>CM060316.1:26207948-26217948 GCA_030674155.1 Stramonita haemastoma | reverse complement strand
TCATTACCATTATTATCATCACCATCATCATCGTTGTCATTACCTTAATCACCATCATCGTCGTCATTATCACCACCACCACCATCACCACCACCACCACCACCACCATCATCATCATCATCATCAATATCACCACCACCACCACCACCATCATCATCATCATCATCACCATCATCATCATCACCATCATCATCATCATCATCACCACCACCACCATCATCATCATCATCATCCTCATCAGACTATCCCTGCTGCAGGTAGCACACAGACATACAGACAGACAGACAGACAGACTGCTGCCTGCTTTGTATCCCCCTAGACAATGTTCTGACACTGGCATCAGACAGTGTGTCGCCCTGGTGTTGCCACAGCTTTGTCCTTATTGCATTAAATCTGCCTGCCCCCTCTTTCTTTTCTGCTGTGGGGAAGGGGGGGGGGGGGGGCTGGTATGGCCTTGTGGTCAGAACACCCAACACTTATGATAGACAGGGAACCGTGGGTTTGAGTATCGGTTGAAGTCTTCATTAGAGGATGTTTTGCCTGGAGATGGGGTTGGTTTTATTTTCGTTTTTTCGGCTAGAACTTTGGGGTTCACCAATGGTAAGATTTTGCATATGCGACCTTTTTCGTCCATTATGAAAATAGGTGTATTCCGACTTCGGTCGGGATTGTATGCTGGTTATGTTCTTGTTTTCCTTTAACCCATCGAACGCTAACATGAATTATAGGGATCTTTAACGTGCATATTTGATCTTCTAAGTATATATATATATCACCACCTTATCCAAAAATCCTTGGGGACAGTGATGTCTGTATCAATGTCAACTCCAGGCATTGATAAATGCCATAGCCGAGTGGTCTCTGTAGAAATGGAATTAAGATACTGGCAGGTCTGCACTTGACTTTGACATGGAAGATCGTCAAAATCCCCCAACCCTTACTTCACCAAACGCCACTGAGATTCGAACCCACACCTTCATGGACGGAGCAGAGGATTGAAGTCGAAGGATTCTGAACCACTCGGCTATAGCATCTATCAATGCCTGGAGTTGACATTGATAGGGAGGGATTCCACCGTCCCCAAGGCCTTTTGGATGAGATGGTGAAGGATGGACCCATCTCTTTGTTTTGTTTGTTTGTTTGCTTATTTTGTTTTGTTTGCCAGAGCTTTTTGTCGGTATGCAAACTGTATAATCCTTCCCCCCCCCCCCCCCCCCCCCCCTCGCAACCCCGCCCCCCCCCCCCCCTCTTTAGCAGGAAGCTACTTAGCATGACAGTGGGTTAGCCCACACCTGCCATCAGCCCAGACCTAGGCTTTGTGTTGTGACAGAAATAACACACACTAAACTGCTGTCATTACAGCGATTGCCACCTACCATACCATCTTTTTTCCCTACCCCTTCCCGTCCCCCTCCCCCTCCTATCCCCTGTCCTGCCTAGTCTTGCCTTGCCTTGCCTTGCCAGTCAGTCAGTAATTGCAGGGCCAGAAACCTGATAGTAGCACAGGTGCTGCTGGGTTAGGCTGGAGATCGTAAGAGGGATTTTTTGGTGGAAATTTTTTTGTTTCGTTTTTGGACAGGGGTGTTAAATGTGTGAATGCCTAAATAGGTATTGCATACATCCGTATGTTCGTAGGCGCACCCACAGACGCGCGCGTGCGCGCGCGCGCACATATTCTCTCAGGGTTCAGTGCTCTCTCTCTCTCTCTCTCTCTCTCTCTCTCTCTCTCTCTCTCTCTCTCTCTCTCTCTCTCTCTCTCTCTCTCTCTCTCTCTCGCTATCTATCTATCTATCTATCTATCTATCTATCTATCTATCTATCTATCTATCTATCTATCTATCTATCTATCTATCTTTCTATTCATCTATTTAAAAAGACAAACAGAAAGAGACTGAATCAGAGACAGAGACGGAGAGGCAGACAGAGAGGTGAGATGACAGAAAAATTTAGCCACAGACTAATGTGCTTGTTTCGTTTCTTCATCATTATCATCTTCTTCTTCTTCTTCTTCTTCTTCTTCTTCTTCTTCTTCTTCTTCTTTCTTCTTCTTCTTCTTCTTCTCAGTTGAAAACTTAGACGGCAACTATTGTTGTCTCTCATGTGAGCGAAAATGCGTTGCGCTGCCGTTAAGCGCCTGATAAGTTAGGCCCAGCGCTTTCTTCTTCAACATAAATGAGAATTGTTATCTTTTTATTCTCATTAGGATAAAGGCAAGATAATGGACAAAGAAGGCAGAAATTGGACAAGAAGGATGTGACAGCAAAAAAAAGAAAAAAAGAACAAATCAGAAACAAAGAGAGGGATAGAAAAGAGGGTATCCTTATAGCACAGAATTTCCAGAATGTGTAGATGCTATTTATACTGACAGTAACCCCGGCATCCCAACTGGGGCAACTTGTTTTATTGGATTAGTCATATGTGAATGTGCTTTTGTGCTGACTTTTTCTGAATAATTCAATCTAGTTTGAAATGCGAGGAAAGCAATGAACTGTTCAATCAGATCTATTTTTTGTTGTGATTTTTTTTTACTCTTGGTGATCTTTCTTTGGTGAACCATAGTTTTATGAATGATGTCACAGGCTTCAATACAGAAATCAATTTACTGTGAAGATGAATTTGTGAAGACATAAGAGAAAAAAAAGTAATATTCTGTTATGTCTTGATTGAAAACCGCTGGGTTTTTTTTTAATCCTCATAACAATAGTTTTCATTCTCTTGGTTGCCAGCGGGGAAACATAATACAAAAACAAGACAAAGCGAAACGTTTTTTGTTGGTTTTTTTTCCCCTTTTTGTAATATTTTTTTTAAATTGTGTTGGGGTCTTATTCAGTCTGAATATGTGATTATTTGAAACTAAAGAAGAAGATTAAACTCATTGATAACCTCACCTTATGCTTTTTTTTTTTTAAATCTGGTTAATGTTTGAGTAATAAATGAGTACGTTATATTGTTCAACACTGAAAAGACAAGGATGGGACAAATATTGTGAAACTTAAGGAGAGGAAACTGCACAAAGCCTGGCTTTTGATATTGCAGAATAAATATTTTTGGAAAGAATTTTAAGTTAAATTTATATACATATAATTATGTGCGCGCGCACACACACACACACTACACACACACACAACACAACACACACACACAACAAACACACAACACACAACACACACACACACACACACACACACACACACACACACACACACACACACACACACACACACACTAGAAAGGCACATGTAGCCTACTAGTGTGTCAGGGGTGAGCATCCAGTAATTGCCTGTCGTGACAATGTGAAGTGAGGAGGACAGACCGCGCACTTGGTCATTGCCTTTCTTTGCACTGGGATTGCCGTGAAACTGATCGCTTTGGTCCTGGGTGGAAAGAAAAAAGGCCGGCGGAAAGAGAGAGAGAGAGAGAGAGAGAGAGAGAGAGAGAGAGAGAGAGAGAGAGAGAGAGAGAGAGAGAGAGAGAGAGAGAGAGAGAGAGAGAGAGAGAGAGAGAGAACTCGAACTCGAACTCGAAAATTTTATTCACAAAAAGGCCATTGGCCCATACATGAAGGGGGGTTGCCAAGCTGCTGAGTATTTTGGTGAGGGAAAAACAAACAAACAAACAAACAAACAAACAAACAAAAAAAACAACAACAACCCAATAACAACAACAAAAATTACTCAGATACACAAATATAACCTACGACAACAATATATCTCTTATTCTGAAAGCTTTACACAAATATAAAGTTAGGCTACGCACAACCTCAGGCTGACTTGACGCCATGAGTAAACAGAGTCGAAACGAATTAGGCTGCCTACTATATTTTACAGGGATGTATTTCTGCCTAACATCCTCTAATACTGGTCAGCATAACACAAAATGTACTTCATCCTCAGGTGCTTGCTTACATAATGAACATAGTAACCTGCGGTCATCAACATCACGTTCTCTATATCTGAACTTATGAACATTTAAATCTGATACACCAAGTAAGAGAGAGAGAGAGAGAGAGAGAGAGAGAGAGAGAGAGAGAGAGAGAGAGAGAGAGAGAGAGAGAGAGAGAGAGAGAGAGAGAGAGAGAGAGAGAGATCAAATCATATCATATCATATCAAATCAAATCAAAATCTTTTATTTCGAGGATAATGAACAAGCAGCACTCATGTGCTTTTTTTTTTACATCCAGTCCCCCGCCCTAATCAGGGATTACATCACACAGAGAGAGAGAGACAGACAGACAGACAGACAGACAGACAGACAGACAGACAGACAGACAGAGACAGACAGAGACAGAGAGAGAGACAGAGACAGACAGACAGACAGAGAGAGCAGGGTGAAGCAGTGGTGCTGAAAACAGAGCAGTGCTATTTTCTCCGCTGACGTCTCCTCCTGCTTTGAAGTGGCAGCAGCAGCAGCAGCAGCAGCAGAAGCGGGATGCAGAGACCGGGCGGGGTTTGATGAGGTTGAGCAGTTTGAGATGAAGAGGAGGCCTGCAGAAGAAAGGGAAGGATGTAGTGCGTGTACTGCCTATAGCACAAGTCTCCCTTTTAAGTCTCCTCCCTCTCCTTTTTTCTTTTTTTTTGTAAAGCAAGTCATCTTTTTGTTGCTATTTTTGTTCTGATATTACATCAGCATTCATTCAGTGCATTCCATTCTTTGTGTTGTGTTTTGGAAGAGCTTCAGAGATCGAAGCATCAGTGGAGTTTGTCGTGGTCAGTTACACGATCAAACAATGTAGTAGATTGTTGTGCATAGTGAAGGACCCGTACCTGATAGTTTGTGTTTTCAGTGGGATGTGGGTGTTGGCATCAGTCAGGCTCAGGAGATTTTCAATTTCGTTGATAAGATATTTGAAACTTTTATGGATGGGGCCGTGAGAATGGGGTAAGAATCATCATTTTATGTTACTTTATGCATAGTATCAATAGAGACGAAACGACTCTGCAAAATAATTATTGGACAGCTCTTCTGGGGAAGAGAGCATCAACATACCAGGGTGTTGCCCTATTTATGCTTCTCTGCGTATTAATGCACTTTTGATACTTTTAGTTTTATTTGTTGTGTCCTAACTTCATTCTTTATAAGTTGAGAACTCTGTGTGGGATATTCCTATTTGTTGTTTTCGAACGATTTTATTCAAGCTTTAAACCCTATGCTGTATATGTATCGAGCCCTAAGGAACTGGTGTCAAAAACTCATTTTATACATGGAATTTTTCAAAAGTATGTCTAAGGACACACAGTGGCGTGATGTGTAGTGAAAGTGGCTGAGTGCCTTTGTGGATAGGTACAGCGGTCAGTGTTGTTTGCTGAGGGATACATCTGGCAACATCCACAGTGGTAGACAGCAAGCCAAGAATGAAGCAGTTGTTAATCAAAGAAACATCAGATCAATGGCTCTTGCTGTGAGCCTTGTTGGGAAAGTGATCAAACCGACTGAAAACTAGGATTGGTTGATGTAAAACCTTTCTTTTTTGCAAAAAGCACCAAAATGTCTGGAGGTTCAGGTGCCTTTCCTGCTGTTAACTACACTTTGAAAACGGCGTCCCATTTCTTGGCGTGTGCTTGTCTGTCAGTGATTGGGAAGAGTGATGGCGGCCCTGTCTGCATCCCTCACGCCCTAAGTGACTTATTTCCCAGTCAGGCTGGACTGTGGAACAGTTGCTGAATTGGGTAGGGGGTGATCCATGTCTCTCCCTCCATTCATCAGTCGCCACAATGCCAAAGCGCCTGTGTTCCAGAAGAGGGAGGAGAGCTGTCAGCCCCCGGGGACGGCCATGACACATTCGTTCTCGGAGCGATCCATTGCATGCTCATCAGCCCTGTGGGTCAGAACAGAGGACCAGGATACAAATCCTCTCCACTGGCTTTTGCCATCCATTCGGATTACTTTCTATGTGCTGCTTACTAAATCTTCCTGGGTTCTTTTTTTTCTCTTTTTCTCATCTCAGTCACTTTCACCACCACCACCAGTACAACCACCACTCTGTGTCATTTTTGTATGGCACCGTCTCCATCTACATCAGCAAAAAGCATATTACATACATACATACATACATACATACATACGTACGTACGTACGTACGTACATACATACATACATACATACATACATACATACATACATACATACATACATACATACATACATACACACACACACATATATATATATATTGCCTACACAGTTTCTTTTCAATTCGATTCTTATTTATCATAGCCTACTTCCACTGGAACTACACTATCAGAGTTGACATTCAATCCAAACATCAATGATAATGGTTACAATGATAGAATACTTAGCTTAGAAAATGAAAGACCAGTAACTTACTTGTTAATTCATTAGTCAGTGCAGTGATCATTTTTATATGTATGCTTTTTTCAGGAGTATCAATATTCATAAGATATGGACATCACCAAAATAGAGATCTTTAGGAAATCTGCAGGGAAATGTTTTCATAATGTAACTTACATAATTATTAGTGGTTGTGTAGGAGATGTCAGGGGATATGCATCCACCCCCCTTCACGAGTTTTCCCTTGTGACTGACTAATAATTCAAACATAAACAATGTGTTAACATAATTAAACAGCTGTAGAAAAAGTAGTACATGTTAAAAAGTAAAGGTGTTCCATAGAGACCTCAGCTTCTCTACGGGCCAGCATATTGAGGGCAGCGCCCATCTCCTCTTCCTCGCTGCTTTACCTTCCCTGACCCTTAAGAGGGCAGGTACCCATTTACAGCCGGGTGAACTGTACTGAAGCCAAGGTGGTGCAAATAGTCACCCATACACTTGGAAACCATACTCAATGCTGCTTAACCTTATCTTGGGGAAAGCCAGTGCTCTGACCTCTGAACTATTTCGTACATGTTACCAATGCCAAAAAGAACAGCCAGCAGGGAAAAACATGTCAAACCGATTTCTACTCGCTTTAACAAATATTTCTTTAAAGATTCGTTTTGCTTTTGTCTTACTTTTCTTAAATAAAAAAAAACAACAACAACAACAACAAAGTCCTGTATTTTAAAATCTTTCGAAGGCAGCATCAGCTGTACAGAATCTGTCAATGACAACATGGATGCACTGTTTGTGCACGAATCTTTCTTCACGTGTTGAATGAATGCAGAACCTGTCAGCTTGGGAAAGAACGACGTGTTCAAGGCATGTGCGGGTGTTGACCATCACTATCCACCCAATGACAGACAGACCGACCGACAGATAGACCCGACCGACCGACAGACAGACAGACAGTGTGTGTCCATTTCATCAGGGACTGTTACCTTGACTGCTGTCCCCGTCACTTCAGTTAGGGCAGTGGTGTGATGGCAGTGGTGTGATGGCAGTGATGTTGATGGCAGTGATGTGATGGCAGTGATGTGACGGCAGTGATGTGACGGCAGTGATGTGATGGCAGTGATGTGACAGCTGTGGTCCTTGAAGGGAAAAGGCCAGGCACGGAATAAAGGCTTGCTGCCGTGTCTGAGGCGGAACACAAAGCCACGCTATTTTCTCTGCTGACGCCTGTGTGTGGCGCGTGTTGGGGGGAGGGGGGCTGCGCGCGCGCGCGCGCGCGCGCGCGCGCGCGTGTGTGTGTGTGTGTGTGTGTGTGTGTGTGTGTGTGTGTGTGTGTGTGAGGGGAGGGTGTGTGTATGTTTGGGAGGGTGGGGGTGGGAAGGAGGGGAGGAGGCGGTGTGTGTGCATGTACACTACGAGTGTTTGCATAATTATGTGTATGTGTGTATGTGCGTGCGTGAGTATGTCTGTCTCTGTGTGTTTTGGGAAAAGAGACAGAGAGTCAGAGATCAAACTGCAGTTTTTTATCGAGATGCTAGATGAAATTACATAATTTTTTACCTATTTGATCGCACTCTACCACCGTTTTACACACATGCCAAACTTGTTTTTTCCAACAATATAATCAGATGACAAAGATGTTTTAAATTGAGCTAGAATTTCGTAAACATGATCGATCAACCATATGTAGAAATTCAACTCTTTGCTGCTCGCATTTGAAAGAAAAATCTTTGAAATGCAGATGTCCTTTTTTTTTTTTAAGACATTTCATTCAAACCACTCGGCTCCTCCACTAGAACAAAAGCTTTTCGGAAGAGTAGGCCATTGTATGCCGGTGGGAGCGAATGACAAAATTTTACAAAACCACATACTTACGGGAATGGATGAAAAAAAACAAACCAAAAAAGCACATGAGTGCTTATTCCAGTTTCTTTCCAATGAATGAATAAGATAAAAACTTTTTTGTAAAAGCCGAAACAAAAAAAAAAAAATAGAAGCAAAACAAAATCAAAACCCCAATCGTCTGCTTCCATCGTGTATGCAGTTATTCCTTACTGTCTGTTGCAAAGTGTTTGCCTGCTTTTCTTTCTGTTTCTCGTGTTCTTCTCTTGTTTATACTTTTCCCCCTCCTGCCAAAGTCAGTGCAATTCCTCAGACATGGCTTTGCTTTCACTGTATTTAGCTCTATCTTCACTTGTAGCGGAGTGCAACGAGTTCCTTGGACTGATCATCCTTTGTCACAAGCGCAACAATAATTTTTATGAACTATAAATTGCTTTCAGTGGCATCAACTCTCAGTTTCTTTAGATATTTCTTCTTTTAACGAAAAAGAGTGGTGCGGTGATTGGGGCCATCATCAGGACCTGTGAGGCTTCATGGATCTTTGTCAAGATTAAACGGCTGTATCGATCGAAAACTTCCCAAACTGGGATGATGACTTTCTGGTGACATGGTCACAGGAATCAAGTGATGTTCCATGTCATTTTCCAATACTACAGCCCACAGAACCCTGACAGATCCCTGGAAAAGATCTGAAGATGGACAGAACAAGCAAAAGCTCTTTGTATGTCAGTTTGTTTGGCGTGATAACAGCTAGTGAACATCGCCACGGAAGTGGAGAGCTCCTTCCGCTTCCGGGAGAACGTGGGAAGAACTCTCCACTTCCGGCAGAAATTGTTTTCCTGTCTCTCTATCTATAAAAAAAAGAAGAAAGTAAAAACGGTGCTGGATATTTGATAAATGTTATCTTTAGCGCATAGCCAGAATGTCAAAACAACATTTTTGAATAAATGTAAACGTCATTTTATGATCTTTGTTTTGTCACAGAGTAGATAGCAAATGTGCATGGAATACACCTGCCAAGAACTGATATTGTTGTTTTCATACTTTTAGAATAGAAAGTATTTTTGGTTTCACGGCCTTCGATTTCAGGTTGAAATAGTGTGTGTGTGTGTGTGTGTGTGTGTGTGTGTGTGTGTGTGTGTGTGTGTGTGTGTGTTGTGTGTGTGTGTGTGTGTGTGTGGTGGTGTGTGTTCATGTGTGTGTGTGTGTGAACAAAGCGATTTTCTCAAGAACTTCTTCCCTAGGACCAAGCTGGAAGAGCTACAGAAAGAAGCAGGTTGTATGTAGTTCTGGGTCTCTCATGTAAAGAATCAACAAGGTTACGCAATGCTACAAGGCATTCCTTGTTTCGGCCATTAATTAAATATAGCATCGTTATCATCTCTTCCAAATATTACAAGTGTCTGAAATCTAATGCTGGAAAAAAAAAAACATTGATGACATTTCAGCAGAGATATGAAATGTTCACAAAATGTCACACACACAACATCACACACACACACACAACACACACACACACACACACACACACACACACACACACACACACACACACACACACCACACAGATAGGAATACGGGGGAAGAACGTTGCTTTTGATCCATCTGGATTTGCATGCCATAAGAGCTGACATACAAAGATTTATGAGTGCATGCCATTCTTTATAAGGGGAATGTTGGGATTTGGATGGGATTTGCTTTTATCTCTGGTGTGGTGTGTAATGTGCACCCCATGTGGCGATCAGCATGAAAGGCAAACTGTGCCAGTGGGACCAGGCTTCGGTCTCTTTCATGCTGATAGTTCAAGCCGCTGACGGAGTTGTGAAAATCACCGTCCTGGTGTAAACCCTAACACTCGAGTGCGGGATA
>CM060316.1:26200614-26202848 GCA_030674155.1 Stramonita haemastoma | reverse complement strand
CCTCCTCCCTCCCTCTCTCTCTCCCTCTCTCTCTCTCTCTCTCCTCTCTTCTCTCTCTCTCTCTCTCTCTCTCTCTCTCTCTCTCTCTCTCTCTCCTCCCCTCCCCCCCCCCTCTCTCTCTCAGAGATCTAGCTGTGTGTGTGCACAAAGGAGGGGGATGTAGAGTAATGGTGGAGGGGGGGAGGGGTGTGATGTGTTTAGAGGTGCGTGGGTACCGTTTGTCCTGGGGAAAGGAAGAGCAGGTGACACTACTGTACATGTCTTTGCTTATTTTTACTGCACACTTCCCACACCTATCATGTCAATACAATAACACCGAAAGAGCTTGAGGGTGTAGAAAACAGCAACAACAAACAAACAGAACAAAACTAATGGAAAAAGTATACCCACGCACGCAAGCAAGCAAGAACGCAAGCATGTGGGAAGATGTGTGCACACACACACGCGCACACTTACACACACGCACACAGCTCTCTCTGTCTCTCTTTCTTTCTGTCTCTGTCTCTCTGTCTCTGTCTCTGTCTCTGTCTCTCTTGTCTCTTCTGTCTCTCTCTCCTCTCTCTCTCTCTCTCTCTCTCTGTCTCTCTCTGTCTCTCTCTGTCTCTCTCTGTCTCTCTCTCTCTCTCTCTCTCTCTCTCTCTCTCTCTCTCTCTCTCTCTCTCTCTCTCTCTCTCTCTCTCGTATTATCTTTAGTTCCTTTTGAGTTCGTTTTGTTGTTATGAGTTGTAACAATGTTGTAGCTAAATATTTTTGGTGGATTTTTCTTGGTTGTTCAGTTGTTTATTTCATTATGTTCTCTTGTTTGCTCTTTATCTATTAACGCTTTTCTTTTTCTTCAATGATCAAAATCATTTTATTGTGACTTCTGATTTTCTTCTTCTGAATGAGTGCATTTTTATTACCTTATTATATAAAGCTTCCTTATTCTTCTATGTTGTTTGGTACTGCGTATAGTTTTAATGTTTAGTATCTTTTTATCTTGATGTTATCCCTGAAAATGGCGGGGACTGGATGTAAAAAAAGCACACGAGTGCTTATCTATTATCCTCGAATAAAAGAATTTGCCTTGCCTTGCCTTGCCTTGCCTTGCCTTTCCTCTCTCTCTCTCTAACACACACCCATCTATACACACACTAAAATCACAACACCCTCTCTGTCTGTTGCTTATGTTTTCTCTCTCTCTCTCTCTCTCTCTCTCTCTCTCTCTCTCTCTCTCTCTCTCTCTCTCTCTCTCTCTCTCTCTCTCTCTCTCTCTATCTTCTATCTATCTATCTATCTTTAACGCGCGCGCGCGCTGTGCACACACACACACACACACACACACACACACACACCCCCCACCCCCCACACACACACACACACACACACACACACCACACACACACACACACACACACACACACACACACACACACACACACACAACACACACACACACACACACACACACACACGAGTACAAAGATTATGCAGTGTCACTCACTGCTCGAGCATTTCAAGTGGTATTATGGGTTCGTGGGGAACGCTATATTTCAGCTTTTATTCCCTGGCCTAAATCAAGGCATAGATAGTGACAAATCCGAAAGTAAGCGAATCCTTTTTGTTTGCCAACGCTTTTTCAAAAATTAAAAAAGCAATTAATTCTGTGTGACAGGGCTGGTGGGTGTGACAGCAATGGTGTTACCCCGTGCATAATCTTTTACAGACTGGGGTTCTTATCATTAACCATTTCTGAAAACCTGTATTACCAGATGTTTGAGGCAAGAGAAATGAAATCATTATTTAGAAAAATAAATATGTGAAAGGGAACTGAAAGCGCACATCTGCACGCATGCACGCACGTCCACACGCAGGTACACATTCTCGCTCGCATATGCGATGTGTGTTGTTAAGCAGGCAGGTAAACAAGGCAAAAACGTGCGTGCGTGTGTATGTAATGTGTGTGTGAGCACATGCTTATGCATGTATACACACACATATACATATACACGCATACACGCCCACACACATGATAACGATAATGATGGTGATAATGGTAATAATGATGATAATGATTATGATAATGATGATGATAATGTTAATGATGATGATGATGATCTTTATTTCAAAGGGTTTTGTAGATAAGTATTCACATACTTTTTTTTTTTTTTTTTACTTAATCTGTCGAGAGAGAAAGGGGGGGAGAGAGGGAGGGGGAGAGACGAACAGACAGACAGACAGACAGGCAGACAGAC
>CM060316.1:26173114-26185614 GCA_030674155.1 Stramonita haemastoma | reverse complement strand
AGGTAAGGGCCGGGGGGAGAGAGAGAGAGAGAGAGAGAGAGAGAGACAGAGACGACAGAAAAGACAGAGAGAGAGAGAGAGATCCAATTTTGCAGGCCATCACTAACAAAAAATGTATTTTGAGACCATGATTAATCATCATTGTGCGCAGATCATCCAATATTCACTGCCTCCTGTCTGCCAAGACATCCATGAGCATAGAGTGGCTTGGACCCCCCCCCCCCACCCACCCCCCATCCCCCATCCCCCCACCCCCCACGTCTTTAAAATTTCTCAGAGCCGTGAAAACATAACAATAACCTTGGAAAAAAATACAACTACAGCAAAAAAGACAAACTTGCATGCATGTTCGTAGCAGGTACCTGGTTACCCTGATGAAGTCCTATCCATTATGCATATGGTCTGTATGGGTGTGATTGTGTATAGCAGTGCACAGAGGTAGGCTGCCTACATATTTGCATCTATATGTTATAGTTTGTTATTATAGCTGTTATCTTCGTTATTTCTTTCACACTTTCTCTTTCACAAAAGGTTGGTTGTGTTGAGGTTCGGGTGGGTGTTTTTTCCTCATTTTTTTTGTAGCGGTGGAAACTCTTTAACACAAACATCATCTTTTTGAGTTCATGGTTGGGGGGGAGTGATGGAGGGAGAGTGGGGTGGGGGGTGGGGGTAGGGGGGGGTTAACCGACACGACCTTGAATGAAAAGATGAATCAATATTTGCTCTTAGCTCTTGACAAGCCAGAAAACTGGCAGTCAGTGTTCTAAGCAAGCGTCCTAGCAATCTGGAAGAGCAGGCAGATGGACGTGTTTAAGTGCTGGGCCATGGAAGCTGTATGGGCGGGTGTCTCTGCCATCGCTCGTGCTAACAACTGTAATTGATGTTTGCCCGTCATTGGCGGAATATTTATCGTCGTCGGCTTCAGCGCTCGCCCAAAATCTCTGGTGGGAAGGGGTCAAGGACGTTTGACGTACTTTTTTGTCCTTTAAAAAAAAAAAATGTTATGGAAAATGACTCGCTGAATTGATGGTGTTTAAAAAGGGGTAAAAGACACGTGGCAAATTGTGAAGAAAGGAACATAAGGTGCTACGTTTCTGTCCGGGCTGTGAGTCAGTGTCGACACTTGTATCCGTGTCAGTGAATACCGACCGGTGTTGATGCTGTTGGCGTACTTCATGAAAGTGGCCTAGGTCTAAAATTTGTGTCATGATTTCTGATGACATGTTGTCAGCATCATAATTCGTTTCTTCACCACCATCACTGTGGGGGCTGATTTTCCCAATGGTTGGTTAACATTTGAGCCCGGATTTGTTCGCTTGCTCCATAATTATTTGTCCAGTATAGGGGTTTTAACATTGTTCGAGGAGCTGTTGGGGTGGGCGTGTCTTATTTAATACAGTCACTGAATGGTGTAGGTTGGTTTGTTTACCCATGCTCTTGTAGAGCAAAGCTCTTGCCACACCTTTTGATAAGCTGCTGACTCACCTGTGCCTTAATCTTTTTCGCTTAAATATATTAACATAGAAGACAGACATAGGCACGGCAAAGTACCTGTCATTCCTGTCAACTTTTGGTGGTTTGCAGAAACAAACGCATAATGCCCAGCATGCAGCTGTGACTCCACCAACGCAGTAAATTAAGCTAGGTGGTTATGTAACTGCTCAGTGAATGTCATGACTCCTTTGGATATTGCATATTTGGGATGTGCTCTGTGCAAGGACACTTCGCGGGCAAACTGACAAACTGGAACAAGCTGTATATACATGCATAGGAGGTCCTTACCCTGCCACAACTGCCTGTCCAATCCAATCCATCAATCCAATCCTGTTGTTTACAGCCCTGCTGACCATGGAGGCCACATCAGGGATGTCACCATATGAACATTTAAGCATCAGGCTAAAACTGTGCAACCACAGGTAAAAAGGTAAAGGTGTCCCCATAATGCATGTGGTCGTAGGGGAGCGAGCCATCAGAGACCACAGCTTCTCTAGGGACTAGCATACGTAGACAGACAGTCTGATAAGGCATGGCAAGGGACAGACAGACAGGCAGCAGGCAAACATGACAGACGGCAGAGCGATAGACAGACAAGCAGAGAGACAGACAGACAGCAGAGAGACGATAGACAGACAAGCAGAGAGACAGATACACAGACAGACATACGTGTTTGGATACTCTACCAAACACTGTTTAGTTTAGACTGTCTGCTGGCTTATGCTAACACCAATCCATGCTGACATTAAATTTTCCCCTGAGGGTTGTGTCAGAATGGGTCAGTGGGGGACAGGACAAGACAGGACAGGGCAGGACAGGACAGGGCAGGACAGGGCACAGGCAGGGCAGGACAGGACAGGGCAGGCAGGCAGGACAGGGCAGGACAGGACAGGACAGGGCAGCAGACAGGGCAGGACGGCAGGACGGCAGGACAGGACAGGACGGGACAGGACGGGACAGGAATCTCCCCAGACAGAGCGTAGCACGTGCTTCTGTACGGAGTCATCCACTGAGGGCTGACAGCAGACCATAATCATGTTAACCTCACTGCTTTCCACAGTTATAATGATGAACGTCTTCAGTGTGTTTGTTGTTTTGGTTGTAGTGTTAGTGTAGTGTAGTGTAGTGTAGTGTAGTGTAGTGTTGTTGTAGTGTAGTGTAGAGTAGTGTAGTGTAGTAGTGCAGTGCAGTGCAGTGCAGTGCAGTGCAGTGCAGTGCTAGTGTATGTAGTGTATGTAGTAGTAGTGTAGTGTAGTTGTGTGTTGGGGACAAGATAGCTCAGTGGTCAGAGCACTCGCTATCCCCAAGCTAAGGCCAAGCAGCATCAAACATGGTTACCAAGTGGATGGGTGACCGTTTGCACGCCTTGGTTCAGTAGAGTTCCCCCTGTTCACCCAGCTGTAAATGGGTAGCTGCCCTCTTTAGGGTCAGGGAGGTAAAACAGCGAGGGATAGGAGTTGGGCGCCGCCCTCAATATGCTGGCCCCTAGAGAAGCTGAGGTCTCTGATGCCTTGCTCCCCTATGGCCACATAGGTTATGGGACACTTTTACCTTCACTTTTTAAATGTATGTTGCACAGGGAACTTTAGTTCTTGTCTCTTCCAAAAGACTTTTAAACCCCTTCCTTGTACTCACGATGATGGATAGTTAAAAAGTCTGGCTCCTGACAAGGTCAAACCCACACACAGTCTCTCCTGTTCTAGACGAGGGTGTAACCACTAGGCCGCCAGTCAGAGTCATCCTGCACAGGGAGGCAGGAAAGCCAACACACACACACACACACACACACACACACACACACACACACACACACACACACACACACACACACACACACACACACACAACACACACAACACACACACACACACACACCACACACACACACACCACACAACACACACACACACACACACAACACACCACAACACACACACTCACACACACTCACACACCACACACCACACACACACACACACACACACACACACACACACACACACACCACACACACACACACACGCAACACACGCAACACACACACACTTTTGTGGTTACGCCACAAACCAAATATTTATTTTCCAACAATCTCATGGCTTACAGCAAGAACACTCCGGGCTGATATTTTCCTTGTGGATTCTGTCAGAATCGGGGGGGGGGGGGGGGGGGGGGGGGGGGGAGTGGGAGGTGGGAAGGGAGAAGGGGGGGGGGGGATTTCTGACAGACAAAGCGGACGGAGCACGTGCATCAACACAAAGTGAAGTGATTGAAGACTGTCTTGACAAATAGCAAAGCAGACCCCTAGCTTCTGAAAATGTCAACGTCGCAATCGTCTTCCGTAGTTATGTATGTACGTGTGTGTGTTGGTGTGTGTGTGTGTGTGTGTGTGTGTTGTGTGTGTGTGTGTTGGTGGTGGTGCGTGTGCGTGGTGTGTGTGTTGTGTGTGATGTGATGTATGTATGTATGTGTAGTGTAGTGTATTGTGTGTGTGAGTGTAAAACTGTGAGAATTTATGTGTAGTTAATTTTGATGTGTTGTCTATCCTTTTTGTCTTGGAATTTTGTGTTGGTGGTGGAGGTGGTGGTAATCTTGTGGTAGTATTCGTTATCATCATTATGCAGGCAGCAACAACAACAATAGAAATAATACATACAGATCTTTTCTTCTTCTTCTTCTTCTTCTTCTTCGTTTGTCGTGATCTTCTTCTTCTCTTCTACTTCTATCATCTTTATCTTTTCTTTCTTCTTCTTCTTCGTTTGTTTCTATTGATTGTTTGATAGACTTGATTCTGGTGATGTTTTGAATATGTGTGATGTGTGTGATGTGATGTGATGTGATGTGGCGAGGGAGAGGAAGAAACGGGGTGATGGTGGACTGGGAATGAAACCATAATTAGTTTTTGTCGGTCTTTGACATGACTGCTGGTAGACACTTGCTCTTAACTGTCTTACACACACACACACACACACCACTACACACACACACACACACACCACACACACACCACACACACACATACACACACACACTACACACACACACTCACACAAACACACAACACCCACCACACACACCACACCACCACCTCCACCCCCCCCCCCCCCCCACCCCACCTCCCCCATACACACTGATACACATACAGTATTTAAGCGCTGTACCATTAGGTAGAAGTGCCCATCATCATCACTCATACCTGTGACCTTGTCGTTTCCCCGCCTTTAATGACTGTCTGTCAGAAGGTGATAAATAAATAACTATGTCTGGGTGCTCTGTGTTGTATAATGGCAAGGCTTTTATCCTCCGTGTCTCTCTCTAACCATGATTATCTTTTGTCCATACTCAGCAGAATATTTTGTCAGGTTTTGTTCGTCCCTGGCAACTGGCCTGGAAAATGTCCTGTGTGTATGTGTTTCAGTGTAAGCCAGTGATGTTGTTTATAGCCCTACTGACAACACACACCCTCCTATCTGGGTTATCACCTCCTCGTGTCAGCAGTTAAAACTTAGAGGATTTAAACTGTGCAGGTATAAATGTGCAGATTAAAATGTCCATTTTCCTGCTTGGTGACGTTCTCCAATCTGTTGTTGATTTGGGTTTTGTTGTGGGGTTTTTTTTTTACCCTTTTTTTGTTTACATTGTGGAGTTGGATTGCTTGTTAATGTTTCTGATCTTGTTTGTTTGGGGGGGGGGGGGGGTTCTTTCAATTTGGAGATATTTTGTCACTGGCCTTTATTTCTTAATATAACATGCTGACCAGTTTGGGTTGGCCTGTTTGCCCGAATCTCCATAAGAGGTTTTTTGGAATAGGTTCACTGCAATCATTTTTCTATTTGCTGATGTCGTTATTGCTGATGTCGTTATTGCTGCTGCTGTTGTTTTTGATGTTGTTATCTTCCTTGTTCCCTTTCTTTTTCTTAGCCTTCTTGGTTTCTGTAGCTTTTCCTGAATAATACTAATATCTAGTTTTTTATTCTCCAAATGGACAAGGTTTTATTATAGCCCACGAAAAGTGATTGACAGGCTCTAACTGGGTGCAGAGATCAGCCTTTCCAGAAGTTGTTTACGACTGTCTCATCCTACCAGGGAAAGACATTCGTCACCTTACTTATCAACACCTACATGATCCCCCTTTGAGTGGGAATCAAGCTCTTAGCGGTCTCGTTGCCTGTCGACTCTATGGCCAGGAGTGCGGAAGTGTCCGCCTAGGTAAATCAAGCTTTGGTTACCCTATTGATATCTGGCAGCTGCGCCTTTCAAGCGTTCCCAGCCGGGTGAGGTCAGGCCATTGATCCTGGGGATACACCCTTCATTTCTGCCTTTCCCAGGGCCACGATGAAAAATGCCCTCCTGTCCACGTGTAGCCCGGTTTGGTTACGCGTCAGGGTGGATTTGTAATGAACTGGGTCTGTTGTCATCATGGGTGGTAGGAAAAGCTGGTTGCTAACTGTTTATTATACAGCCAGCTTTGTTGTAGGAAAGGTGGTGTGTGGGCTGACACAAGTGGTCATGTCAGCAGTGAAGTGGGCTGACTGGACTGTCGTGGGGAGGGCAACGATGTGTGTGTGTGTGTGTGGGGGGGGGGTTATCAATATACAATAAATAGTATTGTTCTCATGACCATAAAGCTCAGTGGATTAGAGCACTTGCTTTCCCCCAGCCAAGGTTAAACGGCATTGAGCGTGGTTACCAATTGGATGGGTGACCGTTTGTGCACCTTTGCTTCAGTACAGTCCCCCAGTTCACCCAGCTGTAAATGGGTTCCTGCCCTCTTTAGGGTCAGGGAAGGTAAAGCAGTGAGGGAGAGGAGATGGGCGCCGCCCTCAACATGCTGGCCCCTAGAGAAGCTGAGGTGTCTGTCGCCTTGTTCCCCTACGACCACATAGGTTATGGGACACCTTTACCTTTACTTACCTTTTACATGTTTTAATGCATTTTTTGCGGAATTGTACTAACAGTTTGACCACGTGATACCTCTTACCCCTACCCACCCACTCACACGCCCGTTTTCTGGTGTGTTTTTAAGGGGTATTTCTGTCTTCAAATCTCTAGTGAACATACGATGAGACTTTAAATGCAAGAAAGACATCTCAAATCATTGGGGGAGGGAGGGGGGGGGGGGTTCTCAGTCCCAAAAAGACATCTGAAATCATTGTTTTTCCTCAATCCCAAATCAACAGGGGAAAATGAGGTCAAAACAAATGCCTGGATGTTTTGTAGTAGAGGAAAGCAAACGAGTGGTGGACGTGTGTAAAAGTGCTCCTACAGCCTAGCCCCTATTGCTCAGGCCTGTCTGCCGGGATTCGTGCTATTATCAGTAATTGATGGTGGCCCGTCCTTCGGTGGAGTTGTGATCAAATCATCGACTAGGGGAGGGGGCTGGGATCCCAATCCCTGGCTGGGGGGGCAAAGCACGCATGTCAATATTCAGTAATGGTATGGAAAGTTGACCGAACTAATCCCAGCCACCAAAGTGAATTATTATTCTTTCACCATTTTTTTTTATCTCTGCCCTAGTCATGTTAGGTCTTCAGTGTGACTGGGTGGGTGCCACAGCCCCAGTGGTTAAGATGGCAGGTTTGTACTGCTTCGTGTGGCTGTGAGGTTTCGGGTTTGAGTCTTGCATGCCAACGTGTATGTAATGTCATGTCATGTTTGTAATCTGTCTTTGACAATGTAACTCGAAAAATCAGAGTAGTATCATCAGCAGCAGCAGCAGCAGCAGCAGCAGCAGCAGCAGCAGCAGCAGCAGCAGCAGCAGCACCATCATAATCATCATCATCATCATCATCATCACCATCATCACACATCATCATCATCATCATCATCATCATCATCACCACCACCACCACCACCACCACCACCGCCACCACCACCACCACCACCACCACCACCACCACCACCACCACTACCACCATCGTCATCATCATCATCATCATCATTAACAACAACATTAACAACAACAACAACAACAACAACAGCAACAGCTAACGGCACTTATTATCCCTCCTGACCCTTCAGCATCACGTTATTCTTTTCCTTGTTTCCTTTTCTTCTCCCTTCCAATTATTGCTGTTTTTATAGAAGAACCTCGATGCCCCCCAAATTTACTGCAGCCTGAGCAATGACCAGGAAGTTCTCTCTCTCTCTCTCTCTCTCTCTCTCTCTCTCTCTCTCTCTCTCTCTCTCTCTCTCTCTCTCTCTCTCTCTCTCTCTCTCTCTCTCTCTCTCTCCCCCTGGATAGGACGCCAGTCTATCGCAGGGTTAACCCTCAACACAAGGTTGATACCCCTTTTACACCTGGGTGGGGTGAGAAAATAACCGTAAAGTGCCTTTTCCAAGGGCACAACGCCATAGCCGAAAGCTGGGATCGAACCCGCAACCTTTAGATTACGAGTCCAACGCCCTAACCACTGGACTACAGCGGCGGCTTCTCTCTCTCTAAACCACGCTAATCTCTCTCTCTCTCTCTCTCTCTCTCTCTCCTCTCTCTCTCTCTCTCTCTCTCCTCTCTCTCTCTCTCTCTCTCCTTTATATGATAGCGTTGTTTATTTTTTAATGTAATATGTATTCTCAACTTGTAGTTGTTTCTGGCACCACTGTGTACAGAATATGTATTAGGCAATTCAATTTATACATAGCAGTAGGCATCCGTCAGTCTCGGAAAACTTTGGAGTTGCGCTCTCGGCTTTAAGGCACAAAGCCTGGGTAAGTAAGTTTGGAGGACAAGCTGTTACCCATGCAGCAGACCCCCCCCCCCCCCTCTCTCTCTCTCTCTCTCTCTCTCTACGTTGCTGGAGTGGTCCATTGGAAAGGCAATCGTCGATATAAAGGGTTCCAGTGCCGTCGCGGGCGCCGCCAGAACGTTGTCATATACACCCCCGAACTGCCCTGGGGACTCCAACTCCCTGATGTTTCTCAGGAATAGTGTCCAAACATGACACCTGTGTGCATTTGTTGTCATCCGTTCCTACCGGCACATAATGTCTTTCTCTTCCGAAAGGCATATATATATATATATATATATATATATATATATATATATATATATATATATATATATATATATATATATATATATATATATATATATATATATATATATATATATATATATATATATATGTGTGTGTGTGTGTGTGTGTGTGTGTGTGTGTGTGTGCGTGCGTGCGTGCGTGCGTGCGTGCGTGCGTGCGTGCGTGCGTGCGTGCGTGCGTGTGTGTACGTACGTAAGCCATGATCAATGTGTTCTCTTTCTACAACATCGCCCATCATTCATTAAAAAAAAAAAAAAAAAAAAAAGAATGCCGGAAGAAAAAAAACGGCTGTTTCCTTCCTACCTTCCCCTTTCATATCCTGCCATGCCCCTTCCCGCTTTCTTTTCCTTTAGTCCTGCTCAGCGCTCATCATGTAGCCACCAGCCTAGGGTCCCCAAGTTGCTGCACCGTGACTGATGCCTAGCCTGTTCTGTGAGGCAAAACTGGTTCCAACTGTCCTTTGATTGCTGCAACGCTGTTACGTTTCATTGGACACACCACACCATTGCGCTTGGACACAGTCCGCCGTGCTTTTTTTTTCTTCTTTTAATCTTCAGCTCTGTAGTTCCTAGTGCTGTGTTGTTGTTGTGTTTTTTTCCTTTTCTGAAACACTGGCTGTCATTTCCTTGCTCACTGAGCGTTGTGGTGTCGTTTCAGTTGAGTATTTTCTCTTTGATCCAAGGATGCTGTGGTTGGTTTTTGTTGTTGTTGGGTTGTTCGGGGTTTTTTTTGTTGTTGTTGTTTTGGCTGAATGGTTTTGGTAATGAGAAAGTTTAATGGGATGGAGAGTGAAGTATTGGAATGGTAAATGGTATCTGGTAAACGGTATTGGAATGGTAAACGGTATTGGAATGGTATAAATGGGATGGGGAGTGAAGTGCTGGGATGATGGTGAGAAATGGGACGGGGAGTAAAGTGCTGGGATGATGATGAGAAATGGGATGGGGAGTGAAGTGCTGGGATGATGATGAGAAATGGGATGGGGAGTGAAGTGCTGGGATGATGATGAGAGAAATGGGATGGGGAGTGAAGTGCTGGGATGATGATGAGAAATGGGATGGGGAGTGAAGTGCTGGGATGATGATGAGAAATGGGACGGGGAGTGAAGTGCTGGGATGATGATGAGAAATGGGATGGGGAGTGAAGTGCTGGGATGATGATGAGAAATGGGATGGGGAGTGAAGTGCTAGGGTGGTGAGAAGATTGGGAATGGGAATAAAGTAAAGAACAAAAACATCAGAAGGAAAAGATTTTTTTAAGCAAGTAAAGAAAGAAACTGGGGCATGGCATTATCCTGGAGTTAGTTTCTTTAGTGTAGTGTTTGCTTGGTTGGTTGGCTGGTTGCTTGGTTGGTTTTTGTTCATGCACACGTCTGTGTATGCGCATGCTCATTTACGATCATACTGACCTGTACACTTATTTTGCACCCTTAATGCTTTTTCTTCAGTGATATTTCTGAATGCTTGATCGTTTATTTCAGTGTTTCTGACACTCCTGTTCACAGGGCATGTAAACGATAATTCAGTTTAGGAAGAAAGAAAAACACTGGTCAGTGTGCTCTCTCTTCGGAACAATGCTTACCAGTGAAATAGAACACCCTAAAACATGGCTGCTTCCTGTCCCCCCTCCCCCCCTCCCTTCCCCTCCCCCCCCCCCCTCCCCCCCCCCCCCCCCCTTCATCCCTCCCCACACTCCTTTCTCTACTTCTTCCTACAGTTTTATTCCTGCACAACGTCCATGCCCCAAAAATGTACTGTTGCGTGAATAACAGCTCGAAATGTTCTCTAGGCCAAATTGATTTTTTTTCTTCTCTCCTGTGATTTTTTTTTCTTCTTTTATCGGGTGTTGTATTCCATTTGACAGATCACAGCGTTACGTTTGGACACACACACACACTTACACACACACACACACACGCACGCACGACCACACACACACACACACTACACACACACACACACACACATACATACATACATACATACATACAACATACATACATACATACATACATACATACATACTACATACATACATACATACACACACACACTCAATGCTTCTATCTTTAGCCATGTAGTTTTGTTCTTGTTGTTGTTGTTGTTTTTTGAAGCAGGGGTGGGTGTCATGTCTTTGGTCAGCGAGCGCATGATGTGTTGTCTTTCTCTGTGATGCAGAAACGTGGCTGCAAAATGCTGCGTTCTTCTGGGGGCTGAATGGGATGGGTGTGGAGTGCTGGTGGGATGGTGAGGAGACATATGGGATGGGTGTGAAGTAGTGCTGTTGAGATGTTGAGAGAAATGACATGGGTGTGAAGTGGTGGTGGGATGGTGAGAGAAATGGGATGGGTGTGACATCTGGTGGGATGGTGAGGAGAAATGGGATGGGTGTGAGTGTGTGGGATGGTAAGGAGAAATGGGATGGGTGTGGAGTGGTGGTGGGATGATAGGGAGGGTGAATTTGGGATGGTGTGGGGGAAGTGCTGGTGGAATTGTGATGGGACAATAATGGGATGGGGAGTGGAGTGCGGAGATGGTGAAGAGAAATGGGATGGGTGTGGAAGTTCTGGTGGAATGGTAATGAGAAACGGGATGGGTGTGAAGTTCTGGGATGGTAATGAAAAATGGGATGGGGGAAAAGTAAAGAACAAAAACAGCACGAATGCGCACTTTGTGTGAGTGTGTGTCAAAGTCACAGTCAAACTTTTATTTCCAGATGGTATATTGAGTAAGCAATGGATTTGCTTTCTTTCATCAACCCATCTATCTAGAAAAAAGAAAATTAACAAACAATCGAACAAAACAAAAACAAAAAACAAAAAAAATAACAGCAAAAAATCAACCTAAAAAACCCCCAAAATATTCAAATACAACAGTGTTTGTGTATATGTGTGAGTGTGTGTATGCGTGTGTGTATGTATGTATGTGTGTGTGTATGTGTGTGTGGGTGTGCGCGCGCACGCGGGCACTCTCTCTCACAGAAGCGTGTTTCTATGTTGGAACTTACTTGCACATTTATCACTGATGCTCTTATTTATGTGTTTAATGTGCACGCACGTACCATGCACGAGTAGATAATTACAAAGCTCGTCATCAATTTTATGGAGGAAAAAAAAGTGAAAGGAAATATCTTCAGCCTGTTTATGTCTTTCCTGGTCAGCAGTCTTACTCAGCTGAAAAGAAAGGCATTCCCCGCTAGCTGCTTCCTTGTCGTGCCGTTTTTTGGCACACTTCCTGCAGCACAGAGGATTCATGCCTGCGACTTAATGTGGCGTGATTAATGGCTTACACTCTCCCCAACCAAACTGATTCCTCTTTTCTCGGATTTCGACGCAGCTGTTTATTTTCATCCTGTCTTTATTTTGCTTTTCTTTCTTTTCTTTTCTTTTTTTTCATTCAGAGGGGGGGGGGGGGGGAGAATGCCTATCAGTAACGCCTTGAGCACACACGATTCTTCCATTTATCGCTGGCAGATCTAACAGGATTTTCCGGACAGGGAATCTGGGGGATAATGTCCTCACTTTGGCTCTCGTCTGCTTTGTTCTGTCTTTTTTTATCTGGGCAAAGTGGGCCCAGTGGGCCTAGCTCAGTCTTGTTATGATGTCAGCAGGGGTTGATGTCTTAGCGGGGTTTTGTCATAGTAGTTTAGCATCTGGTAGAATTGACCAACATGGCAGAATTCTCTGTGTGGCTGGCATTTTGCAGTGCTCTCCTTTAAGAACAGTTAGTGCGTTGCTATAGTGCATAGCCTCCCTTTCTGTTGGTTCTATTTGAATTCTAATTGTCTCTCTGTGACTGTGGCTTTTCACAACCATGTTTTTGGCCGGGGACAAGTCTCTTTATTGTAATGCATTCTATATGCGAGCTGAATGTATATTGCATAGAGAAATAGTCGTTTTGGGGGCTTTAAATGTAATTTTTGTTGCCTGTTTTCCTTATGCTAGATGTGTTTCACTTTTTCTTCTACATCATT
>CM060316.1:26158114-26163114 GCA_030674155.1 Stramonita haemastoma | reverse complement strand
CAATAACTAAGCCATAAAGGAAAATGACAATGTTCAGTATCAGTGGAGGGAAAGAAGATAAAAGATTATTGCAATGAACTGGTACTGGTGGATCATTGTCAGCTCTGTGTGTGCATGTGTGTGTATGTGTGTGTGTGTTTGTTTGTGAGTGTGTGTTGTGTGTCTATGTGTGTGTGCGTGCGTGCGTGCAGGGGTGGTGGTTCTAAACTCTTAACAAAATAGTAAAAAGACGTACAAATAAAACGTTGCTTATTCCTTTACTGGCACATGCTCAGAGCAATGTTGCCAGACTCACACAGACAGGAGAATAATGAGGGAAGAATGGGAAATTCCGATACCTTTGAGTGCATTTCTCCTCTCTTCTCTCACTACTGAAACAATTTATATACCTCTTTCAGAAAGAAAATGGCGTAAGAACACACACACACACATACACACACACACCACACACACACACACACACACACACACACACACACACACACACACACACACACACACACACACACACACACACACACACACACACTCTTCGTAAATTCAAAGTTATTAAGACAAGACTTTTTTCCTTCTTTTTTTTTAAAAAAAAGGAAAAAAACATCTGATTTCAACAACAACAAAAAACAGACATCACGAACAACCTAACAGACCAGTGACAACATGTTCCTTCTATTCACCATCTACTTCCCTTCCTGACACAGCTGTACAGAAAACTGCTGATGACAGCGTTGATCAATAATGCAAGACAACATCACACCTGCCCACCATCAGTCCATTCACCTCATCAACAACAGTCCCTCTCCATCTCACACACGGCACCAGCTTTCTGTCTGTCTCTGTCTCTATCTGCCAGGCCTTCAGTACCGATCGAGGTTTTGCCCAGTCAGCCCTGAAGATGCAGGCATGGTGTGTGGTCACTGTCCTGTGATTGTGGAGAAGGGGGGGGGGGGTGGGGGTGGGACCAACCTGCGAAAAGACTGATGGCGAGGTGAGGCAAGACATGGCAAGGCAAGGCAGGGTGAGGAAGGCAAGACAAGGCGACTCAAGTCAAGGGAAGGTGAGGCTAGGCAAGGCAAGGCAAGGCAAGGCAGGGCAAGGCAAGGCAAGACAAGAAAACAGTCTTGGTTGAAACAGTTTTATTAGTTCAGAAACAACAAGCAACAATATATGAAATGAGTACAACAAGCAAAGCTTATATGGGTACTCAAAGAAAACAGTCTTTATTTAGAGGACAGTAAATAAACATTCATCAAGGCAAGGCACGGCAAGGTAGGGCGAGGCAAAACAAGGCAAGAAAAATGTCTTTATTTATAAAAAAAAAAAGAAAGAATATCCATCAAGGTAAGGCAAAGGCAAAGCAAAGCAAGGCAGGGTGAAGCAAGGCAAGGCAAGAAAACAGTCTTTATTTAGAGGACAGTAAATGAGCATTCATTAAGGCAAGGCAAGGCAGGACGAAGCAAGGCAAGGAAATCAAATACAATTGCAGACAGGCAAGAAACAGTCTTTATTTAGAAAAAGAAAGAATACCCATCAAGGCAAGGCAAAGCAAGGCAAGAAAAAGTCTTTATTTCGAGGAAAGTAAATGGAACACTAATGTGCTACGCTTTCTACGTCCAGTGTCTGCCTTCATCATATCAGGGCAGTACAGACTGCAGGTCATGCACAGTAGATGCTGGAGTAAGGAGCAGTCTGGGAGACTGAGGGAAGGCAGGAGCCGTGTCGCTAGAACAGTGAGCGTTGTTTCTTCTAATCCTCAGCATGCAACCTCAAAGTCACCAGGTGCAGGATTTGAACCATAACTGTGTTCTGCGAGCATTAGAGGATCCCATGCCAATGATGACGCGTGTCTGTATGCGTGCACGCACACACGTACATACACACGCACACATACATACATCACACGCACACACACACCCACGCACGCACGTGCGTATACACACACACACACACACAACACACACACACACACACACACACAACACACACACACACACACACACACACACACACACACACCACACACGCACGCACGCGCGCACGCACGCACGCACGCCGCCGTGATTTTGTGGAGAAACACAAACATAAAATTATAAACGAAGACTGATAAACTGACATATAAGCATACAGACAGACAAACTGACAGACAAACTGACAGACAAGCACACACACAGCACACAGACAGACAGCAAAACTCCGTACAAATAAAAGAGCAACTCTTTAACTCAGCTGGAAAAGAAGCCTTGTTAAAACCATGTCCAAATTGCTTGGAGCGCGTATTTGTCAAAGACAAAAATAGACAGGACTGGCTTTTTACTCTGTGAATTGTTTGTGTCTGTGGAGGCCAAAAATAGACCCCGGCAGCTGACCGACTTCCAGTGCTGGTCAACAGCGAAGACCCAACAAGGCAAGCAATGGGAAGTTTGTGATGGCCAGTAAAAGAGCATTAGCTCAAGCAGTTTTAGGGGGTAGTGGGGGGTAGGGGTTGTTGTTTGTTTTTTTTTGCTTTTTATGAGTTTCTTTTAAAGGTGAACAACATTGTGAAGTGCAAAGACACTTGAAGAAAAGTTTTGGGGAAAAAAAAGAAGAAATAAAAATCGTGTTTGAATCACCTTTTGTCCTCTAAATTGTTATTCTTTTTTTTAAGCAAGGTGTATTATATATGGATGCACAGAATGAAAGCTCATACGTGTACAGCTTGTCTTAATTAAAACATGTGCACACACATACACACACACTCAGTTCACTCACGCGCGCGCAAACACAGACAACACACATACATGCACATGCACGTGCGCGCGCGCGCGCACACACACACACACACACACATACACACACACAAACATCTCTCTCTCTTATACATATATATATTTACATATATATATGTATGTATGTATGTAGTGTATGTATGTATGTATGTATGTATGTATGTATGTAGTATGTATCACTCACACGCACGCAAACACAGACCACACTCACGCGCGTGCGTACACGGCTGCGCGCACACACATGAGTAATCCCATTATCCAGGAAACAACGGTTACAACCAAGAAAAAGAACACAGACACAAACACAAGAGAGAGAGAGAGAGAGAGAGAGAGAGAGAGAAGAAAGAGAGAGAGAGAGAGAGAGAGAGAGAGAGAGATGGCAACAAGAGAATTGTCCCTGGCAAAAATTCTGTCAGAAAAAAGGTCACAATTGTCGGTAACAAATGTTATGCAGACAAAAAAAAATGTGCTTCGTGTTTTATGGCGACGTCTCTCCCCAGAGGGAGTGCCCAAATTTCATGCAGCAGAGAAAACTGCCATGACTTAGAGAAGTATTCAACACACACACCAAAACAAACACACACACACACACACACCACACACTCACTCACCACACACCACCACACACACACACACACACACACACACACACACAACACACCACACACACACACACACACACACAAATAAGTGCGCGCGCACGTCCATTCGCGTGTTTGCTTGCACTCATAGTTCATAGGAAAAACAGCCCACTTCAAAAGCAAAACGTTGCCAAGTTGTGATAGATGTTATCAGGAAAGTTCTCCCAGTTTACAGCCATTTCGGTTTACGCACGTGTTGCTTTTATAATGCTTTGCTCTCTCTCTCTCTCTCTCTCTCTCTCTCTCTCTCTCTCTCTCTCTCTCTCTCTCTCTCTCTCTCTCTCTCTCTCTCTCTCTCTCTCTTGTGAAATCTTTCTTTAAAAAATAAAAGAATTGGACACGAGCTTGTTTGAAATCGCCTTGAATAATATTTACCTCTTTTCTTGTGGTTCTTTCGCTGCATCTTTAGGCTACATTCACACTGGACACAGACATACAAAAGAGCGTGCGGGAAAAGTCTATGGTCAACATGTACAGTTTAAAGGGAAAAGCCTGATGTTTTGTGCTATGCTGTAGCATTCTGTGCTTCGTCTGGGTGTAAAGGGCTCTGACTGTCTCTCTCAGAACAGAGAACGAATTTGAAAGCCACAATTTTCTTTCTTTTTTTGTCTGGCAAAATAAAGTGACATTTTGTTTTTCTTTGACCTTTGTCTTTTCTTCTGTGGAGTGAACCTATTGTTGATATGATTGATATGGCTACTTCCATTATATCTGCTATAGCAGTATAGTTCATTGACGTGGTTGATGTGGCTACTGCCGTTGTATCTTATATAGCAATATAGTTAATTAACGTGGTTGATATGGTTACTTCAATGGTTATTTCCATTATGTCTTCTGGCAAAATAGTTAACGTTGTGTGCCTGCGTATGGCTGCATTATTATGTGCCTGTTTGTGTAAGTTCGTCTGTGGAGAGGAGTAGGGGCGTACAGAGAGACGCTTTTGACCAATTTGATCATTGCATACAGAGAAACAGAGACAGAAACAGACAAACAAACAGACAGACAGACAGACAGGGGGAGAGAGAGGGGGAGGGAGAGGGGCAGACAAAGAGAGAGATGGAGTCAGAGACAGAGAGACAGACAGAGAGGGACAGACAAGAGGTACAGACAAGACAAGAAGTACAGAGACAGACAGACAGACAGAAAGACAGACTGATGCAGACAGAGACAGAGAGAGACAGACAGACAGACAGACAGACAAGAGAGAGACAGAGATGGGGGCAGGAGGCAGGCAGGCAAGAGGGAAATTAATCTGATAAAGCTTTCCCGGAGATTACAGTGAGCAGTTGGGCCCCCCCTGCCATTAAACATGCACGCTGATTGCTGATTTGCAATCTGCAAGCCCTCTTGCCGTCACGCACACCTCACAATGCTGACTCCGCACTCTTTTCCTTTTTTTTAGAAATGACTTTCTCCTGGGTTTTTGCTTTTCGTTTCTTTTCTTTCTTTTTTATTTTAATGTGGAGCATCATCCTTCAGATAAATCTGGAGCTGCTGCCATTGGTTATGTGTGTGTGTGTGGATTGATTGCAGCTTGTTGATTTCGGGGTGGGGGAGTGTCGGGTGTGTTTGATAATAAACGTAGTCTTAGGAT
>CM060316.1:26150614-26153114 GCA_030674155.1 Stramonita haemastoma | reverse complement strand
AAAATTCTTACGACATAGCAAGGAGAGAGAGAGAGAGAGAGAGAGAGAGAAGAGAGAGAGAGGAGAGGAGAGAGGAGAGAGAGAGAGAGAGAGAGAGAGAGAGAATAGCTCTATGTTTACGATGTGCCCGTGTTCTAATTGCTGCTAAATTAACTGTTTGAGGAGGATATTTTTCCTTTTGTCTGCACGTTGTTTTGGACCCCAATTGACTCTATGTCCTGTGGATAAAATTGTCAGTCAATATCTTGCATGCACGCATGACCCTTTGTACTTGAAGTAAAAACCCATCCATGTATTGTAGAAAACAGGACTGTAGAAGACACAAACATACCTGGAATGCAGATGACACAAACATACCCAGAATGCAGATGACACAAACATACCCAAATACAGAGGACTCAAACATACCCAAAATGCAGATGACACAAGCATACCCAGAATACAGAGGACACAAACATATTCAGAATACAGATGATGTAATCATACCCAGAATGCAGATAACATAATCATACCCAGAATGCAGAGGACACAAACATACCCAGAATGCAGATGACACAAACATACCCAGAATGCAGATGACACAAACATACCCAGAATGCAATCTACCACTTCAGTAGGCTGAACTCCGTCAGGTTTGACTTATTACATGACAGTTTCAGTGTGATGGCCATCCACACCTCAAATCATTCAAAGAAGACACTGAACAGCAGAATGGGCTTTTCTGATATATTTATTTCTTGAACACGGAACCCAGTCATCAGAAACAAAGTTGAGAGTAGGAAATTGTTCTAGTGTATTCAAAGTAGAACCAAGAGTCCTAGAAATATCTTTAAAATTGTCTGGAATTGTTCTAGTGTATGTAAAAGAGAGCCAGGAGTCCTAGAAATAACTTAAAAACTGTCTGGAGCATTCTTTTTCTAATGGCTGCTGGATGGTAGGATTGCTGGTTTCCCCGTGGGGATGTCTGGCCCTGTCAGTATAAATAGCATCCCCATCTTCTGGGAATTCTGTGCGAGGAATTCCGAGTTTTTTTCTATCCCTCTGTTTGCTTCTGCCTGGTTCCTTTTCTTCTTACCATCTCCTTCTTGTCTTTTTTTTTTGCCTTCTTGGTCCATCCTCCCTCCTTTTTTCTAGAAAGACTTACAATATAGCAATTCCCTCCAAAACCATGGTCGGATGATGCGCTAGGTCTGACTTGTCAGGCGTTTAACGCATTTTCGCTCAGATGACGGACACTAGTTACTGTCTGAGCGTTTTGACGAAGAAGAAGAAGAAGAAGAAGAAGAACAAGAACAAGAAGAAGAAGAAGAAGAACAAGAAGAAGAACAAGAAGAAGGAGGAGGAGGAGGAGAAGAAAGAGGAGGAGGAGGAAGGAGGAGGAGAAGAAGAAGAAGAAAAAGGAGAAGAAAAACAAGATGAGGGATTGTTGGTGACAGTGTGGTGTAAAATTTGTATATCATGGAACTATGTAGCGCCGTGAGGACTGTAGAGTATGTAGGCCAGTGCACCGACGATCGATCACAGTCAGGGTTTAGTTGGTACAGACCCGCCTCAGGTCAGCTTATTGAGCCCTTCATAACCCTCTCATGGGGGATCAGCAGCCACTGTTCCAGTGAAAAGAATTTTCTTTAAATAAACTTTTGGACAGTGGTAAGTGTATAATGTATGACTTTGCACACCTGTGAAAATGATGTAGGATGGTGGTGACTGTGTTATGTATAATTTACACACAAAGAAAATCATGATGTGTTCATTTCCATTCGATTCAAATTCTTTAATCCTCGCATGAAAGTCCATGAAAGGTGGAAGATGGTGACATATTATGTATAATTTGCGCACAAAATTAATGATGTCTTTAATTCAATTCCATTCAATTCCTTAATCATCCCTGACAGGCCATTAAAAGGTGGAAGGAAGACGGTGACTGTATTATGTATCATTTGCACACCGATGCAATGATGCCTGCTGGAAGGTGGTTAACTATGTAATGTTGTGTATCATGTGTAATCCAGAGAGCGGATTTAGCACAGCAGGGCTGGGTGGGTACACAGGGGTCAGGGTATTGGGTGATTCAGGGTGCTGGGTTATTCAGGGTACGGGTTATTCAGGGTACGGGTTATTCAGGGTACGGGTTATTCAGGGTACGGGGTTATTCAGGGTGCTGGGTTATTCAGGGTACTGGGTTATTCAGGGTACGGGGTTATTCAGAGTACTGGGTTATTCAGGGTACGGGGTTATTCAGGGTACTGGGTTATTCAGGGTACGGGGTTATTCAGAGTACTGGGTTATTCAGGGTACGGGGTTATTCAGGGTACTGGGTTATTCAGGGTACGGGGTTATTCAGGGTACGGGGTTATTCAGGGTACTGGGTTATTCAGGGTACGGGTTATTCAGGGTACTGGGTTATTCAGGGTACGGGGTTATTCAGGGTACGGGGTTATTCAGGGTACTGGGTTTATTCAGGGTACGGGGTTATTCAGGGTACTGGGTTATTCAGGGT
>CM060316.1:26138114-26140614 GCA_030674155.1 Stramonita haemastoma | reverse complement strand
TGCATACAAAAGATGCATTGTGTCGAATATAAACACTATGAAGCTCATGATATTATTGAACAAATTTATGTTGATAGAAAACAATAAAGTAATTGAATTGAACATGTGTAAAAAAAAAAAAAATCTGAGAATTCCAAATGTATATGAAAGAATGACTACCCATGCTAGCGGTCCAAACCTCTTCTCTTCTATTTTTTATTAGTTTCTGTTCTGTTCTGTTCTGTTCAATTCTCTCCTATCCTGTTCTCTTCTTTTCTACCATATTCTATTCCATACTGTTTTATTCATTTCTGTTCCATTCCGTTTCATTCTATTCTGTTTAATTAAGTCTATTTTATTTGAGTGTAATGACTTTCTTGAATAATGGGACATTGCATTTCGTGAGAGAAAATGACAATCTTGAATGCAGGCCACGAAGAAAGTAAAACTAGCTGCCAGCAATCAGTTCAATTTAATTAATCACTTCTCTCCAGCCTCCCACTGTGCTCCCCTGCTGCCTGATGTATTGTGCCCGGGATTTTTGTGATCTGGGATGGAGAAAGACAGGCAGACACACAGACAATAAGAGATGGGAAGGGGCAGGGGGTATGCAGGGAGGGAGGGAGGAAGAGAGTGTTGCAGTAACTGCAGTTAGGGGATAATGAGGAGAGTTGACTATAGTGTCATGGGGTAATCATACATCTTTTGGTGAGCATGGCAGCCTGTTAGGTTGGTGCAGTGCATGTGCTGGTCATATCCATCAATTGTCAGGCATTGGGGGGGGGGGGGGGGGGTAGGGCGGCTTCTTTAGAGTTTATGGCTCCAGAGCTTTTCTGGGATACATTTTTTTTGCCTAACATTGCAGCTTTACAGTTCATAGTGTGTGTGTTGTGTGTGTGTGTGTGTGGTGTGTGTGTGTGTGTGTGTGTGTGTGTGTGTGTGTGTGTTGTGTGTGTGTGGAGAGAGAGAGAGAGAAGGGAGAGAAGTTAAAGGCAAGCATGCATATATGCATCTCCCTAAACATGCATGTATGTTTTTACCTATCTCCCTGTTAATGAGTAATTTTGATAGTGACATCTTTGAACAGAAAAACTGTTGATCATGGACAACAGTGCTTATGGGCACATACCGAGCTAGAAATGGTTTATATAATTATAGTTATAAAAGTTATTCAGAATACTGGTAAATATATGTTTGGGCGGTGAGTAGAAAAACCTTTAGTATTTCCCCCTCTTTACGAATGTGGGTTTTTGTAAATTTCTTGTTACACATGAAAAGTACATTGTGTCAAATGACAACTATGAAGGTCTTAAGATCATTGAACATGTGCAATTACATATTCCAGCATGTCCAACATATATAAAAGAATGACTACTCATTCTAGCACCCCAAACCTCTTCTCTCCAATTTTTATTTGTTTTTAATCTAATTCATTTTGTTTTTTCTATTCTAGTCTAGTCTAGTCTAGTCTATTTCAGTTATTTCTGTCTACTTCAGTTCAGTCCAGTCCAATCTGTTGTTTCATTCTATTCTATTCTATTTGTGTGTAATGCCTTTATTGAAGAATGGGGCAATGCATTCTGTCAGAGAATACAGCATTCTTGCATGGAGGTCATCAATGAAGTAAAAATAGCCCCAAGCAATCACTTCAATTTCATGTCATTTCCAGCCTCCCACAGTGCTTCCCTGCTGTGTGATGTATTGTGCAGAGGATTTGTATGACGTGGGATGGATGGGGAGAAAGAGAGACAGACAGAGATGGAGCAGAAAAAAAGAATGGGACAGAGCACTGGTAGGGAAGGAGAGGGGGGAAAAGAATGCTGTGGGAAGTACAGTCAGGGATAATGAGCAGAGGTGACAGCAGTGTCGACCAGCATGATACAGACAGGGGGTGAATGTGGTGTCAGGTCAGGTCAGTGCAGTGCACGTGCTGTTGGCTTTCAGTTTGTTCCAGCCAAGGGGGCGTGTGGTTTTCTGGGGTTATGGCATGAAAGAGCTCCGTGATTTTTAATTGTTTGGTGGTGACTGACTCTTTTTTCGTTTTTTTTTTGGGGGGGATCTAAAACTGCAGCTGTTTTGGTCACGCATGTGTAAGTGTGCATATGTGTGTGCATGTGTGTGTGTGTGTGTGTGTGTGTGTGTGTGTGTGTGTGTGTGTGTGTGTGTGTGTGTGTGTGTGTGTGTGTGTGTAAGTGCAGAGTGGAAATAAAGTTCGTAGATATACAAACCAGGATTCTGAGAAATAAGTGATGGAAGATAACAAATGACAAAAACCATAAAAAGGTCAGAAGTAAGAAAACAGTGTAAGCAGGTCATGTTCGGAATACAAAACTTACTTAATGACTGAAAAGCACCAAACAATCAAACAAAAAATCCTCAATCACACAAATTCCATGGTTCATTTGCCAATACCAGTTATATGTATTAGATTTTGTGTAACACATGGGATCTCGGTTTATCTTCTCATCTGAAAGACTAGCACCCAGGCCACCACTCATGGTCTAATGGATGGGGGACAAGT
>CM060316.1:26115614-26123114 GCA_030674155.1 Stramonita haemastoma | reverse complement strand
AAAAAAAGAAAGAATTGGATAAACAAGCAAAAACGGAGATCGCCTTTTCGTTGACAGTAAAAAGTAATTTCGAATTCTTGGCTTTGCTCCGATTGTTAATCTTGTTCAAATGAGAGACGCAGAAACAGAGACATACATACACACGCAGGCGCAGGGCGCGCGCACACATACACGCGCGCGCGCACACACACACACATACACATTTTTCTTCAGCGCTGTTTCATGATGAATGAGAGGAGAGAGAGAGAGAGAGAGAGAGAGAGAGAGAGAGAGAGAGAGAGAGAGAGAGAGAGAGAGAGAGAGAGAGAGAGAGAGAGAGATTGATCTTTATTGTTCAAAGAGTTTCAGATTTGCATTTACATTTTATTTTTCATGTAGCCCTTGCTGTAGTTAGGGACAATGAGATGAATTTAACGTATGATCCAGAGAAAAGGGATATATATATTATTTATATATATATATATGAGAGACAGACAGAGAGACAACAGATATATATTGAGAAGACAGACAGACGACAGACAGACAGACAGACAGAGAGAGAGAGAGAGAGAGAGAGAGAGAGAGAGAAGAGAAGAGAGCAGAGAGCAGAGAAGAGAGAAGAGAGAGAAGAGAGAGAGAGAGACGGGGGAAGGGTGCTCTAGTCTTTAGCGCTATATTACTGTAAAAGGAAAATGAGAGTGGCGGGAAAGAGCAGAATATGTTGGAAAGAAAGAGGAAAGAAGTAATACTTTCTTCTTTTTTTTTTTTTTACCTTAAGTGTTTACCGCGTTCACAATTGTCTGCCTGGGTAGTAAGAGGGAAGGGAAGTGGGGGGGGGGGAGATCTTAGATCAATGAACTGAATGATTGAATTAATAGACAAATTCTTCGGGACCTGATGGCAGTAACGCAGTGATATATTCTTGTGAATTAATCCACAGTTATTGTCGGAGCACTAGGGGTCAGGGACCAACAAGAAAAAGAAAGTGGGGGGAGGGGGGGGGGGGGGTCGATGGTTAAGTAACCAAATCAGGATTTCCTTTCACTCTAGCTTCGAGTACTGATTGTTTTTTTTTTCTGGGTTGAAGGCTTTTTTGATTTTGTTCATTGATTGCAACGATTTTTTTTTTTTTACAAACTCAGAACGTATCGTTTTGCTGCTTGCGATTATTATTTGAGGTTCACTTTTTAGCTGGTTTTGTTATTGTTTTTGTTGTTACTGTTGGATTTTTCTGGGGTTTCTTCTGTTGTGTTTTGTGTCGCTTTGTTTTACTAAAATCAAAAAAGGATTTTTTCACTGCCACCACTATCGGCACATACTTTTTCCAACTCAAGCTATTCTGGGCTGGTTCGGTGCTGTTCTAGAATGTAGTTACTTCTTTCAAAGGGTCTCTGCAATACATGTTGAAAATACGTGCCCCCCTTTTCCCCCACTTCTATGTGAACAGTTTCATTAATAGAGCTTTTACCATGAAGATTCCTGGCTCATTTCTTGAAGTATTTGAGGACTTGCGTTAGTGTTTAACACACTTCCATAATGGAGGACTTTCCAAGTACTGCCCCTGTAAAGTCTAAGTCTGAACAGATTCTCACTTCAAACAAGCTGAAGATAACAACAGATTTGCCCATAGTTGTAAATCAAACTTCCCAAACAAACTGTCAGAATCATGTGTTTTTTTTCTTAAATGTCAAAACAATTATCAACAGTTATAAAGCACTGCTTAGCTCTTTTGTATCTTAGCGCGTATGTACAGATGATTGTAAACCGCTGCGTGGTTGTGAGGAGATTGTGTTCGAATTTATCTTTTCGAGCTGTCAATTTTACAGCCAATTCTCCCATGGAGAAGGAGACAGACAGTCAGAGAGAAAAACAGACAGACAGACAGACAGACAGACAGACACAGACAGACAACGACCACACACAACACACACACACACACACACCACCACACACACACACACACACATACACACACAGAATAGAAGAGATAGATAGATAGATAGATAGAAGATAGATAGATAGATAGATAGATAGACAGACAGACAGACACACAACAGACAGACAGGACGCAGACAGACAACAGACAGACAGACAGACAGACAGACAGACAGACAGACAGACGTGTTGCTCTGTATTATCGCATAGTTTCACGCTCGCCTTTACTTTCAGTGTGTTTCGTTTTCTTCCATTATCTGCCTGTGAAACATAACGAGCGCTTCAAACATCGTGTTTTATTCATTTAACGAGGTCAGTCTCAACAGGAAAAGACCATCGCCCCTCACAGGCCTCAATAAACCAAGGAAAGAAACCCCGCAAAAAAGAGCCAATAAAGGAAGAGAGAAATTTTGTGACCCGGCTATAAACGATGATTAGAGAGACATTATATATTTTTTTGTGAAAAATAACAAAAAAGACTGTTTTATTATAATTATGGAGAAAAGATCCCCCCCAATAAAAAAGATCCTCCTTTTACGAGCAAATTGTCAGTTTTGTCTTTTTATTGTAATAGTCATGGACATACTAAGTAAAATATTAATGAAGATGTCTATATAAAACCCGTTGCGTTAGCCTGAACGTCGATTCAAGCTTGCCGTATGGCTTCTTGATATGATTTGTTTTTTGGGGTTTTGTTGGTTTTTTTGTTTGTTTTGTTGGTTTTTTGTTGTTGTTGGTGGTGGTGGTGGTGGGTTTTTTTTGGGGGGTCGTTCCTTGGCTAGAGCTCTGAGGTTCACCATTTGTGAGATTTTTGTGTATATTTACCGCCACACAATGTCCTACTCGTTCGAAAGGCAGAACAGGATTTAATGTGTGTGCAAGATGTTCTGCGTGCGTTCCCACACGGGGCCTCGGCCCCCCAAAAAGTCCTTTGGATGAGACTTTAAACCGAGGCCCCGTGTGCGAACGCACGCAGAACATCTTGCGCACACGTTATTCCGCTTTTCGTAAGAGTAGGCCATCGTGTGCCGGTGGGAACAGATGAATTTACAAAACTGTATACACACGGGGACTGAATGTAAAAAAAAATAAAAAGCACAAGAGGTGCTTATTCCATTATCTTCGATATAAAAGAATAAATTAAATCAAATCAAATCAAATCGGTTTATAGTCTCATCCGAAGGACTTAGAGGGGAGCGTAGGTGGGTACTAACGTTCAGTGGAGGGTGCAGAAATCTCTTCGAACGGGTACCTTGGTGGTGGGTCAATCCCCTACAGTCAGATTAGGAGCACAGCCAGCTAACCACTCGGCTACGTCTTCTCTCCCCCCCCCCCCCCCCCCCTTACATCCAGTGAAACCTAAAAAGAAATTTGCTGACGACAAACCAACGCGTTTAACCCTTTTCTCTGCTGTAAGATGTCTATCATGTTCCTATCCACATGGTATTGATAAGAATGCAATAAAGTAGATTTAAATAGATCGGTTTTTGCTTACGATATATATATATATATATATATATATATAATATATATATATATATATATATATATATATATATATATAATATATAAAATAAATAATTATATGTTATTAAATATGTGTGTTATCTTTATTTTTGTAAGATACACAATGTATGTATGCATGTATATAAATATATATATATATATATGATATGTGTGTTTGTTATTTATTCTCTTATCTTTGTAAGAGACAAACTGTTAACAAAACTGAGAGAGAGAGAGAGAGAGAGAGAGAGAGAGAGAGAGAGAGAGGGGGGGGAGAGGGAGGGGAGGGAGGGGGGATGGAGTGCGCAGGGGGCGGAAGAGGGGGGGTAACAAGTTCTTGTACTTTGTACTCGGAGTTATCGCACAATATTCTTCAAAGGGATACACAAGTAGGGGGAAAATGTGGCTCTCCTTTAATTATGTGCACCTCTCTCTCTCTCTCTCTCTCTTCTCTCTCTCTCTCTCTCTCTCTCTCTCTCTCTCTCTCTCTCTCTCTCTCTCTCTCTCTCTCCTCTCTCTCTCTCTCTGTGTTATCTATCTTTCAACTTTAAACGTGATAAACACAACAGGGTCATTGGTAGGGCAGTGACCTAAGTACCCTTGGCTAGTGTTTCGTTGGGCGATGTTTCTGTAAACACTACAAGGTTTTGACATTTGTATCAGCAGTGAAGCAGCTAGGTGCTGAGATTGATGTTTAGTATTGTGCTTAGAGCATTGGACTCGTGACATGACGGTAATTCGAGGCCGCAGGTTCAAGTCTTCGTCACCTTTCGATCTGAAGGAACTTTTACCAATAAATGAACATTGGTTCTTGTTATGATTGATTTGAATTTTGTTAAAGACTCCTCACTTCATAATAGTTGACTATGATATTGGTTCTTTTCCCAGTTCCTTGGATCTGGAGAGATAAAAAAAAAATATCTCACTCAACTCCAAGATCAGCCTAATGCGCTCCCTTGTCATATCCATATTCCTGTATGCCTGTGAATCGTAGACCCTGACTGCTGATTTGGAGAGAATACAGGCGGTAGACATAAGATGCCTCCGGAGACTCCTTGGCATCTCCTACAGAGACCACATAAGCAACGAAGACGTGCATAACAGAATCCAGCAAATCATTGGTCCCTACGAGAACTTTCTAACAACCGTAAAGAAGCGTAAACTTAAATGGTATGGGCATGTCACGAGATCAAAAGGAGTTGCAAACATAATACTGCAAGACACTGGGGTTTTGGGGGTGGGTTGTTTTTTTTAGGCGAGTATTTTATTTTGTATTGCTTATCAACCTCATGATACCAAAATATCCTTCCGTAGAACATAAAAAATGCAGTGCTTCGTCCTGCATTAGCTCTGAAGATTTCGAAAGTATAATCAGCTGTTGGATTCTTTTGAATTACCAGAAGCAACATCAAAGACTGGCCCCTTCCTAGTGGAACGAAAACCTCCATAAAGCATGCTGGCACACAGGCCGTCCATCTTGACTTCAAAGAGAGAGAGAGAGAGAGAGAGAGAGAGAGAGAGAGAGAGGAGAGAGAGAGAGAGAGAGAGAGAGAGAGAGGAGAGAGAGAGAGAGAGAGAGAGGAGCAAAAACAAACACAAGGCACATCTGCTTCTGGTTTATGTTCAAGGTTTGTTTGATTTTTTTTGGGGGGGAGGGAAGGGGGGTTTGGGGGGTGTGGGGGTCTTTTTCTGTTTTTTGTTGTTTTTTGTTGTTGAGGTTGTTTTTTTGTTTGGGGCGTTTTGGGGGGAGTGGGTGTCTGCTGTTGTTGTTGTTGCTTTTTTACGTGCATGTTATATGTCAAGTATATTTTCTTTCCTTTTTCTAATGCTTGCTAGTTGTTTATATCATTACTTATTTGATACATGACTTAGTTGTCAAGTATATTTTCTTCCCGTTATCTAATGTTCTTCTTCTTTTTGTAACATTATCAAGTTATTTGTCTTATCTTTTACTGGTATGTCAATCACATCTTCATCTTTTTTCTGATGATCTTTCGATAGCTGGCTTCTATTGGAGGGAGGGGGAGGGTCAAAGATTGGGTTTCCCTGTGAATTGGAAAGAACTACAACTTATAAAGCATCTCATTTTAAGGTACAGAGATGATGAGAAATCAGCCTCTGCCTGTAGCTGATGAGCATTCATCCTTTGACAGAAAGAATTAATCAGTACCTGCATTATCCACCCAGTGACTGACAGAATCAACCATTACCTGCATTATCCACCCAGTAACTGACAGAATCAACCAGTTACCTGCATTATTCACCCAGTGATGAAGAATAAATCATACCTGCAGCATTCCACCCAGTGATTGATAGAATCAACCACACTACCTGCATATCCACCAAGTATTGATAGAATCAACCATTCACTACCTACAGCACTCACCCAGTGACTTATTAGAATCAACCAGTACCTGCAGCACTCACCCAGTGATTGACAGAATCAACATTCACTACCTGCAGCACCACCCAGTGATGATAGAATCAATCATTACACCTGCAGCACTCACCCAGTGATTTTAGAATCAACCATTCACTACCTGCAGCACTCACCCAGTGATTGAAGAATCAACCATTCACTACCTGCAGCACTCACCCAGTGATTGATAGAATGAATCATTCACTACCTGCAGCATCACCCAGTGATTGATAGAATGAACCATTCACTACCTGCAGCACTCACCCAGTGATTTGAAGAATGAACCATTCACTACCTGCATACTCACTCATGATTGAAGAATCAACCTTCAACCTCAGCACTCACCAGTGATTTTAGAATGAACCATTCACTACCTGCAGCACTCACTCAGTGATTGATAGAATCAACCTTTCACTACCTGCAGCACTCACCCAGTGACTGACGCAAGACAGGTCTGGCAGCATGGAGGATCCAAACTTCAAAATATCCCACATGGCATGAAAAACTTTTTTTTTTTAATTTTGTTTGCCAAAATTTGTCTTGTAATAATTTTCTTGTTCTTGTTCTTGTTCTTGTTCTCTTGTTCTTGTTTTTGTCTTTTCTTTTCTTCTTCTTCTTCTTCTTCTTCTTCTTCTTCTTCTTCTTCTTCTTCTTCTCTTCTCATCATCATCATCATCATCTCATCATCATCATCATCATTATTCTTCGCAATTCTTCACTATACTTACAATTCTCCTGAGCAATTCCTTTCATCTTCTTCTTCTTCTTCTTCTTCTTCTTCTTCTTCTTCTTTCTTCTTTCTTCTTCTTCTCTTCTCTCTCCTTCTCTTTTTCATCTTCTTTTTGTGCATTCTTTGACCATGCCAAAACCTTGAGTCTGGTATCGCTGTCAACTATGCCTTTCTGAACGTTGTGTTTAAATGTGTATAACCAAAACACACAGAAAATAAAGAACAAAATCGTCCTAGAATGGACTTTTTGAGTTCGCGTGTGCGCCCGTATGTGTGTGTGTGTGTGTGTGTGTGTGTGTGTGTGTGTGTGTGTGTGTGTGTGTGTGTGTGTGTGTGTGTGTGTGTATGTGTTGTGTGTGTGATGTATGTGTGTGTGTGTGTGATGTTTGTGTGTGTGTGTGTGTGTAATGTGTGTGTGTGTTAATTGTGTGTGTGTGTGTAATGTGTGTGTGTGTGCATGTGTGATGTCAATAAACTTTATTAGTATGCTAAGAACGGGGCCATGCATAGGACATTAGCCCAACGATCTACAGCAGTGTGCTGTACATCAGCTTGTCTGTGTCTATAAATTCTAGGAAATTTGCTGATGTTTTGTTTTTGTAAGGGTAAAAAAAAATTGGTATTATTTTATTGTATACATGAGTTAGACACTTTTTTGTTGTTTTTTAAAAAGGTCTCTCCAATTTTTTTTATTCAGCGAAAAAGAACTAATTTATGGATCGTTATCATATTTCTGTACATAGTGTGTGTGTGTGTGTGTGTGTGTGTGTGTGTGTGTGTGTGTGTGTGTGTGTGTGTGTGTTGTGTGTGTGTGTGTGTGTGTTGTTTGTTGTGTTTCGTTCTTCGTGTGTGTCTTTGTTCTGCTCTGTCTCTTCTCCTCTCTCTCTCAGTCCATGTGTCTGTGTTTCTGTGTGTGATCTCTCAACTCTGA
>CM060316.1:26078114-26103114 GCA_030674155.1 Stramonita haemastoma | reverse complement strand
TAGGGCTTGTAAAGGGTTTTGCTCTCTGCTTCTCTCTTTTTTTTTCTAAGATTTTTTGAGTGTGTTGATATTTTCGGGGATTTTGGTGTTTTTTTCTGTTTTGATGTTTATTCTTGTAAAAAAGAAAGAAAAAAAAGGGGGGGGGGGAGGGGGGGAGTTGGCACTGTTAGTAACATAACCATCACAGCACCACTGTATGCATTGTCTCTCTCTTCTCTCTCTCACTACATTTTATACATCATACATACATACATACATACAAAAAAATTTCACGCACAAGCAAGACATGGCACAACCGATTCAATCCAATGCATGACAACCATTGGATTTTTCAATACCATTAACAAACAACACATCTGATGCAAAGACACCTGATTTTCAAGTACACATCTAAACTAACAACAACAACAAATCCTTAATGAAAAACACTGGATATTTCATACCACCTAAAAACAACACCATCAAAAACAACAGATCCTTAATAAAAGAATCCTGGATTTTTCAGTACACCACTAAAAAAACAATCAACAACAGCAACGATCCCTTGATGACAAAACATTCTTCTAGTTGCAACACAGCTTTGTCCAATGACTGGGCCGGCAGACGACAAGGAACTCGCCATGACCCCAACGAACATTCAAAAACTGGTCTGCAGGCTTAGGTGTGACCGGGGCACAGCCTGACAGCCTCTTGTCAGCTTCAGGGATGCTTCTGTGCACCTGAGTCTTGATCTTGGAGCTTTGCAAGCTGTTAGTTTGGGCTCAGACCCAGGGTTAATACATTTTGGCATTTTTCCTTCTGTTTTTCTATATGCTCTTTATTTATACCGCTCGTACATAGACATCCACAGAAATAAAAACAACATTCGTGTGAAAGACTAGCCCATGACCCAAAACTTATGTAGTTTTGAACAAACTTGGTAGATTTGTTATTTTTTGTATTTTTCAGCAAACACGGTATACACGCTTAGTCTTTTGTTGTCTGCTAGCTTCCTAACCCCAATACGCATGCGTGAGGTCAACATGTAGGAACACAAGCAATCCTCGTTGGATGATCATTTCCAACTTTCTCGTGACTACCTGGTATTGCTCTGTGTCCTCAATCCCAAAAACAAATACACAGTGATTTTTTTCATACTTTTAAAAAAATATATGAAAATCACCAAAAATGAGTGTCCTACTAGCACTCTAAGGAAGGTACTACATCATCCGTAAGCTAATACAGGAGTGTAACCTTTTCTGGGGCAGATATTCAGTCAACTCAGATTTATTACTAGTGCCTTCTTTTTTTTCCTAAGAGGAGAGGCTGATTATCGTTTTTCTTTCTTTTTTTTTTCTTCACGCAATCTTTTGTTTACAGGCTTATACAGAGTTTCGTCTTTTTAAGTTGTTATGTTGTTGTTGTTTTAAATCAGTTGTCCTGGTATCAAACAAAGTTTTTTCTGTTGTGTTGCAGGTTTAGATTTCTTGGATACAATAGGAATAGTATCTTTTGTATGGGTTTAAAACATTTTTGTTTTGTTTTGAAAGTTCATTCGAAGATGAATTCGTGAAAGAATTAAGGTGGAAAGTTAACAGCTATATATGTTCAAATACTAGACTGAATGCTTTAGAAAACTAGATAATTTTACAAATGGTTCTTCATCGAGCAATTTTAAATGGCCAGCTTTTCTCTAGTAAAGGTGCTATGATTTAGATATTCGTGCTTTCTGACAGCTGGTATTGATGTACATTATATCCCTCACAAACATAAGGCATGGCTCATAGGGCTTATCCTTTTATTCTTATTTCATTTCTGGTTTGGTTTGGTTTGGTTTACTTTGGTTTGTTTCTATGAATCAAATCTCGACCTGTCCTGTAGCTGGCTGACCGTTGGAGTATATAATATAAAATATAAAGATATGTATAATATATATATATATTATATTATACATAAATTTATTATGTATGTTTATGTATTTTATGTATTTATGTATGTATGTATGTATGTATGTATTGTTGTGTGTAATATATATATATATATATATATATATATATATATATATATATATATATATGTGTGTGTGTGTGTGTGTGTGTCTGTGTCTGTGTCTGTGTGTCTGTGTGTGTGTGTGTATGTGTGTATATGTATATAATAATTTAAGGCGTATCTAAACTGATTTTTATTTATAATCTCCATGTGTGTGTGATGTGCAGCTTTCCCACAGCAGCAGCAGCAGCAACAGCGGCCCCTCCTGCAGCGGGCCCAGTGGTCCCCAGCCCTGTCCGGGTCTGGAGGACTCGTGTTCCAGCTTCCCCAAGTACAAACACTCCATCCTGCACCGCTACCTCAGTGATTCCCACCATCAGGTATGTCTGTGCCCTGTGCCCTGTGCCCTGTGCCCTGTGCCCTATGCCCTATGCCCTTGCCCTGTGCCCTATTGGCCCTATGCCCTGTGCCTGTGCTCTATGCCCTGTGCTCTGTGCCCTGTGCTCTGTGCCCTGTGCCCTGTGCTCCGTCACCTAGACCATGAGTAGTGGTCTGGGTGGTAGTCTTTTCAGATAAGACGATAAACCCAGATCCTGTGTTCAACACGCATTTAGTACACGGAAAAGAACTCAGGCAACAAGAGAGTTGTCCCTGGCAAATAATTATGTAGAAAATAAGTCATTCTGAGAGGGAAAAAATACAGTTGCAGACAGGAAAAGACACACAAAAAATCATGGTGACGGTGCTCTTGTGTCGACGCATTTTCTCCGGGGAGAGCAGCCCGAATTTCACACAATGAAACCTGTTGTGACTTAATGGGATACAATATCATACAGTACAATACAATACAATACAGAACAATACAATACAATACAATACAATACAATACAATACAATACAAAGTCATCTCTCCACTATGTATGTCCAGTCTTTCTGTGAGTTTCTGGTGTGTGAGTGAGGTAGTGTGCCTGTTCTGGGTGACCTTCATCTGAGGGTGTGAAGTGGGTGAATGGTCAATGCTTACTTTCTTCAAGGTCATGCCTTCACTACTGCAATGTCTTGCCACTAACTGCACGTGACAGCTCCATGGTCAGACACAAGATTCCAATCGTAACTGTCCTGAAGTCATGGTGTGAACCTCGGATGGACTTGAAGAATTTTTTGTTTTGCTCCTCAGCTACAACTCCGAGGTTCACCAATGGTTAGGTTTTTTACTATGCCACTCTCCCCCCCCCCCCCCCTGCCCTGCCCTGCCACCACCATTTGGTAGCCTCATTCCAACTTCATGGGAATTAATGTTAGGGATTTTTTACGATCCCTATGGAAAACTCTTAGAGATATTTCAGTGCCTTTACACCGACTCTTGTAGATTTAAAAGATCCTAAAAATAAAGCCTAATGTTTGATGGATTGCAAAAACACAATATCATGATATGCATCCCACCTAGGCTTGGCCCCTTTTTAGGGAGGAGTGGGGGGCGGTTACACGTTGATAAAGCAGTGAATAGATGAATACCCTGCAGATGTAGTCAAGCATATCTGAAGGAAACCATATGTGCTGAGCTTTCTTGAGAAAGATTTAAGAATTACTGACAATCACCAAGTCGTTCTGTTCTTGATTGGGGAGTTATGTCATGTTTTGGAGAGATAGTTAAGTTAAAAAGTTAAAGTCTGTCCCGAGCCAAGGCTCATCAGCGGTGCTTATCCCTGTTTCTGTGGCGTTAAGTGACTGAGAGTCATAGACTCCCCCCTGGATAGGACGTCAGTCTATCGCAGGGTTAACCCCCAACACAAGGTTGGTACCACTTTTACACCTGGGTGGGGTGAGAAAATAGCCGTAAAGTGCCTTTTCCAAGGGCACAACGCCATAGCTGAAAGCTGGGATCGAACCCGCAACCTTTAGATTACGAGTCCAACGAGACAGTTTAAAAGAAGCCAAATCTCTGTGAAAACAAAAAGAGAGAAAACGTCATGAAGGTAAAAATAATATCCAACCCAGCACCAGTTCATGTTGTTGAGGTAATATTATACCCCCATCTGATATATCCGAATTAGGCACTTTGGTCGCAAGTTATCCCACTTTGGCGTGGTGGGCCACCCAAAAGTAGTTCAATTCTATAAGCAACAGTGCTATGCAAGGATACTGATGCTGTGCAAGCCTTGTTGATGATATGACTGTTATATGCTGGGGTTCATGCTTTGTTTCAGGCTCTTATTCTTGACGAGGATTCGGTGGCAAAGTCACGTGACCGACATCATTCATCCTCCACGGGGTCACGTGATTTTGAAGAGTTGTCGACGTCATCTGTGTCCTCACCTGCTCACGAATCTTTACATCACGACCATTTGGACGGTCAGTTCTCCTGTCTGTCTGTTTGCCTGTGACAGTATAGGCCTAAGCTCTGTATTTTCTTCTCTCTGTCTCTGTCTCTGTCTGTCTGTCTGTCTGTCTGTCTGTCTGTCTGTCTGTCCTCTCTCTCTCTCTCTCTCTCTCTCTCTCTCTCTCTCTCATCTCTCTCTCTCTCTCTCTCTCTCTCTCTCTCTCTCTCTCTCTCTCTCTCTCTCTCTTTCTATGTACTACTTAAAGCCACTGTACCTACTGATAGATACAATTTATCACGTTTTATCTTTCATGCAACCAATAGAAGAAATAGGATAACTTTCTAGAAATTGATATTTGTATTGATGAATAATACAATCAAAACCAGTGTCTTTTACAATGTGTGGAATTATTCCATGATTAACATTTAAGAATGGCTTAATAACTTTCATGCGTTTATTATTACTCCTAAACATTATTTTCATATACATATACGTGTTGATAGTAATATGTTTATAACAACCTATGTTTATATGCACACACTTCATTGCCCACCACTCTTATTTGAATTGTGGCCATAAGCCGATGTACATTAAACAATTTCAGTGTTCAGTTCAGTGTCTCTCTCTCTCTCACTCTCTCTCATCTTTACATCACGCCTCTACGATTCTCGTCTTCTCCTTCTTACTCTCCTACTCTCATCTCTCTCTCTCTCTCTTCTCTCTCTCTCTCTCTCTCTCTCTCTCTTGCCAGTTGTTTTCTTTTTGTTTTTGCTTTTTGGTTTTGTGTTTTTCTGAGACCTGTGTAAAGAAGCCTCTGCTTATCCATACTTCCTCAATAAACATTCGATTCAGTTCGAGTTCTCTCTCTCTCAGTTAGTCAGTCTCATATCCCTGACAAGGGCGGGGACGGTTGTAAAAAAGCGCATGAGTGCTTATTCATTATCCTCGAAAGAAAACAATTTGATGATTGACTGACTGACTGACTGACTGATATTGATTGATTGATTGATGATTGATGATGATGATTGATTGATTGATTGAGTCTGAAGTGTGATGAAGGAGAAAGAGTGCATATTCTGGATGACTCTCGGTCGGGTTGTTAAGCTGAGGAACACCCAACAATGAAGTGATCAATGGATCTGAAACTGTCCATCCTGCTTGGATCTTCCTCCTCCCTGTCTGCAGACTGTTAAGTACCTGTGTTTCCCTGACCTTCTATCTTCGCACCTCTGGCGTGCGCGCGCGCGCGCGCACACACACACACACCACACACACACACACACAAACACACACACCACACACCACACACGCAGCACACCACCAACACAACACACACACACACACACACACACACACACACACACACACACACACACACACACACATGTACACTTCTGTCTGCGTGTCATTTGCCTCAGTCTTTGTAAATTATTGCCATTGTCTGTTGCAGATTTTTCTGAGGAGTTTGAGACGATGGCTCTTAGAAGACGAGCTTCCGATGTTAGCAGGTAACCGTTTCTTCGCTTTAAAATTAATGAAATTTAGTTTACAAAAGTACATCTTTTTTCGCATCGTTCCACGGCTAGAGCTCTGAGATTCACCAATGGTGAGATTTTGCGTATGTGACTGTTTTTGCCCACCATGAAGGTAGCCGCATTCCGATGAGGGGGACAGAAGTACATAAAAAATGTAGCGTTTCAGTGCTGCCAATGTGATACATTTCTCACCACATAATTGCCTGCGTACAAACACACACACTACACCAAAACCACACCACACATAGCCACAACATTACACAACACGACACACAAAAACACCGCACCACAACACAACAACAACACAACACGACACAATACACACACACACACACACACACACACACACACACACACACACACACACACACACACACACACACACACACACACACACACACACACACACACACACCCTGGAAGCCAAAACGACAAACTATAGTTAGCTTAACGAAAGATTTCTTTTTCTCCCCAACGCCTCGTCTGTCTCTCCTCCTCTATCACCGTGTTGACATCTGCCTGCCCACCCTGGTCAGCAGAAACCCCTAAAGGGTCAGACCCCCCCTCCCCACCCCTCTCCACCCCTAACCCCCCCCCCCCCCCCCCCCCCCCCAAATAAAAAAAAGAGTGAATTAATGAGAGAGATGCTCCAGGGGGTGACAGTGGTCAGTGGTGTAGTTTGTCCTGGTTAGTCCTCCTCCCCCAGCACCTCCCCCCTTCTCCCCCCCCTCCCCCCCCCCCCCCCCCTCTTCGAACCTCCTCACTTCCTCATCCTCTTCCTCTCTTCATCTCTCTCTTAGGCACAGAAAAAGAAACTCCGGGTTGCTGATACTGAATCCACTATCTTTCAAGCCTCCACCCCCCCCCCCTACTTCCTCCCCTTATCCCCTCTCCCACCCCGGCCCACCCTCCCCCCCACCCCCTGAAAAGAGTATCCAGGCGATAGGGTCTAAAGGCAACAATAGTGGGTTGGGCTAACAAGCCGACATCCAAGGGCTTATTGGGGGCCAAAGGAAAGACTTGAGGAGACACTGGCGAACTGAGTGTGTGGGGGGGGGGGGGGGAAGAGGGGGGGGGGCTGAATAATTGATTTAATTGCTGACTGACTCGGCCCCTAATTCGTGAGATAACTGACGCACTTACGAGCTGACTTATGGTAATAATAATAATAATAATAATAATAATAATAATAATAATAATAATAATAATAATAATAATAATAATAATAATAATAATAATAATAATAATTAATATATAATATAATAATAATAAAAATAAAATAAAAAAAGGGTACTTAAAATACTACAAAAGCGACAGTAATATGAAAAACAAAAGGCCACAACAAGAAGGGAAAAAAAAGATGGAGAAAGGTTGATAGGATGGGAAAAGGAATAAGCTTTATGTACCAAATAAAAAATGTTATTGTTTGGTTTGGTGGTGTTCTGTTCTGTCTGTCTGTCTGTCTGTCTGTCTGTCTGTCTGTCTGTCTGTCTGTCCTGTCTGTCTGTCTGTCTGTCTCTCTCTCTCTCTCTCTCTCTCTCTCTCTCTCTCCTCTCTCTCTCTCTCTCTCTCTCTCTCTCCTCTCTCTCTTCTCTCTCTCTCTCTCTCTCTCCTCTCTCTCTGATAACCGTATGCATTTCATCACAATCAATCTGTGTGTGTGTGTGCGTGTGTGTGCTGAGAGAGAGAAAGAGACAGACAGACACAGACAAACACACCACAAAATAAGTGTGTGTGTGTGTGTGTGTGTGTGTGTGTGTGTGTGTGTGTGTGTGTGTGTGTGTGTGTGTGTGTTGCAGCAGCAGCACAGCTCGGGAAGAGGACATGTATTGGAAGGAGATCGGCGCTGCTTTGGCCTTGACCTCTCTGGCTAAAGGTCGAGGTGTCCGCATCTAGAAGGCCATCTTTGTATTCCTCCGCATCCGCCATCTCTTTCAGTGCGACCTTTTTTCCCCCAAGTTTGCAACCCTTGACGAAAATGGACAGAACAAATATAAAAAAGACACCCAAATATTACGCAATGTTGCTTTGATGTAGTGGGGTTATTTTTCCTGTGTGCAGAGTATATGACTAAACAACGTTACGTGGAGCAGTGACTGAGTGTTTTGGAAGAAATGAACAGAGAGTATGCTTTTGAGTTTTCTAACCCGACCCAACCCACTATTTTTTGTCCAGTCATTTCTCATAGCAAGATTGGTATCGTTTCATCATCTCCTCTGCTTTTTTTTCTGTATTGAGGTCCAGCGACAAAGTGGAAGATATTGACTTCTCTTTCCCCTCATTCCTCAGACGCTCCATTTTTTCTTAGCGTTGATTGCTACATCGTTTAACCCTTGCTCACATACTATTAGCTGATGTGTAGCAAAAAATGTCAGTACTATTTTTGAAAACATTCACAGTGAATAGATGTTGAAATCCAAAGACACGAAAATCATTTTTACATGTGAGATGGGAACTATTTTCACAGTAAAGGGAAGAAAAATGTAGGTTATAGAGGTATTTCTGTATGATGAAAGAAAAGAAAGATAAACGAGATAACTATCCAAACATAACAAATGCAAAGGCACAAAAATTACAACTGCCACCATGTTTCCCCCATCTCACTTTGTCTTCAACAAGATGAATGTGACAGAAAATATATATGCGTCCACAACTGTCTCTCAGACATCAGTAACAAATGAAATTTTACACTTTTACCACCTACGAAAGTACATTTCGTTATAGACGGACTTTTCAGTTGTCTTGGTAGATTTTTTTGTTTTTGTTTTTCTTTGTCGGTATTCGGGCTTTGTTGTTTGTCTTTTTTATTCTTTTTAGCTTTAGCATAAAATATATTAAGCTCATCAATTTTCCTCTCAAGCTCTACGTATATTGATCTCTACTACAGCCTTCTCCAAATTGTTTACAATCAAGTGAGCAATCCCTTTTTTCAAAACACAAAACGCAAACCCTTAAAACAACTTTTATATTGTCCTTTGTGACAGTTTGGAAAGAAAAAAGTTAAATGTTTGGGAAAATGTGTGGTATGGTATCCTAATAACGTGACTGCAATAACATGAATATTTTTTTAAACCAAGAAAGATGTTTTCATACAATACAGGGGACCCCTGCATCAGGAGATTGGCTGAATTTCACAGATGACCTTCCAAAATCTGCCGGAAGTGTGCATCATGATAGATGACCTTCAGAAATCTGCCGGAAGTGTTTATCATGTGTCTTTGAAACTTAACCCTAATATCAACATAGACATGGGGTGACAGTGACGACAGCTTATGACAATCGTCATGAGCCCACTGGTTAATTAAAGTGGTTTATTGTGACGAAGAAGGAATGAATGACTCCTCTTTTCTATGCTGTTGACAGCCTTAGTACGACCTGTGCAGTCAGCACTGCCAGCATCAACATCATGCTGGACTAGCTGAATGATTGACAGGCGTCAGCTTTTAGCACCTCTGTCAGTGTCTCCTGTGATTAGGACTGATTTGATCATGGCTGCTGTGGATATGTTCAGTCATTAGGAATTGATCATTCATTTCATTAAAGGCTGTCAATGTTTGCTTTTGTTTGAGACCCTGGAGAAGGGGAACTTTGAAAAAGATGACAGTTTTGGTTTGAGTGTTCATTTGCTAATGAGTGATTACTGCAGAATTTGCTGATTTCCTCATGGTTATTCACAAGCGAGTAGAAAAACAAATGGACATCCAATAGACACATTAATCATGGTTAAGGAAGCATGCAAATTAACTCGCATGTCCTTATAGAATTGTCATAGTAGACAGGGTTTGGTTGGTTTTATTTATTGAAATCTTCGTTTTTTGTTACAGATTATTTACAATACCAAGATTAGCTGATCTGAAAACAAGCATACAATAAAGACATACATCAAAAACATGCATGTTCTATGATTAGTTTTGGATTATTTGTTTTAACACTTTCTTTTTGTGATTAAAGAAAAACTACCTTTCAAATTAAAGTGGAGCAAAACTTTAAAACCTTAAGGAAAGGAATGAACATTGTGGGTTCTTTGGTGTGTATGGAACGTTTTTCCCCCCTACACCTTAGAAACAGCTGGGCCCCAAACCCCATGATGGGAACTGTTATGTCATAGTTTGATTCATCTTGGTTTGACGTATCACTACATTGGTGTACATGCATTTTTCATTCACAGCACTATCCTTTTGACTTCTCAGGTACTGTGGATCATGTTCTCAATATCATTCATGGTTTGGTTTTTGGACAGATCTCCAGATGTCATTAGCTCTGCCGTACTTTGTGCTGATGTCTGTTATTGACGTTCATCTCTTGTCTTGCATATACCAGCATATATGTGTTTGTAATAGGTAAGAGATAAACTGGAAGTTGTTGTGTTTTGAATAGATTTATCAATTATAATACCTTTGCAGCAGGATGGCTTGCCTTTTTCTCTCTTGCGTCAGCAAGGTGACAGACTTTTTTTTTAAAGTCTGAATGCTTGGGTAATGTTGTTTTGGAAAGTCAATGAAAAGTGATTATATTACAACACAAAATCGTGCTCGCTTTCTCCCACTTGTTGAACATTGCATTTGCAGTCATCTTGTGACCTGAATGGCAGAATTGTTGTCACTTTCTTTCCTCTATCTGTGTCATCAGGGTGTGAAGCTTGCCAGTGTGATCCTGAGAGTTGTGTGTGACTGGCAGCTGTCTGTCTGTAGTCTTCTCCTGTCCTGTTGCCTGTCCTCTGCTTTCTCTCCCAAGAGCTTGCTCAGGGCGGAACCCTTGTGTAGCTGTCATGTTTTGACTTTGACTTCAAAACTCGCTTTCCGTCAACTTCAACTACATCAGCAACGTGTACTTCTCGATTTGCTTTGCACTGAGTAGCTAGACATGGATTGTATATGTTGTTATATCTGTATGTCGTCTGTCTACATTCATAATCCTGGTTCTCTTTTTTTTTTTTAGTCACACTGATTCCTTCTATATTCATCCATTATCCTGGATTGACATTATTTGTTATTGCTTCAATTCTTATCTGAATAACGAATACCACAGAATGTTGAATTATGTTTTACTGTGATGAAAGAACAGAAGGTATATATATACTATGTACACCTTATTGGATGTGTATATAAATTGGATGACAGGTCATTTGCTTTTTGTAGTCACCTTAGCCATGTAGGAAAGAAGGAAGGACTGCAGTTTGGCAGCAGAACAACTGGATACTGGTGAGCAGAAAGAAATGCGTGGCTTCAGCCTTCAGTGCTGTCCATGACATTGTGCTGACTTAGGGCAGCATAGCAACATCCCAAAGTCACTGCTACTCCAGCACTTCATCCCTCGCCACATCTCTCCTCACTGCTTCATTTCCACATCATACCCCCCTTCTGTTTTTATTTCCCTCTTTCTCCCCCTCTCTCCATTCTTTCTTTCCCCTTGACTTCCTGATCTAACTACAGTCATAGTACTTACTTCTGTTTCTTTGTCCTAATGTGAATGTCATCAACTCCTTTCTTCCTATACTCCACAGTTTCCTCAGTGTTTCCTTTGTATCTTTTTATCCTACGCCCAATAGAAGTTTGATGAGGAAACTGCAACTGGACACGTTAGATGATCTGCTTCCCACAGCATGATCTGATCTGAGCATCTTCCTGTTAAGGTATTAACACCTTCTGCTCCGTCATTTGGGCAGAAGATCGGGCAGTCAGCGCCAGGTTAGTCATCGTGATCCTGTGAAGTTAACACCGATTCACCCCCACACTACCACGCTCTGCTATTACCACATAGTGATATCTCTATTTCATTCGTGCGCATCATTTATTATGGCGATCATATGGTTTTGATATCAGCTGAAGAAAGATGCATGTGTTTATTGCCATGGATGGAGAGGACTCCTCATTCACCACAGATCATTCTCATGACTTTGGACTTCATTGTGTGGATTGGGACGGCAGCTGATACTTTGGAGCCTTTTAACTGGAACGTGTGTACGGGTCTTGATAACAGTGACTTACTTTTCCTGTCATTCGTATTCTGCTATGTTTTCAATTCAGGGTTGCAGGGGAACGAACGTCTTTATCACTTTTCTTTTTCAACATTTTCTGAAGTAATCATTCTGGACGATGTTTTGTTTTTGGACGACCCTTAGTATCGTGCTTTTTGTGTTGTGGAATTTTTTTTTTACTGGTTTGTAATTTTTTTTCTTTTTTTCTATAAAAGAAAAACTGATCCAAAATGCTATGTATACTGTTACCCTACTTGGCTGTTCATGTACAATTTATAGAATGTAAATCATTGTACCTTTGGTGAAACAGGTTAATGTATGACTTCATTATGGTGGACATTTGGTCATCTCAAATTCCAAAAACGCTCCAGAAGTGATTAAAGAACAGTGACAAAATACCCTAAATGAGGAGATGTCTAAATTCCGTGGTACCAACATAGGACACTGCAACCTTCGGTCACCGATCATAGCCCCCCCCCCCCCCTACATCAGTCTAACTTTGTGCACAGAGATGCCAGCTGACTGCACCATAAAGGCCTGGTGTCAGAAGTCCCTACTGGGCAGTAGACCCCTGACAGCCCTTCCAGTTTCTGCCTATAGCAATCAGTGTGCAACAAGCAGGCGAAATAGACAGAAGGGTGGGTTGAAATTGGTGGTTAGTTTAGCGGATGGTGGAGGTAGGGAACAGGATCTATGTATGCACAGAACACAGAAGACTAAGCCTATTCCTAAAACCACAATCAACAGGTTAGCTATATGTTTTGTTTACATTAATCTAGAAAACTAGCGTTCAGAAATCAAGACTAAACATACCGAAGAAGATATCAGACTCATTCTATCCTAGCAGAGGTAAGACCTTACACATGTGGTTGGCGAGAAAACTGTGATTCATGCTGATACTGAATGTATAAGATACGAATAGTACAGTACACTTTGATGACATTACATATTGATTGATACTAGTGGTAATAGCTATAGCGTTTTGAAGAGTATTTTTCAGTGACGTCATTCGTATTTGCGTAGGCTTTGCTTTTTTGTTATATCATCCCTAGGTCAGAATGTTCAGGTGCTTTTTGCATAATCTTCACAATAATAGCTTGTTTATGCAAGAGGAGATATTACAATCCTTTCCCATCCATGTTGACATTTTATTATAGAGTTTATCAGTGCAAGTACCTTGTAATTAACTCGCCACTTTCTTCTGACCTTGTTTCAGTCTTATGATATTTGATAGAAGCCATTTCCATCGTCACTGATGGCTTTGTTGATCCCGCACCGTCAAAGGGTAGTTAGTTAGCAAATGAGTTGTCATCGTGTTGTTTAATTCCAGTCTATTATATATATATATATATATATATATATATATATATATATATATATATATATATATATATATATATATATATATATAATATAGTCATTTGATTATTTTCAGTCTTATTGCTTAAGACAAGAGTGTTACTATTGATTTGATTGATCACCAGGGGGTCATAATGGAAACTAGACTGCCTTTATAGCACTGATCATCATGGCTTTTCATAATTACATTCTGCAGCCTTCATCAGTTTGTTCAGATGACTCAATTCACATCATTTGGAGGGGGTTGCAGGTTTTGACGCAGTCACTCACTGACCTCTTTGGACATTAAAAGATCATTATTCATGAGATTATTTGTTACTGAGACGCAGCTTGCAGTGTTGCTTGTTTGCTAAATACGGATACTATTGTGATATTTGATGAAATGAAACAAAGTGTTTATTTTCTTGGAAATGATCAGATGGTGTAGAGTCTGTAAAACACCATTAGCAAAGAATTATTCTATTCTGAATAGTGTAGACTACGTGTAGTGAAGATTTCATTGTATGACACTTTGTATATAGAATCAGAGATTGACCTCGGTCTTTGGGTTGTTTTATTTTTCTATGGTATGTGCAAGTGGATATCCATCCATACAGCTGGCATGGTAGATGACCAGAGTCCAGCTCCCTTGGTCCTCACCTTGTAGGTAGCCAATGGTCAGCTGATGACGTTTTGAAGTAAAGGTGTTGAATCATGTGTATGAAATAAAAATAAAAAAACAGAAACACACTTCATTTATTGGGGTTTTTTGACGCTCTCATATGTTTTTTTAATCTGGACAAAACTGATTCATCTTTTTCTGACTGAGGAGGTTGTTCCAGATATTGTTTTTTCCTGTTCTTGCCATGTCACGTGGGTTTGGCAAAGATCTGGAAGCTGTGTGTGAAGAAGAGGCAGGTGTTTGACACCAAGGACCAAAGATAGCTGAATTTGGAAGGGGAAGGAGATTGGAGGCCCTTTTTGATTAATGTGTTCATTGTTCGTGATTGTTGACTGGGCAGGTGTTGTGCGAATATGCTGTTTGGAACTTCAAAACTGTTCGATGGAGCAGATTTTGTTCGTGTTGAGGTTTGTACAGACCATTGAAAATTTCTTCAAGACTCCGACGGTTGTGGAGAAGAGAGGCTTGTATAGACTGTATAAACTCTTGTGGCAACTTGTGTGGATTGTTTGTAAACCTTTGTGACAAAAGTTGGGTCCAGAAGTGGAGTTGATTTTCAGATGTAAAGTTTGCATCAGTGGCTGATGATCCTTCCTGACAGGTTGGAACCGTCAAAAGCAGCAGTGTTTGCAGTGGGGGAAAGCTGTGCTCCACATCCAGAAGTTCTCAGCTGATTTTTGGCAGTGAGTTAGACTCCATAGTCTTGGATCATAGCAGCTAAAACTATCAGGTGTTTTTTTTTTACTTGGATCTAATATTCTGTCTGCTCGTGTTTCTGGTTTGGATCAGCATAATGTTGAGGAAGAGACATCCACAAAGTTATAATTAATTCTGTCTCTAGCTGTTCAATGTAAGCGTGAGAGTGTTGACAACCACAGGACCTCTGCATGTGGAAGGTTGGAGGGGAAGACAGTTTGCACTGTATGTACACTACGTTTTTTTCTCTGTGTGTCATGTCTGATGTGTACAACATGTGATAAAACAAGAGAAGATCATTATGGGCGTTTGAAGACAAATCTTGGAAAAATCGATGGGATTCTGAATTAGATGGCTTGTGATCTGAGTGTCTGGGGATTTGGCTGTTTGAAAGACAGTTCATGCTGTTGTAACAACAACAACATAATCTGACCTCCGAAAAGAAAATGATTATAATGCTCCGCTGTACCAGGAAAACGCACACACAAACGAAAAAGGCGAGGACAAAGAGGAGGAACTTGCGTGTGTGTGTTTTTGGTGGGGGGGGGGGGGGGTGACATGTATATTTTGTATCCATTTTTTGGTCATTTTACATTTTGTCTAAACATTTCTTTTGTTCTGCGCTGTGGAGGAGATTACATTGGTATCTTGTCAATGGACGGACGACTTGGACACTTGGCCGCTATGATGACTGGGAATGCACACACACACATACATCTTGGACATCATTGGCGTTCCTGTTTGCCATTGTACACAGTTTTTCTTTTTTTCAATTTCTCAACAGATGGGTGTTGCTATGTTGATCAAGAGAATGTAATCATCAGATTTACAGATGGTACTCTTAGTTAGATATGTCTGTGAATTGAAAAAAAAAGTCATTAAAAGTCATTGAATTGTAAACTTCAATCTTTCATTTGTTTTTCCATCTCTCTCTCTCTCTCTCTCTCTCTCTCTCTCTCTCTCTCTCTCTCTCTCTCTCTCTCTCTCTTCTCTCTCTCTCTCTCTCTCTCTCTCTCTCTCTCTCTCTCTTTCCTGTGCATTGCGTGTAGGTGCGGATGTGGTTGAGCGAGTTGGTTGGTCAGATCAGCATAAGAGTACAATGAGGTATTGGAAAACTTGTGTCATGTCCCTTAAAATGGTGCTGGAGAGAAAACCAAAGGGATAATATATATATATATTATATTCCTCTCTCTGCGTACCTGGGTGTGTGCGCACACGCACGCGTGTGTGTGTGCTTGCGTGCGTGCGTGTTTGTGTGTGTGTGAGTGTATGTGTATGTGTTCGTATGTCTGTCTGTCTCTCTGTCTGTCTGTCTGTGAAACCAAAGAGACTGGATGAAGAGTTCATTCACCTAGTGACCTCTTCGTATTCTGGGCCTATGTATCCTTCCTGAATGGTATGAAGAGGGGAGGAAGAAGGGGGAGGACGGAGAAAGGGTGGAAGGGGTGGGGGGGGGGGGTGGTACGGATGGGACTGCTTACTCTCTCCTTTCATGTAGTATAGTCCTTGCCTGAATAGAAGCAGGAGCTGACCTTTGCCCTCTTCCTCCTCTGTAGCCATAGTACAGAGAGAGAGGGTGAATGCATAGACTGGGAAGAGCTAATTAGATAGAAGAACAACTGTTCGTCTACCAGCCTCTTTCCTTATGTGTGCACAGAGAGACAGACAGACAAGAAGAAGACAGACAGACAGACAGATAGACCGATAGACAGAGACAGACAGACATACAGACAGATATATAGAAACAGAGATAGACAGAGTAACAGAGACAGAGAAAGACGACAGAGAGAAAGAGACAGAAAAAGTGGCAGACAGAGAGATAGAGAAACAGACAGACACAGAGAAAGGGACAGACAGACAGACAGACAAAACAAACAGAGAGCACTGTCCACCACACACGACCAGAATGATAACAGAGGATGAGGGAAGAGGGGGGGGTGGTGTTTTTCGTTCCTCGACTAGAGCACTGAGGTTCACAATGGTGACATTTTTGCGTATGCGACCGTGTTGGGTTTTTTTAACTCATCATGAAGGTAGCTGCAATCCGACATCGGGATTGTGTTTTAACACGACACCTATGTGCATGCAGTTTTTTTTTATATTGTCAATCGTTCCAACTGGCACACAATGGCTTACTCTTCCGAAAGGCGGAACGGTTTTATAGTATGTACACAAAATCTTCTGTATGTGTTTGCACAGGGGCTTCAGTTTAGAGTCTCACCCAAAGGGCTGGAGAGGGCTTACTTACAGTCACTTGCATCTTGTTCACGGCTAAAACCAAGGTCGTGTGTTTTTATACCACCTGTGGACACGGAGGATTTCTCTGCGTGAAATTCGGGCTGCTTTCCCTGGGGAGAGTGCGTCTCCACAGAAGCAGCGCCACCCTTTTTTTTCAAAAATTTCCTGTCTGCATGTGTATGTTGTTTCCATATCAGATTGGCTTTTTTTCTACAGAATTTTGCCAGTGACAATTCTCTTGTTGCGCCATGGCTTTGTTTTTATGTGCGCTAAATGCGTGTTGCACACGAGACCTGGGTTTATTTATCGTCTCATCCGAAAGATTAGCACCCAGACCCCCACTCATGGTCTAGTGGATAGGGGGGGGGGGGGGGGGTCAGGCACAAACGCTATCCAACCGGACGTTTCGCTTTCTAGGCAGGTGCATTACGCTCAATGCTGCTTAACCTTAGCTTGGGGAAAGCGAATGCTCTGACCACTGAGCTATACAATCCCATTTCGGAGTCAACTACTGTACCACTACTATACACTGTGGCTTAAAGATTGGCACAGAGCTAAATGATGCTACTAGGTCACTTCTCTTGAGACCTAGCAATCGCCACATAACCATGATCTCCACCACCACCCTCACATCCACCCACCCTGCTCTTTCTCCCCTGACCATCTGAATCCCCTGGTAACCCACCCGTCAGTCACCTTGTCTCCTGTCCAATCAATGTAATTGACCACTGACTTGGTCAAGCTGCTGTCCAGGTGGCACTATGACCCTTCACCTCCTTGGGGAAAGGGGTAGGCCTAACCTCTAACTGTCTGTTCCTGATTGGCAGAGTGGACAGCGTGGTTCTACGCTTTTGATTTCAAGAGCGCGAGTTCCATTCTCAAAAGTCTGCCGGCAGGATGGGAGTTTGGGGGATGGGTGTGTGTTGTTTTTTGTTGTGGTTTTTGTGGTAGTTTTTTGTGTTGTTTGTTTGTTGTGGAGGTGTTGTTTTTTTGTAGGTTTTTTTGTTGGATTTTTTTTTGTTGTTTTGTGTTGTGTGTGTGGGGGGGGGGGGGGGTTCTACAAAGCCAGTTTTGGGAGGGGGGTCCATTCCTCGGTTAGAGCTTCGAGGTTCACCAATATTGATATTTTTGCGTATGCGACCGATTTTTCCCCCACATCATTTAGGTAGCCACATTCCGACTTCGGGAATAACGTTTTGTTTATCTTCAATCTTTGTCCAGTCCTGCAACTGAGACTATGATTCGTGGTCCTGTGCAACACACGCATGCAATCTTACACGCACGTGTATTCCCACTGTCACAAATGGTCTACTCTTCCAAGAGGCGGAGCAATTATTGTGTGTTCCACCTGGCTTTGCCCCATACCTTACATGACAGCTCAGAGAGAAAGATTCACCAGTCAGTGGGTGTCAGCTATTCACACACGTGCTTGGCTCGTGCTGTGGGCTGTAGGCTGAAGGTGGCAGAACAAACAGTGGCTGTGTCATGTCACTGTCACTGTCAGTGGCAGAACAAACAGTGGCTTGTCCTGTCTGTCACTGTCAGAACAAACAGTGGCTGTGTCCTGTCTGTCACTGTCAGTGGCAGAACAAACATTGGCTGTGTCATGTCACTGTCACTGTCAGTGGCAGAACAAACAGTGGCTGTGTCCTGTCGTGTCACTGTCGTGGCAGAACAAACAGTGGCTGTGTCAGGCACTGTCACTGTCAGTGGCAGAACAAACAGTGCTGTGTCCTGTCTGTCACTGTCAGTGGCAGAACAAACAATGCTTGTCATGTATGTCCGGTCAGTGGCAGAACAACAGTGGCTGTGTCATGTCATGTCACTGTCGGTGCAGAACAAACAGTGGCTGTGTCCTGTCTGCACTGTCAGCGGGTCAACATCTGGCTCAGGTCACACAATGACTGTTCACAGAAATGTCAACGGTCAATCAGTCTCGGGAGAATTAGAAGTAAGTAGAGAAAGATAATGAGACTGATGGTCAATGAAAAAAAATGAAGAGGGGGTAGAAAAATGATGGGAAGGGTTTAAAATACAAAGTGAGAGCGGGAACATCAGCAAAACTCAGGAGGGGTGATGGTTTGAAAAACACATTGAGGATGATAATAGCAGAACTTAGAATAGCAAGAAAACAATGCCTTCATTCATTTATAGAAATATTTACCATCTGACTCAATGACAAAGATATGGATACCATAATACCATTATGGTACCCACATCTTTGAAAGTCGGTCTTTGTGTAGTTTTGGATGTGAGTGCACACGAGATCTTATTCATCGTATCTTTCAATAATGAGCACTTTCGTGGTCATGCAAATGGATTTGAAAAATCTGAACTTTACAAAGGATTTCAACCCGACACCTTTGGAGAGAGAGAGAGAGAGAGAGAGAGAGAGAGAGAGAGAGAGAGAGAGAGAGAGAGAGAGAGAGAGAGGAGAGAGAGAGGAGAGAGAGAGAGAGAGAGGGAGGGAGAAGAGAAGAAAGATGAGAAGCAGAGAAAGAGAGGAGAGAAACGGAAGGAGAGAGAAGAGAAGAAGGAAGAATGAAGAGAGAGGAGGGAGGGGGAGAGGAACAAACAGTGGCTCTCCTCTCAAAAAAACAAATTTTGCGTATGCTTTCCCTCCCACAGTCCACCCATTTGGGTTAGGACACGTCAAGGTAGAAGAAGAGAGAATGTATGGGGAAAGAAATGATAGAGAGGAGGGGGGAGAGGAGACCCCTTATATGAGATGCTGTGTGGCCTGACCTGTTTGGGAAGGTTGATCACACCTGGATTGACTTCTGATTTGCAGCAACTGGTTTTTTCTGCATGAGCTCAGCTCGTCTTCTTCTCTCTCTCTCTCTCTCTCTCTCTCTCTCTCTCTCTCCTCTCTCTCTCTCTCTCTCTCTCTCTCTCTCTTCTCTCTCTCCTCTCTCCTCTCTCTCTCTCTTCTCTCCTCCTCCTTCTCTTTCTAATGCTGCTTGGAGATATGATGAGATAGAACAGAGAGACATAGAGAGAGAGGCAGACAAAAAGGACTTTTTCCGAAACAGAGATAGAAACGGCCAACAACAGACGCACAGACATAAAGAGAGACCTATAGGCAGAGAAAGAGGGAAAACCGATTTCTATAGGTGGTAGAGAGCTAACCTTTGCTTCGGGAGAGGGAGCAGTGTTCTTAGCTTCAGTAAACCCTCGCCCCATAAGGAACACATCACAACACACAACACAGCTCAGTCACACCACACACACACACACACACACACCACACACACACACACACACACCACACACCTCTTACATAAACGTTCCTCCAGCCTCTACACAGAGGCCCTAACAGGTGTTGCTGTCTTTATAAGACCTAACTAAATCAACACCACACAGGGAGGAAGAAAGCAAACCGCACTGGGGGTTTCACGTCCACGTCTTTTTGAAGTCGCTGTTTTGTGTGTACATGTACACACCCGACCCCATTCTAACAGCTCTTCAACGCTCAGGAGGAGGTGTGCTAAGCTGGTGCAATTATTCACGCACGTGCTTGTTTGCGCCCTGAACGAGCAGCTAAATGTAGGCAGAGGGAGAGAGAGCAAACACAGGGAGTCCCCGAGTCGTGAGTGACGGCTTCCAGCTTACAGCCGCCGGTTTGTTATCTCTGTGCAGCAGCAAAAATGTCCAAAAACTAAGCGGAGCGCGCAGTTGATGACACACGTTCTATTCAAACGATATGGCTGGAACACCTGTCTATTTTAAATGTGTAGCACTGCTGGACCTTGAGTCTAAAGGTAAAAGGTAAAGGTGTCCCATACCATTTGTGGTTGTATGGGAGCGAGGCGTCAGAGACCTCAGCTTCTTCAGGGTCCAGCATATTGAGGGCGGCGCCCATCTCCTTTCCCTCGCTGCTTTACCTTCCCTGACCCTAAAGAGAGTAGGTACCCATTTACAGCTGGATGAATGGGGGACTGTACTGAAGCCAAGGCGCGCAAACGGTCACCCATCCACTTGGTAAGCATGCTCGACGCTGCTTAACATTGGCTGGGGGAAAGCAAGCGCTCTGACCACTGAGCTATCCCGTCCCCTTGGGTCTATCAGCGTGATAAAGAATGATGACCTGCTCTGTGTATTGCTAGGTTTTGTAAAAGTGACGATATTGTAAATGCCCTTGCAAATTTCGAGGAACTCGAGTATATCCACGTGCAGGAATGAACGAAAGAATGAACGCTTGCAGGCACGCAGGTGCACATGCAAAGGCGCGCGCGTGCGCACGCACACACACACACACACACACATACACCACACAACACAGATGAACATGCATGCGATGCTAACCCACAGTAGCAACCACCACAACGTCCCTCCAGCGACCTTCTCCCATGAACCTCCAGCCTCAAGGGCTTTGACACTAACTCACCACAGGCACACAAGTGGTTAGGGAAAACAGAAATGATGTCACCATGAGACCAGAGGAACTGGGGCGACCAAATCAGAGACAATTGTAATTTAATGCATGATGATCAATGAGGAGGAGGAGGATGAGGATGTAAAGATGCTGCTATGGAAGTGCATAATGTGCTCTGAGACTACTTGTTAGGGCTGTACTACACACTTCCAGTCATGATAGTTATACCCCAGCATAAACCCGCCCGGAGTTACAAACATCTACAGTGCTGGTCAGATTATTTGAGCAACACTCTTAAATAGCATCGGTAATGTGAATGAAGCATAACTGTGGGGTCCCAATCTTCCCACTGAGCCCACAGCACTGGGTAGGAATTCGGCCGGAGTTATGGGATACGAACCTACAACCTTCCCGTCCATAACCCAAGGCGCTCACCACTGCGCCATGCCGGCTGGTGCATTAGACTGGATTGTATTGTATTCATTATAATGTATGATACTTTCAGTCACGGTAGTTTCTTCTGCGTGACACTGAGATGCACAGATATTTGTTTTCATAAACTTTTGTTTCAACCACACTGGGCTGCTCTCCCCAAGGAGTGGTGTCATCATGGGAACAGTGTCCCCCAGTTTTGTCCTGTCTGCATGTAGAGTTCTTTCTCTTTTAGAATGGCTGTTTTCTACAGAATTTTTCCAAGGACAACTCACTTGCCGTGGGTTCTTTTACGTCCATACATGTGTGCAACGCACGTAATCTCTGTTTATCATCCCATCCAAAAGATTAGCACCTAGAACATCAAACCTGCTACCTCTAGCTTTCTCGATAAGTGTGTTACGTCGAGACTTGCAGGGAAATAAAGTCAGAACCAATGTTAGAGCACACACACACACACAAAACACACACACACACACACTCACACACACACCACACACACACACACCACACACCACACACGACGCACACACGCACACACACACACACTCACACACACACACACACACGCAGCACACACGCACACTTCGCACGCACGCACGCACGCACGCACACACACACACAACACACAACACACCACACAACACACACACAACTTCAGCTGCATGAATCAGCCACGACAAAAAGCCTGCATGCACCACAAAAAAGCACACACCACCAGATTACGAAATCAGACCCTGCCAGCCACCCACTGTAGTAAGTAGAGTAGGATAGGCCCTAGTCTACTGCAGATAGCCACACAGTTCTTTGTGGTGGGCAAATAGTCCCACCCCCTCATGAATGCTTGAAACGTTAATGGGGTAATGGATGTGGCGTCAACGTTAGACTAGTGTTTCCTACATACAGTCCTGGAACTGGGAGTGTGGGTTTTTCCACTCTGTTTATGTGAGATACAAGGAAAGAAATTATCGTTTTTCAGACACGTTTTACAAATGTCATCTTTCCACACTCACGCGAGCGCGCGCGCATACTCTCTCTCTCTCTCTCTCCTCTCTCTCTCTCTCTCCTCTCCTCTCTCTCTCTCATCTCTCACACACACACACAACACACACACACACACACACACACACACACACACACCACACACCACACACACACACACACACAGGCACACTTTTTTTAAAACCCAACTTACTCTCTGCTGCAAAAACATGGAGTTGCGTTGTGCTGTACTGAGCTGCGCTGCGTTTGATTGTGAAGTGGTGTTTGATGGTTGTCTTGCATCACGTAGTGCTGCTCAGTTTTTGCGTATGTTGTGTTGCTGTGGTATGTTGTTGTTATTGTATTATGCGCTGCTGCATTGTTATGCATGTTTGCTTTGCATTATGTTATGCTATGGTGTGTATGCTGTTCTGTGCTGTGCTGTGCTGTACTGTGTTGCACTGAGCTGTGGAGCACTGGACTTTTCTGTGCTGCTGCAAAGTGCCTTACATTGAAATTCTGTGGTTTTCCCAGTACCTTTCCATAGAAATTGTCATTTTCCAGTAATTTCCATAAATTGTCATTTTCCCAGTATCTTTCATAAAATTGTCGTTGTTCAAGTAACTTTACATGCAAGTTGTACTTTCCATACAAGTTGTACTTTCCCATAACTCCATACAAGTTGTACTTTCCCAGTAACTTTCCCATACAAGTTGTACTTTCCATACAAGTTGTACTTTCCCAGTAACTTCCCATACAAGTTGTACTTTTCCCAGTAACTTTCCATACAAGTTGTACTTTCCCAGTAACTTTCCATACAAGTTGTACTTTCCCAGTAACTATCCATACAAGTTGTACTTTCCCAGTAACTTTCCATACAAGTTGTACTTTCTCAGTAACTTTCCATACAAGTTTGTACTTTTCTAAGTAACTTTCCATACAAGTTGTAATTTTCCCAGTTACTTTCCACACAAGTTGTACTTTTCCCAGTTAATTTCCATAGAACTTGTACTTTTTCCCTAAGACTCTATTTAGTTGATTATCTGTTGGTTTGATCCTTCAATAACGACTTTACGCACTGGATTCCAGAAGCAGTTGTTTTAATTCTCGTTTAACTGTTATGTTGCAGATTTCATTCTGGGTGGACAATTTATTTCAAATGTTATTACTACCATTATTTGTGGTCAGTCTCCTGTCATTGGTTTGATGAGCAATATAGCGTTGAAACCTATGTTGTAGTAAATATGGTCGTTCCCAGCTGGTAGAATGAACTGATACCAAAGAGGGGATGGGCTCTGCCAGGTTCAGCTTGCCTCAAGAGACACAGGCTAAAAAATTCAGTGCAGTGTCCCCCTCACGAGTCCACAGGGACGTAAGGGAGAAAAGAGAAAAGAGAGAATTCAATGTCCACCTGAGTCAGCACTCCTATGATTAAAAAGAAGAAAAAAATGCTTGTGTCATCTTTTTCTTGACTATATTTCCCCTTTTATTTCCTGTGGTTCAAATAATCTCATTGAGAATGATCCTTGATTGTTTATTCATGACAATACAATAGCTTTAGTGTGTCGCGGAAGTGTTGTGTGTGTATGTGTGTGTGTGTGCGTGCGGTGTGTGTGTGTGTGTGTCGTGTGTGTGTGTACGTGTGTGTGTGTGCGTGCACGCGGGCGCGCGTGTACGTGTGTGCGCGCGCGCGCGCGCGGGTGTGCGTGTGTGCGTGCGTGCGCGTGGGTGTGTGTGAAATCCCAAACAAACAAGCAAACAAACTGGTTCAATGTATACCACAGCTGTGCGCGGTTCCTTCACGGTGTATGTAATGAAGTCAGTGAGGATTCAATGCCCCTTCATTTGGCACCTGGTGTGAAGCCATTAACCCCCTTTCCGCTGACACCAAAGTCACGGGCGACAACCCACTCTCTCCTTGTCCTCTTGACACCGCCAGAGGGGAGGCCAGCCTAATCAAATTTTCACGATGCTGTCCAGAATGGTGTGAGGGGGTCCTTTGTCCATCCACCAGGCGCTGTTCTGTTGCGGAGACAATCTGCCCGATGGATTATAGATGGGCAGCCAAAACAGATTTCATTCTTCTGATGGAGGATTCATGTAACAGGCGCTGGGCTGGTTTCTATGTGTGACGTAGCTACTACCTGGTAGAAAGAAGCGGAGTATGGTCAGTGAAGGCCAACATCCCACTGTCATTGGAGGGATGGATGGAGTGCAGACTGGCATCTGAGTCGTCTTGGTCGTCGTCATTGGGAAGTATTGTGCGTTTCATTTCCGCAGTCTGGCCCTTCTGGAGAGGCGTTTCTGCCAGCTGTGTAGGCAAACCCCGCCTGTCCTTCCTGATGGTGCCAGTTGCTGTGGTTCCTTTCCGCCGAAGATCCGTGAACAGATCCACGGAGGAAAAGAAGCTGTCCATGAAGATGGTGTGCCCCTTCCCATGAAAACCCTCAGACAGGC
>CM060316.1:26058114-26068114 GCA_030674155.1 Stramonita haemastoma | reverse complement strand
CACGCACGCACACACACACACACAATACACACACACATTAAACACAACATGCACACCACCACACAACTTTGCTTGTAACCCACTCTACACTGCAGATGTCAGTGACCTCTCTCTTTTTGCCTCATGACTAGAAAATAACAACAACAAACAAGAAAACCCTAAAAATCCCAACATTACAAAAACGAAAAACGGAAAAGTAAAAAAAAATATTAAAAATAAATAAAGGACAAGCTTTTACCCCCCCCCCCCCCCCCCCCCCCCCCCCCCCCCCCCCCCCCCCCCCCCCCCCCCCCCCCCCCCCACACCCCTACCCTTCCTTCCAAATATAAGTCGCCGCCTACTGGCGCCAGGAAAGCCGCAGGAAAGGTACGGTAAACACGTTTCAAGGTAATTTTAGAAATCATCCTGCCATGTAATGCAAATGAATGAATCAGGATGTATGTACGTACAGTTAAGTTTGTTCGTCTGATTTTGTTTTTTTAACTCTTAGAGTGATCTTTCTCCCCCCCCCCCCCCCCTCCCCCCAACCATTCCTTGGTGGAACTCGAGGTTCACCAATGGTGACATTTTGCCTATGCAACCGTGGTTACCCACCATTTAGGTAGCTGCATTCCGATTTCGGGAATGGGGGATAAACATGACACCTGTGAGCATGCGGGTTTCGGAGGGTATTTTTTCAAAGTTTTTTGTCATCCGTTCCTACAGCACGGAAATGCCTACTCTTCCAAAAGGGGAGCGAGTTTTGAACGTGTGCGAAAGATATTTACATGCGTTTGTTCGTACACGGGGCCTCGGATTTTTTTGTCTCATCCGAAAGACTTAGGGGGGGGGGGGGGGGGGGGTCAGCGCTGATGTTAACTCCGGGTAAATTTCCCAAAACAGGTGCCTCCTTGGTGGCTCGATCCGTCAGATCAGGAGTGCAAGGCTGTAACTGCTGGTCGTTATGTGCCGGTGGGAACGGATGACAAAATTTACAAAACCGCACGCACATGGGGACTGAATGTAAAAAAAACCCCAAACCTATGAGTGTTTATTCATTATACCGACTTAAAATGTTTTATATAAATAATAAATCATAAAAAATAATCTAACCATCAGTCAAATAAACTATATTTTATTAACCTGAGTAAATAAATAACTGAAATAAACGACAGCCAGTCAGACCTCTGACTATAAAGATCCTGATGGCGCAAGAAACAGATAAAATATTAAAATAATAAAAAGGGCAAATCAGAAATAACCTCAGGCAGACAGCATGTCACGAAAAGGAAAGAAATTATTACTCTTTTTATTATTTTTTCTTATCATGACATTATCGTCGTTACGCACAAGTGAGTCAACAACAGAACACGCTCCAAGAAAAACAAAACAAAAAAACAAGCTGACTGACGAAGTAGTGTAGTGCAGTGTTGAACTAACCATGTAAGCTACGTGATCACAAACCACAACACACACTCTATCACTACACACACCACACAACACACAACACACACACACCACGAAAACACACACAACCAACCACCACACACACACACACCAGAGACAGAGACTTGTTTGGCAGTGGCAGGCTAAGCAAGGCCAGGGAACAATGGCCTGTTTTGTTCGTGCCCCTCTTTCCTCAGGCTGCATGGCCGATCCGGCAATTCAGGTCGGGCCACAGATCACACTATAAACGTCTGTAGGTCAGGCCCTCGGCAGGTCGGCGCATGATCTCACCCCATGGGTTACCGCAGGTCACCACCACTGAAGAAGGAAGGAGAGGGAGGGGGGGGGGGGGGGGGGGCAGAATTGAGAGGGCACACAAACTGTGACCCTGTTCTCATTCAACAGGCAGGTGATTGTCTCCAAGTCTACCTCTTCGCTATTTGATCTTCGACGAAAACGGAAACCCATTTATCCTGTATTGCTCCCTCCCTCCTCCTCTTCCTCCTCTCCTGCTCTCTGCTGTTGTGTTGTTCAAGTTCTATGTAACCTTACTGATCTTTGTCTTGCCCTAGCCTAACAGTTGAGTTGTTTATGAGGCAGCATTGCTTTGCTTTTTGTTTGGTCTTGTTCCATTTGTCGGGAGAGGTTTCTAATAATAAGGTGGAATTTAAGGCGCTTTATCATGCAAAAACAAATCAAAGCGGTTGCATTCGACCATACAACACAAAACAATCAACAACAATTACTAGTTTTAGAAAATAGCAAATTCGGACACACACACACACACACAACACACACACACACACACACACACACACACACACACAACACACACATACTCATAAAGGTTATACACTTTGGCAGGGTAAAGGGGATTTCAGATGTTTCTACGGATAACTTGATGTTAATTAAGCTCTTTAAAATGTAAAAAGGTAAAGGTGTCCCATAACTTTTTTTTTCATCCTGCCCTCACAAAAAAATCAAGAAAATTGACTTCTAAAATATTCTAAGACAATTTTTTATTTATTTTATATCACATTATGTCACAGCAAATTTCTCTGCGTGAAATTCGGGCTGCTTTCCCCGGAGAGAGCGCGTCGCCACAAGTGCAGCGCCTACCATTTTTTTTTCGCCTCAGGGATGGTGTCTAAACACGACACCTGTGATGCTGTGCTTTTTTTTAAAAATAATTTGTCATCCGCTCCTACCGGCACACGATGGCCTGCTCTTCCGAAAGGCAGGAACGGGGTTTTAACGTGTGCGCAAGATGTTCTGCGTGCGTTCGCACACGGGGCCTCGGTTTATAGTCTCATCCGAATGACTTTCACTTTCAGTTCGATTTCAACCTTTGTTGAAAAAAACTAAAACAATAAGGATTTTCTTCCAGACAGAACGCACAAGATAAAAACAAACCCAAGACAGTACAACATAAGCTCAAGTCATACAATCAAATGACAAAAATACAAAATAACATGAATACAACAAAGCAGCCAAATGTAAGGTAGCCTCGATCGTAAAGGTGGACTTACAATTTGTCCATCAGCTGTTTCTTCAAAAGTTTCTTAAACATTTGTTTTGAAGGAACTGACTTTAGACAGGGAGGTAGATCATTCCACAATGTTCTTCCTGAATAAGCAAGGCTTGATTTATAGAGATTTATTATTAGGGGCCTGGGCAGAAACAGTCTATGGGTAGGCCTGTTTTTATTGACAGCAATTTTCTCCACAATTTTCTTTGGGGCTTTCCGTTTAATATATTGTATATATACATAGATACTTGTTACACAGCAGTCTGTCTTAGAGTGGAAGAACATCTAGTTCTTTGTGGTTGGTGGTGATCAGTGTATTAGGATTCAATCAGATTAGTTTAACAGCTCTTATATGTAGGCGGTTATATGCTTTAGGTTTGTTTCACTTGCCCTGTGGTAAGATGGGTAGCCTACAATGTAGAATGGGGATACTAAATTGTTTCAAAAACAGTTTGAAACAATTTCATGTTCAAATCATGTATAGTTTACTCTTTGTTTTCATTTAGAAAGTGTTTTATCATGAATGCTTAAACTGAATAACAACTGGTAGCCTACCAGTTTTGGCGACCTAATGTGATCCAAGAATATATTGCCGACAGCGGTCAAAGAGAGATAACTCTTATTAATGTTTTCATCCGGAAAACAAGGAGCAGAGCACTCGTTTCCTGTTAGGATTGTCGACGTGTCTCTGTCTTGCCTGCTGCAGCAGAAGTCTATTAGGCCTAGAAGGACTACACACAATCATGCCTTTGGTGAGTTCTTCATCTATTATAAGTATATTTTCGCAGGTTATTCGACCATAAACTTGTCTCTATATATTTTTCATTAGGATTTGTCTGCTTCATTTTTCCGTAGTTTAATTTCAATTCTTGCAGGTGATGTCTGGCGAACTGTGCAATGCAGTCTAGTCTTACCAACTCCCAGATGTCCAAAATGACATGACATCACCTGTGTAAAGCTGAAATCAGTACCAGTTAGATGATGGGGGCAGTTTTTATAACTTAAATGTTCCCTTGCCTTGTCACAGTGATAATCTGTAGTCTAGACGACATTACTAATAATGGTACTCAGTAGCCTGAGTAGGCCTACAATTACAACCAAAGTACAAATACATTGACTACAATAAGAAAATGATAATTCCACACAGAAGTGCCAAGTATTAAAAAGATGTTTTTTATTTTGATTACATTTCTTGATACTCGGCAATTCAGGGAAGTATTCAATCTTTTGGGGCCCCTCTTTTCCTGCCCATCCCATAGAACTAGTACTACTACTGACACTAAGCAGGGTTCGCGCTAGGATTTTTTAAAACCGGTACTGCGAGTTGCCATTTCAGAGACATCTTGACCAACTCCCCAAATCGGTCCCAGAAAATAAAATCCCGTACTTACTGTGAACAAAACGAAACTAATCAGTGAGGGGGTGGGGGAGGGGGGATTGTTGGGCAGCAAAACAAAATCTAAATTGAACGCGAATCTCTCAGACTTTGACTGCCAAGCTGCTTGCTGCCACTCGCTTCTTGGGCACGAAGCCACGAAGGAAATAGGATTTTTTTTCTAGCGCCTGTGTCAATGTCTGTGGCAGTCTGTTGTTTTGCATGGCATCATTCGTGTGACTTATATTCTTCTTTCTTGTTTCTATGCTTAGCGCTCATCTACATCTTTGTTCAATTTAGATTTAGTTTTCGACTTTCTATCTCAAAGCAACGCCAAGTTCATAGTCATAGACCCTCCCTTTTTCGCTTTTCGTAAGAGCAGGTCATCGTGTTGCCGGGAACGGATTACTATTACAAAACTGCATACACGGGGGGACTGGTTGTGAAAAAGCACAGGAGTGCTTATTCCATTATCCTCGATATAAAAAGATTAAAAGAATAAGAATAAATAAATCTAGGCCCCATTTACACATTGTGAATGGAAGTCGCTGTCATGCCGGAGAAGAGCGCGAAGCTCTATTCTTTCACAGTAAAGCTTGCTGTTCTGCGTGCTAGGCTAATGAGGCTGGGCGCCAAAGATGTTCGTAGGAAGGGGTGGGAAGGGGTAGGTGCGGTAAGCACAGTACAGGCCCATGACAGACTGTCAGAAAATGTCACTTCAGACTTCTTTTTTTTTGACGGAAATCTAATCGGTCACAGGCAAACAGAATCGGTACGCGGTACCGGCTGCTTCGAAAATTTTCGGTATTCCCTGTTTACAATCGGTAAAATACCGACAATTACCGGTTATCGCGAACCCTGACTAAGTACTGAGTAGTACAGTAGTAGGTCAGTAGAATGAGCTGCCTGAGATAACAACCTATGTTCAAAAGCAGTATGCTTACCAACTATAGTTTTAATTTTGATTAAGTTTGCCACAGAACTTCAACCAACTAGACCCCCCCCCCCCTCCCCCCTGTCATGTTAAAGTTGTAGAGCTAGTATAATATTATACAATCAATAGGCAGTGATGTGTGTGTGTGTCACTGTGTCATGTTGTTATTGTTGTTCTTCATTGTCTCACTGTGTGCTTTGCCATGCATGGTATAGTCTGGTGATTATTTCAGTATTTGATCATTGACAATGACACTAAAAATAGAATGATTAAAATGCATTCAGGCCTAGGGCTGCAGTTATAACTTTTAGAACGTCTTATACACTACAGTTCAGAGATGTTACTGGTTGCTTTTTATCAGTATATTTATAACTATAAAAGCTTACAACTAATCAACTTACATAAATTTCTCTTCTTTTTTTTTTCTTTTTTTTTTTTTTGGGGGGGGGAGATTTTGAACATGGATGGTACTGCTTTTGCAGGGAAATGATCTGCCTGGAGAGTGTATGGATCCCCAAGTCTAACTAAGGCAAATTTTATCTGCACCCTACCCCAATTTCTCTTGGTTCAAATTGTGATAAGAACAGTTAGCAAGAGCTAGATTTTTTTGATGATATACAGATTATATAATATAATATAATAATAATGATACATGTAATTCATATCTGATCTAGCGCTCTGTCAGTATGTGAAGTATGTCTTGCAGTTGCAATAATACACCTATAATATACCTTATCAGACTGTTGACAATTTTTGTATCAAGATACATGAACTTGCTTATTTCACATTTCAGCCATCAGCTAGCTCCACATCAGTTGGGGAGGAGGAGGAGGACGGGGTCCATCCAAATCTGTCACACCTAGGGCAGGGGGTGGAACTACACCAAGACAGAGGTAAGGACAGCGAGGAAAAGCCAGAGGGAAGAACATTTTTAGATATGCACAGTGTCAGGAAGATTGAAGTGCAACAGTGCAAGTTACTTTTTAGTTTTAGGCTATTATTAATATGAAAATTATGGTTTTGTTTTTCTTTAAAATGTCAAATGGACAGTGTGTGTGTGTGTCACTGTGTGTGTGTGTGTGCGTGTGTGTGTGTGTGTTGCGTGCGTGGTGCATGCGTGAGTGCATGCGTGTGTGTCACTGAGTGTGTGTGTGTGTGTGTGTGTGTGTGTGTGTGTGTGTGTGTGTGTGTGTGTGTGTGTGTGTGATATGAATGTATGATCAATGAGCATGGTTGCAGCAAAGTAAGAGTTAGCATTCTAAGTTTTTTAGGAGAGAGACAAAACTTAGAGAAGTACGCTATTAATGTATTATATTGGTGAGCTGCCTTAAAAGACGGTTTCATTTTTTTCATACCATGACCATGTGGAGCCAAGTAATCTGTCTCCTTAGTTGATGCACTGAACAGGATGAATCAGACTGTTGTGATGGCATGTTGCAGAAAAACGACAACAGCAGCTCCACGCAAAGCAGCAGGCAGCAGTGCAGGAATGTGGCGCTTCTACACTGAAGACTCGCCTGGAATCAAAGTGTAAGCGTTACAAAAGAATTTCAGATTGTGCCAGGAGGGTTGGGAATTCCCATTCTTCCTGGCACATTTTCCAACTTTCCATGATTCTGTTTTGCCAAGTAAATTACATTCTTCCACAATTTTGAGCTATTCATGTGTATTGTATCTCCCAGTCCATTCAGCAGTGATGCTGGGAACTAATGTCTCCATAGGAATCCTACCGTGGCAGAGAGCCCAATAAAAAAGCAGAGAGCCTGGGGACCTGGGTATAGTCTGTGGCTGTGTGGGGGCTGCAGTTTGAGTAAGGAGGGATGGTGGGATCAAGGATCCCTAAATGAGCCCAGTAACCCAGTGGTCCATGAGTGACCCTGACCCCTCCTTTTCCCCACTTTTTGAATGCACAGGTGGGGGGATGGAGGGGAGAGGGGGTGGCAGAGACTCTCAGACACATAGGGTAGTTGTCTGTGTACACACATGAGCTATTATGAATGTCACTTTCCTCTGTCTAGCCCAAACCCCAGGTCCTGTGAAATGGCTATCAGGGCTGGCTTTACATTTAAGTATCAGCATCCAACCTTCTGTGGTCCTGCCAGATGACATAGTGTACCACTATGGTAGCATGTGTACAGAGGACACAAAATTTGGCATAAACCTGGTTTATTCCTGTGCTGGTGTTTTCTAAGGTGTGGGGTCCCACCACACCTCCCCTCTCAAACTGCAGTTCATGCAATTCCAGCCTTTTGAGAGGAGTCCCAGGATCCTTACCTTTGTAAGAAGTCATTGGAATCCCTGTAGGGAGCACTGGAGTCCCTGGGTTTATGAGTCAGTTGTAATATAATACATGCTAAATTGTTTGTGTGTTGTGTGTGATCTCTTTAGTTTTAATGTCTATTCACATCTAGTGATTTTACACGTGCACGCATACGCGTGCACACACACATGCACACCACACACACACACACACACACACACACACACACACACACACACACACACACACACATCCCCACAAGGAAAATTGAACAATAACTCAGAACTATGTGTATGTGTTCTTTTCTTAGAAGTTATTTGTGAGTGCATTCTTGTTTAAATGCATACGTGTATGAGTGTACATTATTGAGATGTTTTAGAACAGCGTGCATACATGAGTGTGTACATATTCAGAAGCATTTAAATGCATTTGTCAGAGGGTGTGTAAGTACTATGATTTTGTGTGCATAACCTGTGTACATTCAGTCGCTTACTAGGTGTTGTCTGATTGTGTCTCACAGGGGACCAGTTCCAGTTTTGGTGATGAGTCTGCTGTTCATTGCATCAGTTTTCATGCTACACATCTGGGGCAAATACAGCCGCAGCTAGACCTTGGCTTGACACCTTCATTGTGACATTGACTCAAGTCTCCATATTCCAGGATCAGGGTTATCAAAAACAGATGTGGGGGAGGTGAGGGAGGGAGGGAGGCGAAGAGGAGGGGAGAGGGAGGGGAAGAGGAGGGGAGGGAGGGGGAATGAGAGGGAGAGCGTGTGGAAGGGCGCATGTGTTTGCAGAGAATTTCTGGTCAGTTTTAGCGTCTACAGGATGAAAAGATTGGGAGGAAGGAGGAGGGAGGGAGGGAGGAGGTGTTTTGTGATATGAGGGAATGTGGTTTTGAATCTTTTGTGGCAATTGTAATAAATGTGTTCTGAGAAGTCTTTGCAGTATTTGTGATGCTTTGTAACTTTTGAGAGAACGGGAGGAAAGTGAAAGATTAAAATGTGACCAAAGTGTCGAGTGATTCCTTTCTGAGAGAGGGCAACAGCCTTTGACAGTGCCATTGTGCCACTGAGTTATTCCTCCTTTGTATGTGAACACACACAAAAGCTGACTAGAGTTGTTCATCAACTGTACATGAAACACAAAAAGCTGACTGGTTTTTGAGATTCCAGGGAAGAGTGGGTTGATTCATAATACCTTAAGCATATCTGATAAATTTTAAAGTAAATGATCATCACTTTGAAGAGGAAAAACTTGATGAAAATAAAATGCTTCTTTATAGCATGTTTACTCAAGTTTAAAAAAGAAAAAAAAAAAAGCAAGAAGAAAAGTAACTCATGAATTTGTTAAACTTGTAAACTTCCCTCCCTTGTTAAGAACATCACGATGTGAGTTGTGAGTTGTTAGAAATTCAGGTCAAAGCTTTGTTGCTGACCATACCTCCACATAATTAAATTGGGGGAGAAATACCCACTGCAAAGCAGTCTCACACAGAAAAACTCTAGAATATCCACAATGAGGCAGTTACAACAGGGAAAATAATTCAGATCAATTCAGATTCATGCAATGCTGCCTGTTGTGTTACCAAGCACACACCTTACATCAATCAAGCTCACTCAAATGCACACTCTGTGTGTAGTCAAATCCACATTTGTACATGCAACTTTATTGGCCTTTCCCCATTCAATTTCATCATCATATTCTGGTGATTCTGAGCATGCTGCAGAAGAATTGAAGACATTTTGTAGATCAGTATTGAATATAAGATTACAACATGGTTGATTTTAGTTGAAAAAGTTTTGCACACACACACACCACACACACACACTCACACTCACCACACACACACACACACACACACACACTTTATATCTCAAAACTACACTTTTAAATTCTCAGCCATCGGAGCATTTGAAAAAAATGTACAGGCCCATATATTTATCAGGCCATTATGCGCACTGGTTTAAAAAAGTTTTGACCACATGGTGTCTAATCAATACACTGAAGCTGTCTCCACAACGTGAGAATGAGAGAGGGTGCAAAAGGAATGTTAATGACTGTACAACCGGACAACTAGGAGGGAATGGAAAAACAGAACAGTTCACAGAGAGATTGCCACACACTCTTCACTGTGACCTTTCCTCATTGATGACAAGATAGCACAGGCTGTCACACATAATCTTTCTTCAGTTTAACGTCTGTTCACTCGAAGTGATATTAGACACAAAAAAAGAAAGATGAAAATGTGTCACATTCAAAATGTGTGCGCGCTCACATATGAGTGTATGTATGTATGTATGTATGTATGTATGTATGTGTGTGTGTGTGTGTGTGTGTGAGAGAGCATAAGTGCGTACGAGTTGAACGTGTTTACAAGAATATATATCTAAAGGTATGCATTTGCGAGCCAAGGTAAAAAAGGGTGTGTGTGTGTGTGTGTGTGCGCGCGTGTGAGCTTGCGTGTGTGTGTGTGTGT
>CM060316.1:25958114-26053114 GCA_030674155.1 Stramonita haemastoma | reverse complement strand
GTTTTGTTGTATTTTTGGTGGGTTTTGTTTGTTTGTTTTTGTTGGGTTTTTTTTGTTGTTGTTGTTGTTGTTTTGGTGGGGGGGGGGGGGTCCCTGCATGTTTTTGGCTTTGTGCAACCATACAGTTACCTGGAAGAAGCTGGAAAACTTTTATCCTGTTAAAAGAAAACAACTTTTCTTCTTTGATCTCCATGTGCTGTCTTCTTCTTGATGAACTTAATAAGATTCAATCTTTCACTGTTTCAGTGTCAGTATGTTAATTGGGGTTTTTTGTTGGTGGTTTTTTTGGGGGAGGGGTGGTTTGCTAAATTTTGGAATGTTCTCACTGGGTTTTTTTTGGCTTGTGTCCTTTGCTAAAATATCATTACAATAACCCTGACTACAGCAAGCAAGTTGATTTAGTTCAGTGGTTATTGTTTACTACAGGATGAGATCAGGGGGGTGGTTTTACTTCAGCCACTGAACCAGAGACCCAAGTTTCTGAGACAACTTACCAATCGCCATCATGCCGTTCCGAATGACAGCTCGCCTCCTCAAGCGCATCCTCTACACAGGGGCTGTGGTTGGAGGAGCAGGGGCTGTTGTCTTCACGGTCATACCAGAGGTGGCTTCCAGATATCAGGTAACCTGATTTTTTTTTTTTAGCATGCTTGCAGTATAGATAGTAAAGGCTATCAAGTTCAGTGTGTTTATCACTGTATGTGTATGTGTTGTACATGTCACTGTATAAATGATTCATTGTGTTCATGTATAATTACAAAAATCCAAAGCAATACAAAAACAACAAACAGAAAAAGAAAGGTTGTTTTACTTATGATTAACACATTCAGATTGGCCAAATTTTCATCCCTACTTTTACTACATCCTGTCCATTTGTCTGGTCTGGTTTTATGGGGGGGGGGGGGGGGAGACTCCCCTTCCCCCTTTTCCAAATGATTTACTTGTAGTATACTACTGAACTAGCTAGTAAATCTTTAAAAATATTTCATGAAGACACTGAGGTAGTTGTCAAAGTATTAAGTTTCTTTTCTTTTTAGTTCAGCTTGTGGAGAGAACTAGATTGTGGAGATACCCTTTTTTTTTTTTTACATTAATCAAATAAATGCAATAAGGGTCAGGCTCCAAACATCCACTGAATAAACTTACAAAACCTAGCAAAATCTTTCTTCGGATTGGCTGTGTGGGGAAGAGAAATGGGCCAACAAAGATCAATTATTAGCTTGTAATAACACCGTTATTATGGCTTACCTGAATGCAAAAGAAAAGAGAAAATCTAAATCTTGGATTCCCAGCCAGGAATGTATGTTGAAATCAGTTTCGTGGCAAATTGGCAAACTTTGTGAGTTAATAGTTTTTGAATATGTGGACACAAAATTGATTAGCAAAAGAGTAAACACCAATCTGAAGATAAGTTCTAACATTTATGGGCTCTTCTCTCTCTCTCTCTCTCTCTCTCTCTCTCTCTCTCTCTCTCTCTCTCTCTCTCTCTCTCTCTCTCTCTCTCTCTCTCCTCTCTAACATCACCCTGGAATATTCTTGCAACGGAGATACTGGCAGAGAATCAGTCTGCATGTTCTGGTACATAAAGCAAGAAGACAAAAACATGTTGCCAGAAGACTGTATTAGTCTTGCCAGACTTTGCGAAAGGAAGCAGCATCTTAGCACACAACACGCAGAGACAGTGGTGTGTGCTGAACTGGAACTACATCTTCTTCGGGACCTGATCAGGTTTTATATGGGTTGACTTTGCTAGATGCAGACTTGAAAAGGAAAGACTGTTTTGAAAATTGAGATACAGACAGTAATGTATAAAATCGTATACTATTGCCATGGTTTCCATGTCACTGTAATCATGTTGCTCTCAATATCGTTTGTAACTGCGCCACAGCACCATATCAGTATATGGCTTCATTGCTAAATAGCAATAAAATTTGTTCACTGTTGATTGTTCTCTCTCTCTCTCTCTCTCTCTCTCTCTCTCTCTCTCTCTCTCTCTCTCTCTCTCTCTCTCTCTCTCTCTCTCCTCTCCTCTCTCTCTCCTCTCTCTCTCTTTTCTCCTCTCCCTCTCCCTCTCCCTCTCTCTCCTCTCCTCTCCTCTCTCTCTGAATGCCTAGGAAGAAAGCCATCTATGTGTGAAAGCATTGAAGTTATGGATTTCATGCAGACAAATGTTTCAGAGAGAAACAGACAGACAAACAAATAGACAGATAGACAGAGAGCTATTTTGTAAGTCGATACCTACACACATGACACACACACATTTATATGCCGATCCATTCATGGTCCAGTGCATCCAGTCTTTAAGAAAAAGGAAAAAAAAAAAGTTGTTAATGTTTTGGGGTGGGTGTCTGTTTTTTGTTTTTTTTTTAATTGTTTTCTTGTTTCTTTTTTCTTTTTTTTAATCTGGTTTCTTGTTCTGTTTTAGGCAGCTGCATTAGATTATGACAATGAGTCTGAAGATGGCTTGAAAAGATATGATTATCAGGACAAAAACTGACATTTTTGATAGTGTTTGTTGCTGAAGTTTAACCACTTTGATTCTTTGAACCCTTTCACCACTGTAGGCGGTTCAGGTTACCGCATATGGCAACTCCAGACACCCAGGTACCAAAGTCCAAAGGTACATGTATACAGGTTTAATAACAAAAATTTTGTTAATCATTTAATTTTTAAACTAATTTCATCATTCGCTGCCCCCCAGTTGTTCCTAGCTATCACATAGTTTGCAGCTTTTCATTCTTTTTTTGTATTCTATTTCTAGACTAGATTTTGACAGGGTGTGCAGGCAGTGGGAACATTTGTGTGCGGTTTCAGTATATTTGAATGAAAGAAACACAGTACACAAACTTTCAAAAGATGAATTTAACATCTGTATTAATCAATCAGTCAGTCTGTCTGTCTGTATGTCTGTCTGTATGTCTGTCTGTCTGTTGTCTGTCTGTGTCTGTCTGTCTGTCTGTCTGTCTGTCTGTGCCTGCCTGCCTGCCTGTGTCTGTCTGTCTGTCTCTGTCTGTCTGTCTGTCTGTCTGTCTGTCTGTCTCTCTCTCTCTCTCCTCTCTCTCTCTCTCTCTCTCTCTCTCTCTCTCTCTCTCTCTCTCTCTCTCTCTCTCTCTCTCTCTCTCTCTTTCTGAACTGCATTTTCTGACCAAATTCAGGAACTTGAAGCTAATTATAAGAAAATCGCTGAGAAAACTGGTCTTGACAAATTGTACGCTGATCCGGTGAGTATGAAAATGTAAAGGCATGAGTGAAATTGAAAAGCGTGTGATTGCTATGTTTCTTTAGATCTGATTGAGTTAGGATGAGTTTATCTTCAGAGGAAAGTCATTTGTAGGCAGAGAACTGCAGAATGGGAGGAGGCTGAGAACTGATCATTGAATGATTGAGTGTTGGAACAAAACAGGGTGCTTTAAAAACAAACAAGCAGACAAACAAAAGCTGAAAACCACTCCCCCCCCCCCCCCCCCCAGAAAAAAACCAACATCAAAAATAAACAGCACCCCACTTCACCCTCCACACTATCCCATTCTTCCCTCTCCCCTTCACATAAGTTTTTATTTTGGGAGGGGGAAGGTGTAGGGAGATGTTTGACAAACCACACAGATTTTTAGTTAAGGTGTGAAATCAAAAAAGTTTTTGGAAAAAAGCAAGCAATTAATCACTCAGCCATTTAAGAAGTTTTGGTGTGTGTTCTTTTTCAATTTAACATCTTTCCACTTAATAAGTGATATTAGACGATAGGAAATAGAGGCAAGATTGAGTTATGAATGAGCATGCGAGCAGTAGAGTGTATGTGTATAAAGAGAATGGAGAGGGGGGGGGGGGGGGTGCGAGTGTGGTGTGTATGTGCACGCACATACACAAACATGATGAGGAGAAAGATTTATGTTCATTTCGTAAATGAAAAGCACTTGTTTTGTACTCTGATTTTTTTTTTTTTAATGTGTATGCACAGGAAACAAAAACAAGAACATGTGTGTGCATGGAAGAGAGGAGAATGTAGTTATATGATTTAATGAAGACTTGATTTACATACTCAGGTAAACACATTTGCAAACAAAAAAAATGTTAATGAGAATGATTTGCTGTTAAAAGTCATGCTAGGGGCTTGTTTGAACTGTGGCCATACTTTATTTTTTCAGAATTTTTTAAAACTCGTCTGCTTTTGCTTTTTTTTTTTTTTTTGGGGGGGGGGGGGGGGGGGTTAGAATGGTTTTTGTTGTTGACAAAAGAGATTGCAATGAAAAGAAATAATTTGGGTCTGACATGATTCTATATATTTGAAAGGCGATATACATGTGCACTTTGAGATAAATAAAACCAGTAGTTATAGTATCACACATTACAGTGTCAGATCTAGACATATTTTTCATTGGCATATTACTAAAGCAATGTGTTAGTCTTGAAATATTATAATTCAGTTTTCTGTTGTAAAAACACAAGAAAAAAACCCAAGCCTTCTGTTATTTCTGGAACTAAGTAAAGAAGAATCAGGAAATATTAAATTATGTTGTTTATTATTTTTGTGAACCTGAAGGAAAAGGTTTGCATTGCTGGTTCTGTTTACTCTTTAACATTTGTTTCTGTTTAGATTTGGTTTGGTTTTGTTATTGGTATGATCTGTTGAATCTTTCATGCTTGTAGTTTTATTTGACCTGTTTATCTTATTTTATTTCTTGCTCCTACCCCTGCTATCTGTAGTTTTAGTCCCTCCGTTCCATGCAGTTACTGGTATCATTGGTAATTCTGTCTCCACTCTTCATCTCCTTCTCCTGTCCTCAGTTGATATTACCCTGCCTGTGTTCAAATGTTTACAATCATTCTTATTATTTCTAAGTCAAGTTGTCTTTTTTTTCTTTTTTTCTTTTTCTTCTTATTTATTTGATAGCTTTACTTTCAGCATGTGGGATTTTTTTTTTTTTTTTGGAACACATCATACATTTACATACATGTATGTGAATTGAAAGAACTACCTCAAAACATTTTTTTTTTAATATCAAATATGACTCATAAGTGAAATACAGAAAGAGCTAGAATAACTCAGTGATCAAAGCAATGTATAGTTTGTAGTCTGATGGGACCCAAGTATGCCGAATGAGTGTGTCTCAGCTAAGGTGTCTGTTTCACAGATGATTCCGCTATTGTTTTATCAGTGCTGATTCCTCTCACATACAAGACCTTCCAATAAGACTACAAACTGAGATCCCATGAAGAATATCTCTCCTTCAGCATAAAAAACCATCCATATGCCTTTCATAAAACAGTAGGCCAGCTGTGGTTGATGGGATGGATAACACCATGACCAACATACCCAACATGCACCTTATCTGGAGAGGAATGGGCTCCTCTGGGGTTTTCTTTCTTTTTTCTTTCTTTCTTTTGGTTCCCCAGCTAGAACTCTGAGGTTCACCAATGGAAAGATTTTGCATATGTGACTGTTTTTACCCACCATTGGTTAAGATAGCCACATTCCAACTTCAGGGATTCCAGCAGGTTGAACTTTCCCATGACATACAGCCTGAAAAAGTCAGCACAGCGTCCTAATGACTCCCAAAGGAGTTAAGAGAGAAGTCAGTCAGAACAATCAGACTGGGAAAATGATAACAACAACAAAAGTATATTTTGTTTATATGGACCTAAATTCTGTCTGTCAACATCCTTACACTGGCTTGACTGTAAATAGCTTTTTGAAGCTGAAGACAGTTTTGAAATGTTACACGTTAACAGTTGACATAACCATGAAAGTAAACTTAGAGCTAACACAACATATGAATAGTGTGGTTACCAATAGAGACAAAGTGATAGCGCAAGTTTTCTTTTCACATACCCATAATGTGAACCTGTTGCTTTACATATGTGTGCCCATATGCGGAATGTTTCATTTCATTTCAGAGTTTTTTGTCCTACATGTTGTTAATGTAGGTTTATCGTTTAATGTGTTGTGTTTTATAGGTATGTATCACCCCAAAGCTTTGTTTCAGGGTATACATGATACCTTGTACACTCATTTACAAGTGAATATGAACAGATGGGTGCACAGGCATGCACATGATTCACTTATAGATATAATCATGGAACCAGTCTCCAGTTCCCAGGATGTTTTACTCTCTATGTTTTATTGGTGTGTGTGTGTGTGTGTGTGTGTGTGCGTGTGTGTGTGTGTGTGTGTGTGTGTGTGTGTGTGTGTGTGTGTGTGTGTGTGTTGTGTGTGTGTGTGTGTGCATAACTTAAGATTTTGCCTAGAACTTTGCTGTGGAAAGGAAAACTTTTGTTGACATGTGTTCTTCCATGTAGATGAAATGTATGCTGAGGGAGCTTGGTAATGTTTTCATCTGTAAAGCTGATAGTGATACCTAAACTACCACTCATGATATAGAGGGAAAAGGGGAAAGCTTAGCAGAGAAACCGCTTTAATATGATATTGCTGATGCTTCATTCACTTGTAGTAAAAGAGTATTCATGCAAACAATTTGACTCCCTGAAATTTAATCAAATTATATTGCAATAGCTATTAAATGACAATGTATATGCTATCGCCATGATAGCTACTCACACAATTAAAAGAAAATAAAAAAAGTTCAAAACATCACATGAAATAAAAAGAAAAGTACTGTGAAGGGGGGGGGGGGGGGGGGGGGCTCACTGTGAGCTGTTACAATGATTTGTAAAATGATGAAATGAATAGATGGATAAATAATACAATTTTTTTTTAATGATTAAAGGAATAGATAGATAAATGATAAAATGTTTGTTGTTTTGTCATGTAGGACACACTGGTTAAATAGCTTACCGACTAAGCAATGGTTTTTAAAAAAAATGATAAAATAGTCAGACATAAGGAGTTGTAAAAGATGGTAAAACTGGCACTCTTTTGTTATAAATTTCTTTGTATGTGCCCTTATGCATTGGCTACTTTCATAGTGTGTTGGTGTGCACAAGGAAAGAAAGCAAGATGGTGATATTGACTGGTTCATGCAGTTTTGTTTTCTTTCTCTCAGCCCACTGGCAGTGTGATGGCATTTGAAGATCAGCAGAAGCAGATGTACAACCCTCTGCCTCCTCGGCAGGACATTCTGAAGTCCCTGGAAGAAGAGGAGTTTGACATCTTGGTGATTGGTGGAGGGGCCACCGGCACTGGAGTGGCACTGGATGCTGTGACCAGAGGTTGGTATCTGATGGATGATTTTTCATTCATGGGGTTGTATAGTATTGTATTGTATTGTATTATAGATTACTTTCAGTCATGGCGGATTTATTTTTAAGCGAGAGAAAAAAAGATTGAATAGAACCTGTGTTCAACTAAAATAAAAGCAGAAGGTGCATAAACACAAGATACAAACTATCTGCCAGACATTCCTCAGTCCTGAATTTGCTGGGGGCTAAAAAGGGACAGGTCTGTAAACTCAAAATTTCAATTGGGCCAGCTCAGCCTAAAGAGGAATTCAACACAGTAACCAAAAGCTGGAACTCAGAGATAACCCAAATTGAAATAAAAAAAATTAGCATGCTGTGTTAAGCTGGCGACAATGCAAACGAAAGATTTTGTCTTCATAAGTAAATTAATCACCAAATATAGTGTTCCCATGTTTGAAGTTTTTGTGCACATAATGTGGACATTTGTTGTAAAAGTAAAAAAAAAAAAAAAAAAAAAAAAACCTTGCACCAAAGCTAAACTAAACCAGTGACATTGGACTTGTCTTTATAAATAAATCAGTAAATGAATGTTATTCTTCTTCACTGATTGCTCAGACAGCAACTGTTGTTGTCTGTCATATGAGTGAAAATGTTTTGCAATGCTTTTAAGCACCTGACAAGTTGGGCCCAGCACACCAACTTTAGTTTGAAAATGAATAAATAATATAAGTGAGATCTGTGTACATGTTATGAACATTGCTGTTGATGATGTTGATCAGGTTTGAAGACTGGGCTGGTGGAGAAGTTTGACTTTGCCTCTGGCACCAGCAGCAGAAGCACCAAGCTGATCCATGGAGGAGTGCGCTACTTGCAGAAAGCCGTCTTCAATCTGGACATTGAGCAGGTGAGGCTTACACTGCTTTTCTCCTCTGGCTGAGGAACAAAAAAAAAAAATAATAAAGACAAAAGAAACTATAGAATCAGCACTGATTTCCTTGTAGATTGCAATAAATGTGAGGACAGTAAACTGGCATACAGTAAGATGTTTTGCAATGGTGTGTGCAGTACCGGATGGTGAAAGAAGCTCTGGCAGGAGAGGGCCAACCTGTTGAGCATCGCACCACATCTGGCCACCCCTTTTCCTATCATGCTGCCTGTCTACAAGTGAGTAATGGACATCAGAGACCTGTGCAAGCATTGGAAGTGCCAGACTGGTGCTGTGGTGGTGATAGGGTGTGGGCTGAAGTCTTTGCTGACCTCTCTGCTCAAGGCTATTTTTTTCTTTGGAGTTGACGTTTATACCAACTCCATTCCCTTCTGTTTCTTTAGATGAGATTGTAAGTGGATAAAAGGACTTGTTGTACACATATGACAGACCCATCCTTCATTTGTAGAAGAGCAGGCCAGGTGTGACTGGCAGCACAGATGGCTCAGACATGCCCAGTATGTAATCTAGAACCTGGAGAGGGATGAGGGTTAGGTGGGGTTTTGGTTGTGTGTTTGGGTTTTTTTGGTTTTTTTTAATGTTCCTGGTTTGTAAAGGTCCATGTGTTTTTGTGTAGGGAACTTTTCTTCCATATTTTTTGTGGTTACTTGCAATTTTCAGAAATAGATAAGCTATTCCGTGTTTACAAATGTGACATGCCAGAACAAAAATCAAAGGTGATATTGTTTAACTCACAAGAGAGCTGTATGTTTTGTGATATTTTCTGTGTCATTGTCCTTGCTCCTGGTAACTGACAGTAATGTTGATGGTTTGCAGATGGTGGCAGTTGCCTTACTTCTGGGCCGGTATCAAAATGTATGACATTGTTGCCGGCCGGCAGGTGTTGAAACCATCTTACATTCTGTCCAAGTCCAAGGCCCTGGAGCTGTTCCCTATGCTGAAGAAGGACAAGCTTGTAGGAGCCCTTGTCTATTATGATGGTAGGACAGCTTCTCCTCTCTGTCTTTACATGGGTTTTGTGTGTGTATGTGTGAGGGGTGGAGGTGTGTGTGCGCATGTATCTGTGTTTGTGTGTGTGTTGGTGGGGGGGGGGGGGGGTTGCAGCCTCATCTTTTACAAACTCCTGTTTTGTTTTTCTTACATACTCATGTTGAGGACTATGAAGGCAGAGTTGCTGTTATGCTTGATCCGTTGTACTGAATCAGTAGCTTGTAGTGAGTTGTATCACTTTAAGACCACCCAGAGGAGATTCCTCATTACTGCAGACCTGCCTGTGCTTTGCTTCCCATGATGTGTACACACATGCTGAAGATCATACATACACTTTCAAAACCAAAACCAACAGAAAACAAACAAAATATCAAACAGAGAAAAAAACCCAACTACTTGTCTCCACCCCAGTTAACACCTAACCTATCAGATATGTGCACACCAGCTACCAGCGATAGACAGCATGTTTTTTTTTTTTAATGGGGGGAGGGGAGTTTGAGGGGTGAAAGAAGAAGGGCTGTAGTTGCCTGTACTGTAATGAGTGCATTATGAGGGATTGTGCCGGGCTGTGACCACAGGTCAACACGATGATGCTCGCATGAACGTGGCACTGGCTGTGACAGCGGTGCGATATCGGCGCCTCCGTGGCAAACTACACTGAAGTTGTAGAACTGCTGAAGAAAGAAGACGATGACGGAAAGGAGCGTGTGTGCGGAGCCCGTGTGCGAGACAGGCTGAGTGGTAAGGAGTGGGAAATCAAGGCCAAGTGTGTGGTCAACGCCACCGGCCCCTACACAGACCGCATTCGATCCATGGGCAAACCCACCATTCCCAAAATCTGCCAGCCCAGCTCTGGCGTCCATGTGGTGTTGCCGGATTATTACAGGTGAGTTTGTATGGTTTTGGGTTGTGGCAATGGATTAGATGTGTAAGTGTGTGAATGATTACGGTGTTATGTATGTAAGGAGTTTTGGAATAGGATGAGTTTTAGAAGAGTGAGTGAGTGAATGTGTGAGTGAGTGAGTGAGTGTGTAGTGTGTGTGTGTGTGTGTGTGTGTGTGTGTGTTTTGTGTGTGTGTGTGTGTGTGTGTGTGTGTGTGTGTGTGTGAGTGAGAGAGAGATTTCAGAGAAGCAGTGGTGCAAATACATCTAGATATTGTAGAAATAAGGTTACAGAACTAATTTTCTTTTAAGATTCAGAATACCAACACATACACACTGCAATGTTTACTTGCTTTAGACGTTAGTTGAAAACCTATGCATTTTTGAGACTTTGATAACTTTATGTGAAATATTATATTTCCTGTTACTTATTCAGTTACTTCCTGTGTCCTATCAAGTTATTAACACTATCCCTATGTTATGGTAGAGAACCCCTCTTTCCCTGAGCATGTGCTCTGTGCACATTTGTATGCTTCTGTAACCCAGTAGTGGATGATGCTTAGGAAAGGATTAGTAGCTGGTTGGTTGCCCTATAGTGGTTTACCTATAGGGAAAAGGTTAAAGATGTTTTTGTTATTGCCTGTATCTGACCTAGTGGGTTAAAATAGTCGCTGTTGATCCTAGGCTGCTGCCTTAGAGGGATTTTGCATATTTTATCATCTGGTCACATCAGATTTTGAGCATTTCACCCCATAATTTGAAAAATTAGGAACTTCTGTATCATTCAACAGCCAGCTCAGCATCACAATTGCATGGTGCTTGATATGTTGCTGAGTGAGCATAATTTCTGACAACATTTCTGATTGAGTGCATCAGATTTCACAAATTATTAATGTTTCTATTTTACCACCAAGAAACATGACAAATTGCACAATGGACTTGTGCTCAGGAGGGTGAGAAAATCACATAGAGGATAAGAGCTGTGACAAGTAATACATAAAATCATTTTTTAATCTGGCTAATGCAAGGGTACCCTGGGACATGGGTAATGTCAGTTTTGAGGAATTGGGTCCATTGGTCACTCGCACCCTTCTGAATGTTAAGGGTTAAAATCTCTGTTTGAAAGTCTCTGAATAAGGCTTGTCCTATAAGCTAGGGATGTGTTTCTGTTACAAAGTGTTTTATGCTGTGCAAGAGTTAAAATTCCTTTTGATTTGTGTTTCAGTCCAGAGAGTATGGGTTTACTGGATCCAGCAACCAGTGATGGTCGGGTGATCTTTTCTCTTGCCCTGGCAGAATGTGACTGTTGCAGGTGGGTCTTTTCTCTTCAGTCTCTTTGACTTATCACCTTGATAGATACTGGATTTTGAAAGGTGCTTCATGCATCATCATGTACAGAGCTGTATCTTTGAAATGGGGAGGGGATGGAACGGGCTTGATAAGCCTCTGAAAGTAGTTGTTTAGGTATACTTACCATAGAATGTTTACTTTGTCTTGATGGTGTATTTTCCCTTCACATTGTACACATTTCCCCATTACCTAGTAGCCCATGGCAAAGGCTCTGGACCATGTTGATTTGGTCTATCTGAAATGATCCCCAGGAACAGAGTTCAGGCTTTTTCTGTTCCTTTTGATGTTGTTGTTGTTTGGGTTTGTTTGAGTTTGTTTTTTTCGTCTGTGGGATGGATATGGTAATATGTCCTCACCAGGAGCACATCTTATGCTTTGGGGTGTTTTTTTCTGTTTGTTTTGACAGAATGGGCGTACTTTTCCGTTCTGCCAGCTGTAGTTGTTTTTGATATAGTCACCCCTGATATGACCATTATGGTCACCTGGCTGTAAACCCGAAGAATCATGTTCATCATATGGAGTGATACTCACTCGATAATGATGGCCTTTTCAGCTTTTACTTTGGGGAAATAACCATCACCAGTTAACTCCAGAGTATCACTAACAATAGGTGAGCAGAGTAACTATTTGAAACAGACTACATTGCCTAAAATTGAATGCTCATTTTTAATGAAAGGAAATTTCATTATAAGACTGTGATGCATATATATATATATATATATATATATATATATATTATATATATATATATATTATATTATATATATATTATGAGTGTATATGATGTGTTATTTTTTATTCATTTTTTAATACAAGGATAATGAAATGTGTGTGTGTGTTATGTGTGTTACTGGACGGTGCAGGTACCACGGACAGCCCTGTGATGTGTCGACTACCCCCAGCCCACAGAGGATGACATCCAGTTCATTCTGAAGGAAATCAGAAACTACCTTAGTCCTGATGTGGAAGGTCTGATTGCTCTGTCTGTGTGTGTAGTGTGTGTGTGTGTGTGTGTGTGTGTGTGTGTGTGTGTGTGTGTGTGTGTGTAGTTGTAAGGCAGTCCAGCTTACATCCACAAACACAAACACACACACACACACACACACACACACACACACACACACACACACACACACACACACACACACACACACACACACCCACACACACACACACACACACCCACACACACCACACACCACATACCACACTCACACGCATGCACACATACACACGGAGGATCTACATAGATCCTGACATAAAAAGTACTTTGGGGAAGAGGGGTGTTCTCCTTCACAAGTCAAAGCTTATGCATAACTTTATTTCATACAACTATGGAATTGATTCAAGCCTGGAGTATATTCTGTGTTCTAGTCTGATGATTATACCTTGGAGCAAAGTGGATGCTAAATACCAAGTACAGAATATACAAAGCGGACACCAAATCCCAAGTACAGAATAAACGAAGTGGACACGAAATCCCAAGCACAGAATAAGCAAAGTGGACTCTAAATCCTAAGTACTGAATGAATAAAGGGGAGAGTGTGCATCATGAAAATTCAGGGCATCCATAAAACATGATGGATAAGATAAGAACAAAGTCAGATGTAAAATGCAGTTTGTGAAAGTAGAAGAAGACGCAGTAAAATGAAAACAAAACCCCAAAACTCTGAGGTGTGGTGTGGTGTGGTGTTTTGCAGTGCGTCGTGGTGATGTGTTGTCTGCTGGAGTGGGATCCGCCCCTTGGTGTCAGACCCAAACAAAAGCGACACCCAGTCCATCGCCAGAAACCATATCATTGAGGTGGCTGACAACAAGCTCATCACTATCGCGGGTCAGTCTGGGCTAACTAGTCTGACGTTTTTGTTTGGTGTGTATGCATGGAGGGGAGGGGGGGGGGGGGGGGGGAGGAGAAATGAAGGTTTTGTTGAATGTATTCAAAAGGGTAGGGGCTATGTCATAAGTCGTACCCTATCATCTGTGAGTGTTATCTTTATTAACTCGTAAATCAATCTTTGAACAAGGAAATCACCTTGTTAGTTGAGAGTGGAAGACTTCAGAGATAACTCTTAATGTAATGGCAGCTACCTCTTTAGCCTTGTAGAATTTTTTTTTTTAACCCAAAAGCATGGTCCTTCACACAGGTCCTTGCATTATTTCATTTTTTAAGTATGATAAGGTTTTCATGTTTTTCTTCCTTTACACAGAAATGTGACCATGTGTTTTCACCACTTTGGGATGTGACAATTTCATGACAAATCATAATACAGTGGAGGCAACCCAACCTCCTGTGTTAAGTTTGCTTGAGCCGCTGAATCAGAAATGGATAGAGTGCAGTTTTATGAATTCTCTGATTGCGCTGCTTCATTTGGTAAAAATCCTTTTATGGGAAGTTATACAAGCCATACGAGGGACAAAAGCTTACAAACTCATCGCACATCATTTTCTATTCTGTCATACTTTTCATAGCCCAGCTCATCATACATTATTGCTGTTATAGGGTTGGCACAACTGTAGGGAAACATGATAACACAGAGACTCTACAAAAAGATCTGCCATCCTCCCCCTCTTCCCCCAAAAATACTCTTTGAAAATGATGTGCAACAGAATGGAAAATGATGTACGACAGAATTGAAAATGATGTGTGACAGAATGGAAAATGATGTACGACAGAATGGAAAATGATGTGTGACAGAATGGAAAAATATGTGCGACAGAATGGAAAATGATGATGTGCGACAGAATGGCAGAATGGAAAATGGTGTGTGACAGAATGGAAAATGATGTGTGAGAGGCATAAATCTGATGAAACTTGGTCCTTGACAGGAGGGAAATGGACAAACCTATCGTCACATGGCTGAAGAGACAGTGGACAGAGCTGTGGTTGCCTGCAATTTGCCTGCCACAGGCAAGTGCTGTACAAAAGGCCTGCTGTTAGATGGGGCCCATGGCTGGACCCCTACCCTCTTCATCCGCCTCGTGCAGGACTTCGGTGTGGAAAACCAGGTGAGAGTCACTGCACAAGAGTGTGTGTGTGTGCTCGTGTGCGTGCGTGCGTGGTGTGTGTGTGGAGTTGAAAATTGAAGCATTGATGAAAAAAGATGTTTTGACATTGAGTATTAATGGGTCAGGGTGGTAAAACAGTCCAGTGGTTTAGAGGTAGGACTTAAAACCTGATGGCTATCAGAGGACACAGTTTCAAGTCATTATTGAGGTGGTTTCCAGTTGAGGGAGTTATTCTTCAGGGGTTTGCATTAGTTCTGATTCTAGTCCTTGCAAGTTCTCTCTCTCTCTTTCCCCCTTCTCTTTTTCACTCTGTCTCTCCCCCCTCTCTCTTTCTCTGTCTGTCTCTGTCTGTCTGCCTGTCTGTCTGTCTCTCTCTGTGTCTGTCTGTCTCTGTCTCTGTCTCTCTCTCTGTCTGTCTCTCTCTCTCTCTCTCTCTCTCTCTTCTCTCTCTCTCTCTCTCTCTCTCTCTCTCTCTCTCTCTCTCTCTCTCTCTCTCTCTCTCTCCCTCCCTCCCTCTCCTCCCTCCCTCCCTCCCCAACTCCTATTTCTCTCTTTCTCACCGCAACCAACATTGTCTTTGTTCATACACTTATTTGACAGACTTGTTCAGATCTGTGGTAGCTTTGTTTTGCCTAGAAGGGTCTGTACCTAAGGCTTTATCATTCATTCCCTGGCAGGTGGTGTTGGAGAATTTGACTTGGTCATTGGCTTCTGGTCCCAATGTCATTGCTGATGGTGTTTGCTCTTCCAGGTGGCTCAGCATTTAGCCAACACTACGGAGACAAAGCCTTCAAGGTGGCCAAGATGTGCAACCTGACCGGCAAACGTTGGCCTGTGCTGGGCGGAGGTTACACGATGAGTATGCCTACATTGAGGGGGAGGTGAGTGCTGGATTTCTGGTAAGAGCAGTGAGCATACTACAGTCATGTCTGCTTTAATCACTGCATTCTGATTTAATAATATTTTGTCAGTGTACAAGTTGATTTTGGTTGTTTTTTTCAAACAGGACCAAGAAAAAAGAGAATATGAAATTTGACACTTAAGCATTTTCTTTTTCTTCTTACTTTTGCTCTTGTACAAAATATGGGTACCAAAAAAAAAATCCCAACCTACAATGTAGAACTAAGCTCAAAAGACATCAAGAATAAAAGATGACAACAGAACTTGTGTCAGAAGAGTTTTTAGAAGACGTATTGCATTCTTTAGAATCTTGCAGAGGTTATAGGACTTCCTGACAGCAATGCTAAGGACAGGTCTAAGAATTTTTTAAGAAGAAAACAGTGCCTTTAGCAATGACTTTACAGTGCTTCACTTTCTCTACTTCAGTAGACACAGTGGATTGTAGCATTAAAACACTCTATGTTCTATGAAGTAGTGCTATTTTCAGTTTTAATAAATCAAATTCTTTTTAGAAGAAGAAATAAAAAAAAAAAAAAAAGGAGAGTGGAGGGAGAGTGGTTTGTGTGTAAAAGTACCAGAACAGAACTTTCAGATCAGTTCTGAGCCAGCTTGTCACAGTACCTAATTCTAGAAACATAAAGATGGCCTTATTTGCTGTGGACAGGTCAAGTACGCTATTCGAGAGTATGCCTGTCGAGCCATGATGTGCTGGCTCGTCGCACTCGACTGGCTTTCACCAACGTACATGCTGCCAAAGAGGCCCTGCCACGCATTGTAGACATCATGGCACAAGAGCTGGGCTGGGACGAAAAGAGGAAAAAGGTTGGTCAGGCTGGAGGAAGGAGATCTCTTGTGTGTTATTCACTTTGTGAGCTTTTATTTTTAGTGCTTACTGTGGTATTTTGTGTGTGTGTGTGTGTGTGTGATATAGATACATATATTTATATAGATATATCTATATATATACTATGTATTAGATATAGATAATAATATATATTTATATTGGTTTTATGTTTGAACCCCCCATGAGCATAAGACCAGCCACATAAACTACATTTTCAGTTAAGTGCTGCAACAATGTAATCATTTGTAAAGGTGCTTAACACTTAGAGCATGACAGAAAGAGATGACTATTGTAAATTAATAATTGGCTGGACAGGAAGAGGAGCATGTCTAAACACAACACCACTGCATGCATTTTTAAAATATATTTTATCATCAGTTCCTCCTGGCACACAATAGCCTGTTCTTCCAAAAGATGGAAGGAACAGGCTTTAACATGTGCACAAGATGCTCTGCATGTGTTCCATATACAGGACCTCAGTTTACAGTTTCCCCCAAAGGACTTAGGTGTTGGGGGTATGGATGGAGTGAAGTTAGTACTAATGTAAATTTAGGGGAAAACCCCTTCCATGGGTGCCTTGGTGGTGCTTGATCGCCAACCAACATATCACAAGCACAATGCTCTAACCACTTTTGGGTCTGGTATTGCTGATGAAGACTAAATGTCTGTGTCTGATGTGTGCAGGAGGAACTGGAGCATGCGGACCAGTTCCTGCACAGGGAGATGGGTCTGGACATCAAGCAGTTCTCAGAGTCCATGCTCAACTTCACCAAGGACGAGATCAACCAGTACGTCAAGCGCTTCAAGTCGCTGGACTACCAGAACAAGGGCTTTGTCACCATCAACGATCTCAGGAGATACTTCAAGGTGGGCGACGTTTTCCTTTTCCTGTCTGTGTTGTGTGTGTGTGTGTGTGTGTGTGTGTGTGTGTGTGTTGTGTGCGTGTGTTTGTGTGTTGTGTGTGGTATGGTGTGTTGTTTTCTTAGAAGTTATTTTGGTTATCAAGTGTTTGGGCTGAAAACATCCTAGAGTATTATTACAAATCAGGCAGAAACTATGGATGTCTGTCACGGAGCAAAAATATGTTGTTAAGCGCCTGACAAGTCAGGCCCAGGGCATCCAGCTTTGGTGTGGGAGAATTGTTATCTTAATAGTCTGTCTGGAAAAAAGTCAGAAGAATGGACCAAGATGGCATAAAATAGATAAGAAGGAGGTGAAAGGAAGAAGGCAGAAACAACAGAGAGAGGGAAAGAAAAGAGGGAATCCTTAGCACAGAATTCCCAGAAGATGAGGATGCTATTCATACTGACAGATCCCTGGTATCCCCAGTGGGAGTGTCAAATTACTGGTTCCTAAAACAATACCAAAACTGAGTCACGATTGTTTTACATTCTCTGATGATGCATACCATCAGTGGTGCTATGAAAACAAAACAGTTGTGTGAGCGCAGATTTGTCAGTGTGTGAAAAAGATGGTAGCTCTACCCCAGGCATAGTTTTCTTGATGGAGATGTTTACCTGTTGCACAGAAAATGGGAGAGAAAGTGACAGAGGACCAGCTGCATGACATTCTCAGCGAGGTAGACCTCAGTCGCAATGCCCAGGTGGATCTGGGAGAATTCTTGCAAGTAAGTGCTTTCTTTGGGAAAAAGTGGTGGTGTGTGTGTGTGTGTGTGTGTGTGTGTGTGTGTGTGTGTGTGTGTGTGTGTGTGTGTGTGTGTGTGTGTGTATTACAGCTGTGACTCTATAGAACTGAAGGTTTACACCTTGATTCTGCCATAGCTGTCTTCTGGATGCACTGGAGTTGAAGTCTGCAGCTGACGTTGATGGAATCATTGACTTACAACATTGTGGCTGCTCATTTTTGTGTCTATTGTAACAGGACCTCCACTGTCCCATAAATTTGTGAATTTCTGTTTCTTTTGATGTACAATTTCTGTCTGCCTCTGAATGTTGGCTCATTTATTTCATCCATCCATTCATTCACATTTGTTAAAAAAAATGATTTATACATTGTCAGCCATGATTATTCATTTGCCCTTTCATTCTCTCAACTACCATGTCTGGTTGAAACTTTGACATCATATTTGGAGATCCTAAAGGCCTTAGTATTGATCCAAAATTAATGTATTTAAAGCATTCTACTTGCATCATGAGTGCAGTCACCATTGCATGACCATCCTGGGTTGACCCTTGTGGTTGGCCAGGGCACTGATACAAGGGGTGACAGTAGAGTTGATTTTATACCCTGTTTTAACCTGATATTTAAAGTTTAATGAAATGACAGCCCCGATATGGCCTGGTGGTCAGCAGGGCTATAAACAAGAACGGAAAGTGGTTTGTCTTGTTAACTCTCTTTTAGTTGAAGAAACAGAAAACATATTTCTTCCTGTGTCACCTAGCAGACATATGTTTACCAAGAAGGCAAGAAAATCTGTTAGTTTCACAGTTGCACAAGAGACTGTTTAGAGATGATGACAGCAAGTGGGATCAAGATTATTCAGCTGAAGAATGAGAGCCTGATTCTGTTAATGATAACAATGTTGACAGTCAAATTGAGGACAAATGTAGTGGACGGGAAAGTGTTCCTTTGCTGCCTGAAAATGTTGATCATGGTGTTGCTGCTGGCATAATCCCTGGAGTAATCTTCAGAAGTGGAAGTTTGAGCTGGTATGGTCACTGTAGAGGTGGTCATGCACACACTGCTGAAAGTTCAAACTAACAAATTATAATAATGATAATAATAATACATGGAATTTATATAGTGCTATATCTTGCAAAAAAACAAATCAAAGCGCTTGCATTCGACCTATACAACACACAAGCAATCAATAACAATTAATAATTTTAGCAGATTCGAATGTACACACACATGCATGGAACCACACACATCACCAGACACGTAACACCACACACAGACACTACAACACACACACACACACACACACACACACACCACCACGCATTGTATCCAATTTACATGAAGGGCATGTTTCAACATCACTTTGGAACAAGCACATCAAGTTGTTTTGGGTTTTTTCCAAATCCATCCAGACCCAAAATTGAACTGATTATTTCCCTGACCTTACTTTCTGTCGGACTTCACTGCTGAAAAATGACTTGGTCTGGAGAATGGGATCACTTCATTTCACTTAGGATGAAAAAAGTTCACAGGTCCTGTCATGCACACTTTGTAGTGACTGTTGTTACAGGGTCATTCCTGCTTTCTCTCTGACTTCAAAGACCAGCGCTGCAGTGTTCTTTGCATTGGTTGAATTTCCAAGATGGAAAGCTAGTGCTGGCAAAATTATAATTAATGCTGCCTTTTTATTCTGATGGTCTCTTGCTCTGGTGTCTCTCTACTCTCTCTCTCTGTCTCTGTCTCCACCGCTCTTTCCCCTCCCTCCCTCTCTCTCTCTCTCTCTCTCTCTCTCTCTCTCTCTCTCTCTCTCTCTCTCTCTCTCTCTCTCTCCTCTCTCTCCCCTCTCTCTCTCTCTCTCTCTCTCTCTCTCTCTCTCTCTCTCTCTCATAATTTTGGCTATGAAAATTGTACTCCCCTTCCTACTTCTGGCGTTCTTCCTCTCATTTTGTTATTCTAAAAATGTAATGAATGCCTCTCGTTTTGTCATTCTAAAAATGTAATGAATGTTTTATTCAACAGTCTTTAACAGTATATAAATGTATGTATTTATTTGCTATATTTATATATTTGTTGCTTTTTTTTTTCGTCAAAAAAAAAAAATGTTTTGCAGCAATTTTTATTGTGCTTATGGTGTTGATATGTGAGCTTTATGAAAATGGGTGAATGGCCTTGTGTGACCTTTAAAAACTCTGTTTTTTATACTTTGAAATTGCTCTGTCTGTCTGTCTGTCTGTCGTTGTCTGTCTGTCTGTCTGTCTGTCTGTCTGTCTGTCTGTCTCTCTCTCTCTCTCTCTCTCTCTCTCTCTCTTCTCTCTCTCTCTCTCTCTCTCTCTCTCTCTCTCTTTCTCTCTCTCTCTCGCACTCTATCACCCTCTCTCTCCACATTCATGTAAATATGCAGTGACTTTTTTTTTCTGAGGTCTGGGTTTGAGGGATTTTTGGTGTTTTTTAACCTCTTCTTTTTCTTGTATTTCTTTTCTTTTTCTTTCTTTTCAGTAGCTTTTTTGTTCCAAATCTGATAGTGAACAATAGCTTTTAGAGGCTAAATTTGATTTTTTTTTTTAATTTAGAAAAGTGATAGATTTAAAAAAAATGTTTAAGTGGTATGAGGTAAAGAGGAAGACATCGATATAAGGAGAAAAGAGAAGGAAAAGTATGAAGACGGTGTTACACTGTGCTTTAAGGAGTCATCTGAAAATTGTGACTGGCTTGTCACATTATTGTGATAGGCATTGAGACTCAGTAAGAAATATGATATTTACATTCTTTTGCTTATGCTAGGACATTCTCATTCATCCTTTGCATTGTATGCTACACACCCTTTAAAAAAAAATTAAAATTAAAAAATTGAACTTGCAGCTCTTGAGTGTGCTACGGAAAATTGCCAAGAACACGGATGAAACAAACAATCAGCGCAGGAAGCTGTCCCTGATCCTGACCTGCAGGGTGATTCCCAAGGAGGATGAACCAGGAGGAAGTGGTGGCATCAACATGGACAATTTCAGAACTGCTGGCTGGGAAGGTGGAGCGGCGAAACCCGCAGTTACTGACTTGGCGGGGCAAGGTGACCAGTGGACGGAGGCTGCAGCCCAGCCCGATGCCTCCCCAGATTCCGCAGAGGGATCTGAGTCTGTCCCCAATGATGCTGACCAGGGCGCTGAAGAGGGAGAGACAGTCATCGCCGAGGAACAGAGTGCAGAGGGGGAGGATCAAGAACAACCCAGCGGCGCTGAGGAAGATCAGAGCGTGGATGCAGGCAGTGGAGAGAGCTCTCCTGTGGATGAAGTGCAGGGTGAAGAAGATGCGGGTCAGGCAGAGGGGGCTGAGGCAGAAGCTGGAGCAGAGGCTTGGGAGGCCGAGGCCAGTCCAGAGGCAGAAGGAAGCCCTGTGGATTCACAGGTGGAGGAGATGGCTGCAGAAACGGACGGCGCTGAGACGCCAGCACAGGAGGCAGGGGAAGAGGATGGTGGAGGTGAACAAGTGGAAGAGGCTGGTGGAAGTGAGGAAGGGGCTGGTGGAGATGAACAGGTAGAAGAGGCTGGTGGAAGTGAGGAAGAGGCTGGTGGAGGTGAAGGACAAACGGCTGCGGAAGAGGCTGGTGGAAGTGAAGGAGACAGTGGGGAAGTGGTTATAGAAGTGGAAGGCTCTGATTCTGTCACCACCATTGAAGTTGAAAATGCGGACGTCGGTGTGGTGGGGGTGACATGGTGGTAGCGGTTGAAAGCACGGATGCAGATGGTGAGAAAACTGTCATAGAGATCGACAGTTCGGGAAAAGAGAACGATGGCGCCGTCATTGAGATTGAAGTTGGTGATACAGAAAGCAGTGAATGAGATGTTGCAAGTCCTGAGGGAGGGACAAGCGCAGAAACTAGGTGAAACAATGGGAACAACAGATGAGGACAATCTCCAGAAAATACAGTGGAAGAAGGGGCCCCATTCGAGGAAAACACAACAGCGGGTTAACAAAGCCTGTGTGGGGCACTGTCTGAAAAATCCTGGGCTGATGCACAAACGTATCAGCTGCAAAATGAAGATGCCCAGCATTCCCATTCCCTTGGGCAATATTTCTTTCAAAATAAAAACAGGATTTCACTTTGAACCCCTACATGCAGGAAGGTTGGAGCTGATTTTGTTTTCGTGTTCCTCAGCATGTTTGACAGTTTGAGCTTATTACCTGTTCTTGCCTGGGTTGTTTTTTTTTAATTGTGTGTGTGTGGGTTTTTTTTCTCTCGTTTGTTTAGCATGTCAGATTATGTTCAGTGCACAGTCACAAAATTGGGGGGGGGGGGTAAAAAGAAGAAAAGAAAAACCCACCATGATAGTGATAGGATGCAAAACAGCATGCTGGGAACTTTCAAAATGAAATCAACTCCAACATTTTGTCGTTGTTGTTATTGAGTATAGTTTTAGCTCATGATTGTGCATTCCAAAGTATAGCAAATGATGCTTAATGTTTGTGCTGTGGCCATTTGTCAAAGCATTGTTCTAACAAGTCCTGTTCTGGCTTTGTACCTATCAGCTGTTGAACGCTCTGGCCCTACTTGCCAAAGACAGCAAAGAACCGGATATTGCCTTAAAATATCTAGCCAAAGTACTGACCACTTATAATCCCGAAGAGGATGGAGAAGGGGATGGTGGAGGTGCAGTGCAGATCCCCCCACCCCTGAAGACCCAGTGGAGGATCCCGCTCAGGACTCCCCTGCCTCAGAAGCTGAAGGTGCAGGTGATGAAATACCAAGCGGCGGCGATGGTGACGCGACTGTTGAAGACTCCTCCAATGCTGAGGATGCAAGCGAAGATAGTGCCAGTGTCCCTGAAGATGAGAGTGCCAGTGTCCCTGAAGATGAGAGTGCCAGTGGCCCTGAAGATGAGAGTGCCAGTGTCCCTGAAGATGAGAGTGCCAGTGGCCCTGAGATGAGAGTGCCAGTGTCCTGAAGATGAGAGTGCCATGGCCTGAAGATGAGAGTGCCAGTGTCCCTGAAGATGAGAGTGCCAGTGGCCCTGAAGATGAGGCTGTTTCCACAGAATCTGAGGTTGCTGATGATGCAATAGAGACAGCAGAGGACCATGCCAATGCCAGCTCAGCATAGCTGTGGGTGTGAAGCAGCTGACAGCAAAGCAGGCATGAAAGGACCCACCATCCAGTCTGCGCCAGTCTGGATCCCTGTGGAGGACTTGATGGATGAGACTGTGGTGACACCATGCAGCAAAGGGATGCTGAGGATCTGTCTCTTGTTGGTTTTACCTGGGGGGGATGTTGCACATCAAGTATCTTTGCCAGTATGGGTTATACGGTTGTTGGAGTTGGTTTCATTGCAGTTGTGTTCTTTGTGATATTTGTTCTTTTTCGTGTAATGTGAGTTAACATACATGATTTCAGAACAAAAAAGTTTTTTTATGTTGTTGGGTTATTGTTTTGTTTTTGTTGCATGGCCATGTTTGAGATCCCCCTTCTTCCCCTCCCCTCCCCCTTTTTCGGGGGGGACGAAGGGGGGAGTGTTCACCTGTTCAGAAAAAAAATTATATGAATTTTGTTTACAGATCAATTTCCATTTCCTATGTTGTATCTTCCTTCAGTTGGCCTCACACACACACGCACACATGCATGCTTGCACACATAAGCACACACCATACACAAGACAAATCAAACTGTGAAACACACACCTCATGTTGTTGCATATTCCCCAGCTTAACACCCAGGGGGTCACCCAGAATATGCTCCCTGACTTGCTCATCACAACTTGGAATCAATGTGAGAGCATAGCTTTATGCTAGTGAAGAAGTTTGCGTGTATAACTGTTTTCAAGTACCTTGCCATGTAGGCATCCATACTCCAACTTCAGATGATTTTTTTCTTCTCTCAAGTTGAGTGCTGGTTGTTCTTGCTAGAAGCTTGTCACAGCTGAAAACCATCTCAAAGTCATATTTTAAAGCAAATCAATATTTTGAATAGGTCTTTGCACTTACCTGACTTAAAAAGCTGACAAAGCTTTTGCAGTGAACCAACATCTTGAGTGAATGTTGTTCTATTGTCAGACATTCACAGAATGAAAACACTCCTGTACATGCAATAGATTGTTTGTGATAAAGATGTTAACAGTTTCAAGTAAAGGGATGACTTGTGTGTTGAGACAGAAGAACTGGTAGATGAAACCTGCCAATTATCAAGAAACATCAGAACATTGACTCAGTATTTTCTCCCTGCCCTCTTTCTCTCCTCCAAAAAACTTTACCATTCATAGACTCCACACTCCTTTCTCTTATCGAACATGTACACAGCATGTCCCCCCCACCCCTCTCTCTCTCTCTCTCTCTCTCTCTCTCTCTCTCTCTCTCTCTCTCTCTCTCTCTCTCTCTCTCTCTCTCTCTGTCAGTTACTTATAAAATCCTGTCTTAAACACATTGTCTTACAAAAGTAATTGTCATCAAATAAAAATGAATGTATTCAAAATAATGTTAATGTGAACAGGAACACGTGAGTTGTACAACTTTGTCCTTGTAGTATTGACGAAGCAAGTATATCTTTTCATTTCTTTGAAAGAAATCTAACCATTCGCCCAGTCATCGGTGTATCCATCTTCAGCCATGGAAATTTAACTTGTTGTTATCTCACGTTGAACTTGTAGCCAGGTTTCACTTACTTCTAGTCAGATTGTATATTTGACGGTTACATTATCCTTGTTATTAGTTTTCTTCTTCTTCCTCATTTGGTTTTCTCCCCTTGCATTTTGTCTTTTTTCGTTTTACTTTTTCTTTGTTTTCATTTTATGGATTATGTTGTGTTTGCTTTTTTTTCTTTTGTGATGATTTTTTTTGTTGTTATTCAGATTTTTTTTTAACCTTGTTTATTGAAATTACTGAAATTGAAAATACCTACGAGATGGAAATAGAAAGATAGAATGGATAGAACTTTGATTTTGAAGTTATTTGTAAGAGATAAAAATGGAAAAGCAGACTTGTGAAGGAACTGCCTTTGTTTACCAGTGTTATTTGTAGAGATAGGATTAGATACTGGTGGGACATCATTTCTCTGTGTGTGTGTGCGTGTGCATGTGTGTGTGTGTGAGGGAATGATTTGGATTGTTTTTTGTTTTTGCATTTGTTTGTTGGGGGGAGGGGGGGGGGTTGTTCTGACAATGTGATACAATTTTATCACATATATACATACACAAGATTTTTGATCTTCTTCTCATTGGATCTTTTATATCTAAAGCTGTTGTCACAATTATGAATAGTGTTCAGACTGAATTTATGATTTGACTCAAGTCTCATATATTCTTGTTGATATAAAATCTCATATACTCTGTTGATATAATTAATTTTGTCCTGTTCATGCTTTTGAATTGTCACCAACTGCACTATAATTAAAGCGTGATATTTCTTTACCTTATCTCTTAAGATGATAGTGATTTTGGAAAGGGATGGGGGGATCATGATTTCTTTTCATGTTACATAACAAAATTATTCTTGGGTTATTGTTTTGTTTCTGTGTGCTTTTTTAATACTTGATCTTACTATAATACTGTAAATTGTAATGTTATTCAATTTCCCAGATTGTAGACCGAAATTAAACAGCTTTTTATGTAGTTAGAAATTAACTTACCAGTGTGATATGTTCACTGTGTTTTAAGTTTGATCTGTTAGAGAGTAAAATGAATAAATAAATAAATAAATTAAATTAAATAACTTAAAAGAACATTAACCCCATTTTATCTGGGTTTTTTGGTGGGAGAGGAGGTTAAAAAGCTGTGCCTGATATGATCACAAAAGCTGAAACAGTAAAGAAAAAAGAAAGCAAACAATGTGCAAAACATAATAAACCATTTTTCTTGACATTACACAGTGAAAAGCAGCATAGTATGAAAATGATGGGGTGTATCTACAGCAAAGTAGCAGTTTTGCATCATTCAAAATAGAAAAGAAGAAGAGAGGGTTAGCCTGCTGTAACCCGTGAGTGTGTGTTGCAGCTGATGAATGCTCTGAAGGTGGGCACCGTGAGTAACTCCAGATTTGCCATGGCAACACAGCTGAGTGTGGAGGAGGAAGGCAAGGTCAAGGCCATCCCAGTGGAACGCAGCGGTGGTGGAGTGTGATTGACCGTCACAGCTGCCAGCGGTCGCCAAGGGCCTGTTTTGTGGTACAGCCACGCGTCAGTTTTGTGGTCAGCCCATGACTTGTCATTATATCTACTGCATGCGAATTTTTGTTGTTGTTGTTAATGGATCTGGGTTGTTATATCATTTTTGTTATCATTTACACAGCAAATGAACCTGGCCATCAGAAACTTTATTCCATGAAGTCCATATTTTTTATTTGTAAAAAGACTATGTTTTCTATTTTGTGTCAGCCATAAAGCTTATTTTGTTATTGTCAGGCAAGTATTTCATATATCTTTTTTTTTTGTACAGCAGACATCATTAAATATCTGAATCTGTATGGAAATGCAGTGTGATGTGAATTATATTGGCTTGGCTGGGACATGTTCTACCTTTGTCACAAAAGGCTGTTGAGAAGAGTGAGAGGTGGTGAGTAAGCACTGTGATCCATGGTCACTGAGGTGAAGTTGTTCTACTGCATGTTCATTAAAGGGTTGAGTGGTAACAGTGGCTGAGGTAAGACAGAAACAGGGCGCATGAGAAGGACTCTTGGGGGGCTGTGGTGTTGAATGGCTTCAGCTGTTCTGGCTTTGTTCTGTCTTATTCCAGTCAGCATTTGCTGCTAGGAGAAGAGTACTTTCTTCCTCCATGCAGGATATCACTAGAGCTTTGTTGTTGTTGCTGTTGTTATTTTGATTTTTGTTTTGGTGCATGTTTTGGTTCTGGCAAAGAATACTTTTTTTTTCTAAAGTGCTATGCCAATGAACATGCTTAGGCATAGATGTATATATGCTGCTCTGGAAAGAAAGCATGGTCAAAGTACAGATGTTCAGAGGAAAGCAATAAAGATAAAGAAATCTTTGCTATTTACTAGAGTGTGGAAAACAAAATGGATGGTAAGTGCTGAACTTTACAGACACCTTGTTCATTACAAAAATTGAAAGCAAGATAAAGAAACCCAGTAACCTATGCCTCTGTACATATTGTGCATGGTGTGCAGTGTTTCTGTTTGTTGCATGCAAACTCATGAACAGACCCATCATCATATTTTCAATGATAAAATGGGGTAAAAATACTCGGTGAAATGTTTCTGGAAACTGTATTTACTGCACAAAGGATTTTAGAGTAGGTCTAATCACATTAAAATGCTCGTAACAATGGTACAGTTTGTGTGCCATCTTAAAAAAAAAGCTTTTGTGTGGTGCTGAGTAAATGATGTGCTCCAAGAGAGTAAGAAAAAATACAAGTGGAAAAAAGGGACAAAACAAAGAGCTGTGCATTTTTGTGTGCATGCTAGCTGCGTGTAGGGGGGGGGGGGGGTGAATGTAGTGACTATTAGTCAAATACAGGACTCGCAGAGATAGGCTTTAATGTTTATCACAACTGTAATGACTGTGATAGAATGGAGCGCACAATTTTGGTTCTCCTGTAGAATCAAGAATCAGTTGTTCCCTGGCAGACAGATGTTTCTGAGTATTCTGTTTGCTACAGGCAGAGAGAGAGACTAAACCAAAAACTTTTTTTATGTCTATTCTTGTATCAGAATATCAGTTTTAAACCTTTAAATAATGTAAGCAGTTTCATTAAACATTTTGGGGGCTATACAGAGAAAATAATGTGTGTTTGCATATGAAATGAAAAGACTTGGAAGTCAGCCATGAATTTTGTTATGTTTTGAAAACAGCCCGGGTTATCTCTTGCTGTTGTATTTTGTTGGAGAAGAAAATAAAACCTGGTTGTATGTTTTTCAGAAGACCTTCAGAAACATGCTCTGTCATTATTAACTTGACAAAACACTACATCAATATTCAAGAAACTCATGATGTAGAATAACCATGTCCCATACATTACCTAAGAGGAAAAAAAGGGGAGGGGTAAAATATTGTACAGGTGTAACACAGCTAAAAGACATATTATTGGATGTGAAGAATGGTACTCAGTTTGATAATGAAAATATAACCAAGTCCTCAGGTTCAGTGATTCAAATTTGCAAAGGAAGCAGTCCTCGTCCATGGTAAAGGCTTTACAGTAAACAGAAGCAGGCTCTGCAGATGCTTGGCTATGTAGTATGAATTAACCATAGATATTTCTCAGTGTTTTCTCTTCTAACTACTCGTTGCTTCTGTGTGGATATGTTTGATCTTTTCCGTTGTTACAGGTATGTGTGTGTGTTCATGGATAGAGAACCTGTAAAGCAGGATTGGTGTAATGAGTCGTGCATGTTGAGGAATGTGTGCAGAGGGCCATAAGGTGCTGATTTTTTTTTTTTTTTTTTGGGGGGGGGAGCATTTTAAAGAATCAAATAAAAATTGTGGTGCAATGGTGCAGTGTTGAATCTGGTCTGAAGTAGTAGAGAAGAGTCTCATTAGTTGCAAAAAGTGATTTACACTGTATAGTGCAGATAGTTTTATATATATATATATATAGTTTAATGCACAAATATTTGCTCGCTCTTTCTCTCAAATAAATGCATACACATATATACCATATATATGTACTGTATATAGTACACATGCTCTTACACTTGTGCACACATTTACATGTGCATACATACACACACACTATAATAGTGCTATAGAGTATTGTGCCATTTGATTTTTGATTTTTTTTTGTAATATATCAAAGAAAAAATAAGGTGGAGTGTGATTGACATGAACTTATACCATGTGGTTGAATAGAATAGTGCCATTCTGAAGAATCTCGTTCAAGAGGATTTTTCCCCTGGAGTTAACGCAACTCCCCCAAAGTCCTTAGGAATAGACTATAAAAAGAGCTCCCATATGGGAACACAGGCAGGACATCTTGTGTGCATGTGAAAACCTGTTCCAATTTTGAAAAAGTAGGCCATTGTGTGCCGGTGGGAACAGATGACAAAATTTACAAAACTGTATGCACACAGACACTGGATGTAAAAAAAGCACATAAGTACTTATTCCACCTTCCTCAAAATCAAAGAATGGAAAAAAATTTTTAACATTAAAAAAGAAAAGAAGAAAAAAGATTTTTAAAAAGAGACATTTTTTCCTTTTGGAGTATTCAGTTAATGTATATATTTATTTATCTAACACTGTTTCCCAGTGATCAAACATGTAGTTAAATAAAATAGTGCCATTCTGAAGGACATCTTTTTCTATTGAGGCGTTTAATTTATTGATGTTTATCTGTTTAACACTGTTTCCAAGTGAGCAAATATGTAATTAAATAAGATAGTGCCATTCTGAAGGACATGCTAAAAATGAAGAAGGAATTGATGTATTTATCTATTAAACATTATTTCCAAGGAAGCTCTAATACATAGACATATAAATACCATACTGTTCATTCTGGTGCTATCCACAAACAAACCGTTGAACTTACCAACAGAGCTCTGTGATGTTCTCAGCTACAATCAGTTCCACCAGGGACATAGTAACCAGCCAATTTTTAAGTCAAACAAAACAACAACAACAACAAAAAAAAACTTAAGCAAACAAAAAAATGATAAAATTCATAATTGCTGAATTTTTTAATGGTGTATGCTTTGAACCTACTTTTTGATACTACCGTGATTAAGAAAAACTTTGGCAACATCTCAGTCAATATTTTTAGTTGGGAGGGGAGGGGGGTTGTAGTTGGTAATAACTCCTTAATTCTATGTGGCTGAAAAGATGAACATGGAGTTTAAAGCTGATGAAAATGAGCACATGATTTGTGGGGAAACCATTGCTGTTTTGTGATGTTGACAGTGGCAGACTCAGACAACCTTGAATAAAGGTTGCTGATATTTCGCCCATTGAATATCCACCTTAAAATGAGACTCTTGCTACCTTTGCTGTGCAGAAGAGAGTAGCAACTGTGGAGAGATTTGTCAAATAAAAGTCTAAATGGTTGATTTGAGGTGAATGTTAATGTGAGTTACTGACATCCCTGATAAGGCCTTGGTTGTCAGTGGGCCCATAAACATGGATTTAAAATTCAACTGTAATTCAGAGATTCAGTTATAGAGCTGACAACTGAGGGTAATGACCTTAAGACTTATGGAGAATTTGTGTTTTGTGATATCTGCATTTGCAGAAGAAAGTAAGTCTTCAGTGGAATCTTTTTAAGTAGATCTTATTTTGTTGTATATTCATTATCAAAGGCTGTGCTTTTGTCAAATTGTGATTGTCAGGTTTATTTGTGACACTGTTGTTGCTGTGACAAGTTGTTTTTTTATCGTTATCTCTGGATGTGTTTTTTCCTGTTGTTGTTTTTCTTAATTCTGAAATTCAAAGGATGTGTTTTCATCTTTAGTGAAAAAAAATTGTACAGAATGCATTGCAAGAAGTTCACTGTTGTGTCAGCAGGTATTTCATGGTCATAAGTTCATGTGCTTGCGCTTTTCCTCATACAGATCCTTTAGCTTGATAGTTACTCATGCCAGCACTCATACATTGGTTTTCATTTGATTAACACTCACACACATGTATCATGCATGTATAAAATACATGTACATGCATGTACAATGTCAGTATTACAGATGTTACAAAAGTCCAGGCACTGTCTTAGATGACGTCACGTCCCAAAGTCCACTCTCTCTCTCTCTCTCTCTCTCTCTCTCTCTCCTCTCCTCTCTCTCTCTCTCTCTCTCTCTCTCTCTCTCTCTCTCTCTCATCGTAGGCCATCATGTGCCGGTGGGAACAGATGACAGTATTTACAAAACTGCATACACACGAGGACCGGATGAAAAAAAGCACATGATTGCTTATTCTGTTATCCTTGATATAAAAGATAATAAATAAATAAATAAATAAAAATTCTCTCTCTCACTCTCTCTCTCTCTCTCTCTCTCTCTCCCTACCCCCCTGCCTCCTCCCCCCTTTGATATTAAAGTACTGTTGTTGAGGTGTGAGGAAACGTGGCACAGCTTTAATGCTGCAGCAAATCAAGGCTTAGATCAACAGAAAGCTCCTGATCTAGACATACTATAAATCATATAAATCACAAGGTAACATTATGTAGGATGGGTTGTTTTTACAATGAATACTGTGAGATGTACAGTTGTTTTTTTCAGTGGGGAAAGTCTCATTTAGCCTTGTGTGGAGATGAAAGCATGTTTGTAATTGAAACCAGGGAAGATTGCTCAGTGTGGTGTTGGAAAGCCCTGTGTGTTCTGGAGAAGCTTAATCTGTCAACATTCACAGGAAAGTCTATTTGTGTAACCAGTTTTTACATGTTTCTCAGGAATCCAGAACAAGTGAAATTGTCTTGACAGGAGCAATTTTGGTGGGAGACAGGAGAACATGGATAAATCGTCGTTGTTGTTGAAGGCATGGCATTACCCATATAGATGATTATTACTGATGGGTCAGAAGAAGCATACTACGCATCCATCTTCATTTTTTACAGACGATGTCATTATGTGATTTCATATAGTATGTTATGTTTATAGTTTGTTATCTGATCTGTTTGTTGTGCTGAGTTACCCAGCCTATGCTCTGGCTTCTGCAGATAAATAGTAATGATTTGTTTCTTTTTCTTATGCTTTATATACTGGTTATCTCCACTGAGACTGTCTGGTTTTTGTTTTGTGTGATGTGTTAATCTACTCACTTCCTTTCTCTGACTGTCTTTCTCTCCCAGCAAAGTGACCATATCCAATGATTTATCATATCTTTTATTTCTTTCCTCCTCATCTTTGTCTTATTCTCCCTCCCACCAATTTAGGTTTGCTTGGTAACTGAAACCAAAGGGGATGATTGTTTGTTGTGTATTGAACTGTATTGTTTGGAATATGCTCAACAAGGTTTGAGGTATAACTGTGTGTTTTGTCTCTTCATTTCTTGACAGTCTTGTTTAGAATTTTTGTATCTTTAGGTTTGGAAATATTTACTCTTATTTTTTCGAAGACCAATTTTGTTATTGCATGATTTTCATATAGTGGTTATACAGACTTGTAATGGTTAGCAAAGTGTGTGTTTATTTTCAGCTTTAAGGTCATTGCATTTAGAACTTGGCTATTCTAAAAAAATAAACTTCTACAAATTTAAATAAACTCTTTTTTTGTGCATGCTATGTGTGAATGTTGTAACAGAATTGTGCAGATGCATAAAAGGTGAGGGGAGAATTTTACATGTTCAGTAACTAAATGAACTTCAAGAACACACACACACACACACACACACACACACACACACACACACACACACACACACACACAGAGTGATGTCCCTGTGCAAGAGTCATCTAGTATGGATGATGTTGGATGCTGTGTGACAAAGTTGAAGCAGCAGTGAAGTCATTGAGCAGCAACTACAGAGGCAGGCAGGCAGTGACAGCCTGCAGAATGCTTTAACACATGGTGGAGATGCAGTATTTGACATACCAAGTGCCATCAGCAGCAGCAGTGGCACTCCAGGAGTGATTTATGCCATGCATTCAATCATTGAGCATCACTCTTTCCAAGAAAGAAAATCTTCATCACTGCCAGTACTAATGGTATCAATTTAATCAATCATCATGTCTATATGTGAATTTTTGGTCTCAAATTAGTACTATTAAGGATTTCCAGAAATCGAGATCACCCTGTTTAGGATCGCATTAACATCTCTCTCTCTGTCTTCTGTCTCTGTCTCTGTCTCTCTCTCTCACACACACACAACACACACACACACACACACACACAACTACACACACACATACACCACACAACACATGTCACACACACACAACACCATGCATGCGCACACACACACACACACAACACACACACACACACACACACATACATACTTGCGTGCACTCTATCATGCATATGAATAGTAAGTTGCTGGTGCAAATGACTACAAAACTCCTGAAAGTATTTTTGTCTGATCCTGGGCAGACATTAATACTATGATTGTTTAATGGAAGAGAATTTGATATGGGATTCTAAGATATTAAAGAAGACATAAAAGACAACAGGAATCAAAAGCAATTTGAAAAATATGGATCCTGTTTATTTTCCTAATTTGTAAACTTTTCTCTCTTTAACATTTCATGATATAACAGGGTTTTGCTCATTATATGCCACACAGTAACTTATCTCATCCAGATCATGAAATGGAATAAATGGACATTATATCACAATTTTTACACTATATACACAACATAACAAGTTTCAACAAATAAATCAGATGTAAAAGCACAATATCTAGGAGAGATGTGTTATAACAAACCAGAGTTCAGTTGTAACTGATGCACATGAAATGAAACAATGCTATATGAAAAAGGGGTGGATGGAGGACAGTGAAAGCATCATTTCATGGAACGAAAGGGCAGGTAAGCTCTCTAACAATGGCTTGGTTCCCACTTGCTCACTGGTTTATCAAATCATTGTCTAAAAAGTTCAGAGGACCATTAATTTTTACTTATCTCTTCCAGAGGACCATCCATGTATCTCCAGAACAGAAATAGTGGTGAAGTACATCCACATTGCTCTTGTTACATCTATTTGTTTGTCTTTTTTTTAAATAAAAAGGAGGATGAGACTACTCAGTGAAGGATATTTAGCATGGCCAGTATAATGAGACTCATATGGCAAGCAACAATAGTTGCTGTCTGAGCATTGGATGAAGAAGAAGATAATGAGACTGATGAGAAAAGATGTGGAGTTGAAACTGCCAACCATTACTGTTCAACACTTCCCTCCCCAATCCTTACCATTTCCCCCAGGATTAGCATATCTTGAGCTCACTCTGGAAGATGTAACTGGTTTTCACCTTATCTCAAATACGGCATTAACATCATAAACAGTTTGTCTTTTGACATATCTCAGTCAATAACAGTAAATTTCTTTGCATGAGATTCGGGCTGCTTTTTTTTCTGTCTGCAAATAACATTGTTTTGATATGAGGGTGGTTTTCTTTTTCTACACAATTTTGCCAGGAACAACTTTCTTGTTGCCAAGGGTTCTTTTATGGCTGCTAAATATATACTGATCATGTCGTCCTTAAAAATAAGTACCCAAAGCACCACTCTAGCTCAGGTTGGTGGGGCAAAAGTTCGGGTTTTTGGTGGGAGTCGAATGCATAATCTCTTGGTTTCTAGACAAGTGTGCTCAATGTCCATGTATTACCACTCGCCATTCTCTCCACCCTCCATTATTGTTCAACAATAGGAAAATAAACCCCATAACAATCACGTGAAGCTGAACTGGATGTATACATCAAAATGATATTCTCATCATTATATGATAGGTGGAAGAATGATGACTGTACAAATATATCACATATACTGCTATAGGGTGAATTAGTAACACATCTCTGATTATTCCATCATTTTACATCATACAAAGGAAGCCATGGAAGAAAGGAGTTTGAAATGTTGAAAACCAGCATGACATGTTCTCTCCAAAGTGTGATCCAAAAAGAACCAGTTTCCAAACTGGAATGGCTGTGAATGATCCTTAAACAACATGATGTAAAATGTACATCTTAAATGACATGTGCCAACCAGCAACTTCAAAGGTTAGTAACACTTCTGCAAAAGCAGTATATGTTTTATCATCATGGTAAATTTGTTCTGATTGCCTTGAAACCATTGTACTTTATCTCTTGGACCTCTCTCTCTCTCTCTCTCTCTCTCTCTCTCTCTCTCTCTCTCTCTCTCTCTCTCTCTCTCTCTCTCCTCTCTCTCTCTCTCTCTCTCTCTTCTGTGTGTGTGTGTGTGGTTGTAACACACCACAAAACAAATGAGCTACAGAAAAAATGACAATATGTACTCTACAAAATAGATGATAATCTGATAGAACAAGCATGAAAGTTTTCACACTGATAGAACAACATGAAGTTTTCACACTGATAGAACAACATGAAGTTTTCACAGCACCTATCAACTATTTTCGTGGCAATTTATGATCATATTTTATTATTTCTGCACATTTGATATGATAATAACATTTCAGTATCCTTCACTGGAGGATGAAAATAAACACAAAATGCTTAAAATGATTGAGCACAAAAAAAAAAAATTCAAAAACCTATATTGATCAAGGACACATGGGACAAAATCGCTGTGGCTTTGCTCAAAAAACTGTACAAAATATTGACCAAAAAAAGCCTCTAAACTAGTCATGTTTTCACTAACTACCTGAATATTTGTAAACGTGAAAGTGATAGCTGAAGTTTACGTGGCAGGCTAAATATTGATTGATTACTTTCATACATAAAATCATCACGAATAACATATGCAAATCCAAGTCTCAGCAGGAATGCGTTGCAAGAAATTTGTAAACATTAAAAATAGTTTCAAAGTAGGCTATATTTCATAACAAAGTGTGTTCATTAACAAACTCTGAAAAGCCTCTATTGAAGGAATGTCTTACGAGAAATCACTCTAAAAAAAAGAAATAGCAATAATCAAAAAAATATCTCTAACATATCAACATTTACTGGGATGTTTTGAAAGTTCATCACATTTTCAAGTCTATAGAAAAGGAATGTTTCACACAAGAGGGTGAGAGGGCAATAATAACATGTTGTCAGGATACCCCAAAACTCAATTCATTTTACAGTGTTATTTTCTTTTTGAAATCCCGTGAACGCAACACTAAATACAGTTTCAAACAGTTTAAATGCAACTTTCATTTTACATTTTCGTATGCACGATCGCAACATCAGAGTATATCCATCGTTCTGTTCTTTTTTTTTTATCCACTACTCTACATAAACGAAGAGTAAATTCATACCTATTCCACACACAGCCAAACAGAAAACTAACTTAAGAAACTGGCATTTCAGACACCACTGAAATCTTACCAAAAAAATTTCATTTTTTAACAACAAAAATAACATATATATATATATATATATATATATATATATATATATATATATATATATATATATATATATATATATAATATATATATATATATATAAATTTCTTACTCTACCCCAAATGCTCACATTCGTAAAAACTATTCTTAGAAAAAATATCCTGAAGAGTTTGTGACACAATTTTCTTATGACGTAGAATATAACCTCAACACATTGTCAACATTGAAATCAAAACAAATATGTACATAAGTGCAATCATTAAAACAAAAACAAAAAAGTCACATCATGTAACACCTAGGCTAACATCAACTCGCTGTATTCTACATGGCAACATCAGGAGCAGTCTACAAGAAAAATCCTTGAACAGTATGCACAGACTGATGATATCCAAGCATGATTCTGTGGCAGCGTTAGGTTAGGCATCGGATCAGATTCCACGTGAAGGTTCTGAAAATAGGTCCCCTTGAACTGGACCTGTGAGGTAATCCTAGGTAACATGGTCAATCGGTGATTGAAGAAGATACATTGCTCAGCAGAAGACAAAATCATGAACAGTTGATATTTATTTTATTTATTTATTTTATTTATTCAAGTCGTGTATGTGTGTGAGTGTGAGTGTGTGTGTGTGTGTGTGAATGCGTGAGTGCGTGCATGCGGGCATGAGTGAGTGTGTGCGTGTGCGTGCGTGCGTGCATGTGTCCGTCTATGTACATATACAGGCGAATGCGTGTCTGTGTGCACGTTTACTATCAAGCCTTGGGGTCGTGGTCGTCTCCATCGTCCTGCAGATAGAAAGCGGCGGGCACGTGGGTGTCTTCGTGGGTGTCCTTCCTGTCCACGCCGTTGCTCTTCTCCTTGTTGCGTTTCTTCTTTTCGGGCCTGTAGGACAGACAAGGCGTACAGGCCACACAGTTAGTGCACTGACACACAGGCCGCTCAACACGCAGGATTTGAGGGGAACGGGTCGGGTCAATACGGTTTTGTTGTCAGCTTGTACAGCATCTTGTATGTAATGTATGTTCTGAAATCCATCTTCAGAGTCAGTTGTAAGCAGTGGCAGGAATGAGGAACTATTCAGCATGAGCCAAGGGCTTGCTAAGACACTGGGTTACACAGTTGGTGCAGCACCTGTCTGGTGCGTCTGTGTTGTTTTGGCTTATTAGTCGATTCACTGTAACACGCCTCCTTTGACACAAACACACATCCATGCACGCGCATTTCTCTCTCTCTCTCTCTCTCTCTCTCTCTCTCTCTCTCTCTCTCTCTCTCTCTCTCTCTCTCTCTCTGGATATAAAAAAGCACAAGAGTCGATATAAAAGAATAAAATTAAATCAAATCAAATCTCTGTCTCTCTCACTCACTTACTCACTCTCTCTCTCCTCACACGCACACACACACACACACACACACACACACACACACACACACACACACACACACACACACACACACACACACACACACACACCTCTCTCTCTCTCTCTCTCTCTCTCTCTCTCTCTCACACACACACACACACACACACACACACACACACACACACACACACACACACACACACACACCAGAGCACACCCCCCCCCCACCACACACACACACATCCACCTCACCTCACACCCCCCACCACCCCCACCCCCACCTTAACACCCCCACCCCCTGAACCCCCTCCCCCTTTCAACGTACTTAGCAAACTCCTCGCTGCTCCGGAGCTGGTTCCACATGGCGGTGCGGGTGAGTTCCTCACTGATGTTGACCCTGTCCGTGTCGTGCGAGGGCCGGCGGGTGACCTTGTTGCCGAACTTGGCGTCGTCCTGAGACAGGCGCTCATGCTGCACCTTGATCTCCATCAGCCGGTGGTAGCTGTCCTCGCCCAGCAGACTCTCCTTCTGTGGGGACACAGTGCACTGTGAGGGTGGGTAGCTAGCTATCTATACCTGACCATATTATACAGCTTCTGACTTCGGGTTCGATTCCCATTCGAGGGGATTTTTCCTCTGGAGTAAACATCAGTCCTTCGGATGAGACTATAAACCGAGGCCCCTGTGTGCGAATGCTCGTAGAACATCTTGCGCACACGTTAAGTTTTGTTCCGCTTTTCGTAAGAGTAGGCCATTGTGTGCCGGTGGTGGGAACAGATGACAAGATTTACAAAACTGCATACTTACACATGGGGACTAGATGTAAAAAAAAAAAAAAAAAAAAATTTAAAGCAGATGAGGGCTTATTCCATTGTCCTCTATACTATAAAGGAAAAAAATTTTTTTTTAAAAGAACACAGCACACTGTGAGGGTAGGTAGCTATTTACATCAGCCCTTATAGAGAGCTCCTGACTTTAAGTTCGATTCCCATTCGAGGGGATTTTTCCTCTTGAGTTAACATTAGTGCTGACTCCACTACCCCCAAAAGTCCTTCGGATGAGATTATAAACCGAGGCCCCTGTGTGCGAACGCACGCAGAACATCTTGCGCACATATTGAGTCCTGTTCCGCTTTCCGTAAGAGAAGGCCATTGTGTGCCGGTGGAAACAGGTGACAAGATTTACAAAACTGCATACATACACACGGGGACTGGATGTCTAAGAAAAAGCACATGAGGGCTTATTCCATTATCCTGTATATAAAAGAAAAAAAAAAATTTAATGGGTTTTTTTTAAAGGACAGTGAGGGTAGGTAGCTATGTACATCAGCCCATATAGAGAGCTCCTGACTTCAGTGGAAAGCAAAAACACAAGAGAGAGAGAGAGAGAGAGAGAGAGAGAGAGAGAGAGAGAGAGAGAGAGAGAGAGAGAGAGAGAGAGAGAGAGAGAGAGAGAGAGAGAGAGAGAGGAAAGATGCATGCACATAGATGTGTTTAGACACCATTCCCGCAGTCAAAATGTGGCTACCTTAATGGTGGGTAAACTGGTCGCAGACGCAAAAATCAGAGCCTCAGAGCTGTAAAGGAGGATAACAAAAGACAAAGACAAAAAACCGCTGGTACAGTACAGTCCTGCTTCTTTTTTCTTTCTTTTAGTTTTTTTAAAAATTTATTCTTTTATATCGAGGATCATGGAATAAGCATTCGTGTGCTTTTTTACATCCAGTCTCCGTGTGTATGCAGTTTGGTAAATTTTGTCATCCGTTCCCATCGGCACACAATGGCCTACACTTACCAAAATCGGAGCAGGATTTAACATGTAGGCCTACACAAGATATTCTACGTGCGTTCGCACATGGGGCCTTGGTTTAGAGTCTCATACGAAGGATTTTTAGGGAGAGTGGAGTCAGCACTGATGTTCACTCCGGAGGAAAAATCCCCTCGAACGGGAATCAAACCCGGGTCGTCAAATTGCGAGCGCAGTGTTCTGACCACTAGGCTATCCCGTTGGCTAGGCCTATCCCGTTATCTCGTTGGTGTTTGAAGCTGTCATCATCATCATCATCATCATCATCATCATCCATCACCATCATCATCACTAGGGGCAGCATCAGCATTAGGCAGCAGTGACTGACCTCTTTCCTGTGGTCGTCGCTGTCCTTGTCGTCGTGCAGCTGTGTGGTGTCCTCCTTCTCTTTCCTGGCGGCGTCAGGCATCAGGTCGTCCAGCCACTTAAGCTCCCGCTGCGTGAAGATGTAGTCCATGCCCTTCCGCACGAAGCACATGCCCAGCACCTAGAGGTTCAAATAAACAACAGCTTTTGAGAGGCAGGGTTTTTTTGTTTGTTTGTTTGGGATTGGGTGGGGGGTTGGTTGGGGGGGGGGGGGTTTGGAGGGGATGTTGAAGATAGTCTCTTTCAAACAAGAGAGAGAGAGAGAGAGAGAGAGTGTGTGTGTGTGTGTGAGTGTGAGTGTGAGTGTGTCTGTGTGCCTGCCTGCCTGCCTGTCTGCGTACATATGTTGTCTGTGTGTGTGTGTATGCACGTGCGTGCGTGCATGCGCCCGCGCGTGTGCCTGCGTACGTACGTACGCACGAAATATCTGCCTGTAACTGTGCTTACGATACTTCAGTCAGGGACACGTGAAAATGTGTAGTATGTGCCTATGCACACGAAAAATGCCAGCATAAAGCCAGTTAATAATTGAGCACGCTTGTACAGACAGACACATTTATATGCATATGCCCGTGCACACGAAAAATGCCAGCATAGACTACAGCCAAACAAAAACTGAGCAAAGCCTGTAGAGAGGGACTGACCATGATGGGGAAGATGATGGAGACGGACTTGACGGACTTGATGACCCAGAGCACGGCCAGACACACCACCTGGATGGCGGTGAAGATGTGCACGCGCTTGATGGGCACGTGACGCAGGTAGATGGCGTCCGGCTGGTACTTGGCCGGCTTGAAGACGAGCAGGATGCGGTCAATGAACTGGGGAGTAGACAGAGAGAGAAGGCCGATATAGTAGAAGTCCACAGAGAAAGGGTTGGATTCTGGTGTGTATTGGGTATCTTGTTGGTTTATGTTGTTGGTTTTGTTGTTGTTGTTGTTGTTGTTGTTGTTGTTTGTTGTTGTGTGTTGTTGTTGTTATTGTTGTTTGTTGTTTGTTGTTGTTGTTGTTTCTGCGCTGCTGCGTTCCCTAGATTAACACCCCAAGGGTCCCCAGCACATACATACTGACTCACACATCTAATATGGAAATCACTGTGAGATTGAAACTGTGCATTGGATAAAGAAGTTTGCGTGTATACCTTGCTATATAGGCAGCCGTACTCCGACTTCAGGAGATTTTTGTTCACTAAGGGGGAATGCATCAGATTCGTCACTACAGAATATTTTGCTAGCACTTTGCTTTCATTTACGATATTTGATTGCTCTTTATAGAAGTGCAGTGGTTGTTGGCTGTAAGTAAAAGTTGTCAACTGTCAGGACCTCAGAAGAGTTCCTCAAGTTACAGGACCCCAAACTCCAGCCGCTTCAGGCCAAAGGCACGGTCCTTCCTCATGGAAACCGCTAATACTGCCTTGGAAAGATTTTACCATCTGGAATAATGTTTTCCCTAAATATTATATAGGCCTAGATCATTTTTATAATGATGAAGAAGATGTAACTAGGGGTTGTACTTGTACATATACAGCTCCCCCACCCCATCCCCCTCGCAAAAAAGTACTACAGGGATGGACTATAGGCATCATTGTGTCGTGGTTAGTGTCTTTGGCCACATGTGATGACTCACACGAAAGAACTCTTTTGAGACATTAGTTCATTGATTTCAGTGGATCTATATCCACCTAAAATCAATGCCTTTTTTCTGTCCGGCCCTTGTGTGTATTTCAGTAATCAGATATTAACTTACAACAGACAGACAGGACAAACAGACATACACACATAAACACACACACACACAAACAACACACACACATACACAAAGCACGCACACCACACACAAACAATACACACACAGAACACACACATAAAACACACACACACACACACACACACCACACACACACACACACACACACACACACACACACACCCACACACACAACACACACACACACACCTGCATTCCTCTCAAGGCGGCAACCCCCATGTAGAGAAAGACCCGTACAGCACTGCCATGGGGATGAACTGAAAGGTGAACACAGGACAGTCATCATTATTGTGTGGTTTTGTGTGTCGTGTTTTGTTTTACACTTCTACATCTTTACTTCAGACCACACTGCATACACTGCAATACACTTCTACATCTTTACTTATACACACTGCAATCACTTCTACACTGTCTTATAACACTGCAATACACTTCTACATCTTTACTTCATACCACACTGCAATACACTTCTACGTCTTTAATTCATACCACACTGCAATACACTTCTACGTCTTTAATTCATACCACACTGCAATACACTTCTACGTCTTTAATTCATACCACACTGCAATACACTTCTACGTCTTTAATTCATACCACACTGCAATACACTTCTACGTCTTTATTCAGACCACACTGCACATCACGTCTTACTTCAGACCACACTGCAATACACTTCTACGTCTTTAATTCAGACCACACTGCAATACACTTCTACGTCTTTACTTCAGACCACACTGCTATACACTGCAATACACTTTCATCTTTACTTCAGACCACACTGCTATACACGGCAATACATTCTACATCTTTAATCATACCACGCTGCAATATCTCATTATTGTATCTACTTTTGGTTTAGTGCTCTAATATACTGTCCATAACATACAAGCTACTTTTTTTTTCTTCTTAGATAGATGGCTTGATGGAAAAAAGCAATCTAGCTACTCAATGTACCATCTGGAAATAAAAATTTGATTGATTGATTGAGTGTGTCTGTCTGTGTGTATATAGAACATGTATACACGTATGTGCGTGTATAAATTAGCTGCATACCAAACAGTAACTGGCATGAGGGCTGAAGGATGGAAGATAAGTAGGAAGAGAGAAAGAAAGAAAGAAAAGAGAAGGAAAGAAAACAGAAAGAAAGGAGAAAAGAGAAAGAAAATACAAAAGAGAAAGAAAGAAATACAAGTGAAAGAAAAGAGAACAGAGAAAGAAGAGAGAAAAGAGAAAGAACAGAGAAAGGAGAAAGAACAGAAAAAAGAGAAGAACAGAGAAAAGAGAAAGAAGAGAGAAAGGAGAAAGAACAGAGAAAGAACAGAGAAAAGAGAAAGATCGGAGAAAGGAGAAAGCTCACCTTGAGGATTGAGGTGAAGAGCACAGACAGGCCACTCAGCAGACCCACCATCAGGGCTGTGAAACGTTGCTCTCTGCAACATCATCATCATCATCATCATCTCTTCTTCTTCTTCTTCTTCTTCTTCACCACCACCATCACCACCACCACCACCACCATCATCATCATCATCATCATCATCATCATTACTCTCTCCCCCTACCCTCACCCCTCACACCCCTACAACCACACCACACCACACCCCTCCCCTCACCCCACCACCCACCATCATCACCCACCCACACCTACAACCACCACCACCATCTTCCCCTTATAAACGCCACCTACCGGACTCCGAGGAAAGTGGGTCTCTCTCCAGGGGCGGTGCACTCGGACTCCTTCTTGAGGCTCATGATGTGAGCCAGGGCAGACACAGTGGCGGCCACGTACCAGGGCAGCCCCAGGAAGGAGCAGATCAGGATGGCCACCGCCACCACGAACAGGTCCAGGTGATACCCGTTCCCCTTCTGCAATCAACCCACCACAAACCAAGGTAAAGCATCACTGACTTATTCCCGAGGTCGGACTGCGGCTCCACAACTGTCAGTTTCCCCCACTTTCAGCTCCTCTCAGCTGCTAATTATTCCATCCCACCCCAGCCCAGTTGGGGCCAGCTGGTGCTAATTATAGCAGGAACTGACCACACTTGAACTAGGTAAAAGCAAGGCACAGGGATTTGTGTGCTGTGGGCTACCTTCTTCATGGTGGACACACACACAAAAACCAAAGAAAGGGTCATATACACAAAAATGTTCATATTGGGGAACCTCCGGGATTTTTTTAGCCTAGGAGCGAAAAAAAAAAAAAGTTTGGTTAGGTTGTTGGTGTGTGGTGTCTTGTGTTGAATTGAACTGTTGAGTTATTGTGCTGTGCTGAGTTCAATTGTGGTTAATATGCAATATATTTTATTGTACTGAGTGGAGGGGGGACGTGAGGTGGTGTTGGGTTGCATTGCATTGTATTGCTGTGTGGTGTGGTGTGGTGTGGTGTGGTGTGGTTGTGGTGTGGTGTGGTGTGGTGTGGTGTGGTGTGCAATGGTGTAGTGTAGTGTAGTGTAGTGTAGTGTAGTGTAGTGTAGTGTAGTGTAGTGTAGTGTAGTGTGTAGTGGTGTGGTGCGGTGCGGTGCGGTGCGGTGCGGTGCGGTGCGGTGCGGTGCGGTGCGGTGCGGTGCGGTGCGGTGTGGTGTGGTGTGTGGTGTGGTGTGTGATGTAATGTAGTGTGGTTTCATGTGGTGTCGTGTCGTACAGTATAGTGTGGTGTAAAGTAGTGTGGTGTAGTGTAGTGTGGTGTGGTATACTGTCGTGCATTGTGTTGCACTGCATTGAATTGCACTGCATTATAACATAGTATAGTTTAATGCAGTATAGTGTACCGTTATATAGTACAGTGTAGCATAACCAATCATAACACAGTATTAAGCAGTCCAGCCTAACCTAATCAAGACCAACAACATCTCTACCCACAGTAAAACAACCCTCACACAGGAACAGAACCCAGAGCGGACACACACTGACCTTCAGTTTGTTCTCCTTGCGGTTGACGATGACGGCGGTGATCTGCTGGTCCATGAAGATGAGGATGACGGCCAGCAGGGCGGGCACACAGGCCGCCAGGGTCAGCCACCAGGGGTTGCGGTCACTCCACGGGTTCACCACCCAGCCCCTGTCGTCACGCGTCGGCTGGGGACATACACACACACACAGACTGTAACCTAGTGGTGGTAATGGTAAGTCGGGTAACCTTATGGTTGTGATGGTAAGTCGCGTGGCTGAGAACATACACACACACAGAGACAAGTGGTAGTTATGGTAAGTCGGGTGGCTGATGACATACACACACAAAGACTAGTGGTAGTTATGGTAAGTCGGGTGGTAAGTCGGGTGGCTGGGGACATACACACAACAGACTGTAACCTGATGTAGTGATGTAAGTCGGGTGGTAAGATCGGCGGTGGCTGAGGCCACACACAGACACACGCACACACACACACACGTACACACACACACCACACACACACACACACGTACACACACACCACACACACACTCACACCACACAACACACACACACACAAAGACTGTAACCAGTGTGTGATGGTAAGTCGAGTGGTAAGTCGGGGGGCTGAAGACATACACACACACAGACTGTAACCTTAAGTGTGATGGTAAGTCGAGTGGTAAGTTGGGGGCTGAAGACATACACACACAAAGACAGTAACCTAGTGGCGGTGATGATAAGTCGGGTGGTGATGGTATGGATGGTAATCGGGTGGTGTCGTTTCGTGTGTACATACATGTCATATTTGTTAGTTCCTTTATTTAAAAGCTTGTTCACCTACGGTGATATTTAGACGGTTGTTACGTTGTATTGGATTTGATAGTGGATGTTATATAAACCGAGTACTAAGTGTTGAGAGGTATTGTGTCATGACATAGATTGAATTTGAAGGTATTGTTGTTATTATCTGACATACGTTCAGTAGGTGACATAGTATTTTTGGAATATATCGAGAAAAGATTCTAGCTTTTGTCACTTTTTTTATATACTGAAATATATGCATGATTTTTTTTTCTTTGACGACGTGTGCGCGCACGTAAAATAGAGACAGACAGACAGACAGACAGACAGACAGACAGAGACAGACAGAAAGACAGAGAGAGAAAGAGAGAGAGAGTGAGACAGAGAGAGAGAGTGAGAGAGAGTGAGTGAGAGACAGACAGACAGACAGAGACACAGACAGACAGACAGAGAAACAGAGACAAACAGACAGACAGACACAGACAGAGACAGACAGAGAGCCCACAATCACACCAGACGTACCTTGAACTGTTCAGGGACCTCCAGTTTAGGTGTGGGGATGCCGATGGCGATGTCGATGCCCACCGCCACCAGAATGGCGATCAGCACGGCAAAGTCACTCAGCGTCTGCCGCACCTGACAACGCCACCACATTGTCGTGAAAGTCATTCATCATTGGAAAATCAGGTACATAAGAATAGCTTTCACTGGAAATTAGACATGCCAAGCTATCCGAGACATCATTACTAAAATCATTTATAAGTTGCGATTAAATTATTGGAAGACCAAGTATTCTCGAAATGTGACTTGTTCCCGTTCTGAGTCACTATCTTGTGTATATTCTTTCTCACTGTTCAGTTTTAAATTCAGTTTACAAAGAATATGGTCTTGAAATTCAAACGGAACCGTTGAACATAGTTTCGCGAAAAACCGTTGATTACTGATGTTGTTGGATTATTTCCAAAAAAAAATCTTCTGTAAATATTTTATGGTAGGGTTTTTGTCTGTTTGTTTATTTCGTTTTGTCTGATATCACCAACGTGAATAACAACAACAACAACAACACCAGAGAAAAAATCGTCATTTTTGTTCTTCTCATAATACCACCCCACACCCACCCTTACCCATCCACCCTACTCCCTCTTTCAAAGAAAAAAAGAAACCCCAAAACCCAAACAAAACCATTAAAAAACAATACAAAACAAACAAACAAAAAAGACTGTACTCACGAAAGTAGGAAAGAAAGCGCTGCTCTTGAAGCCGCTGAGGGAGCTAGCGATGATGTAGGTGATGAAGAAGAGGATGAGCGACAGGAAGAAGACGTCAGCCTTGTACTCGGGGGTGTCACAGCCAGTACCCACCAGCTGCCCTCCCAGGTCCTTGCACACCTGTTTGGACACCGCACCCACCACGCTGTCGTTAGCGACGAGACCCGTTCAGCAGGCTGCTGACGTTGTATCCGCTTGACGACGTCATCGTGACGTCATGATTCTCACGTCGGCCAGGTGACATTGGGAGTTGGTTGGTGATGTTGGTGGGGGCATACAGGTGCAGTTGTAGTCTAAGGTAGCCTGGGGGAGAAATGACCGTTATAAAAGGATATAGGGAGGATGGTGAGGGTTCTGGTAAATGGTGGTGGTGGTGATCAAAGGTGGATCGGGGGGGGGGGGGGGGGGGGTGGTTACCGTATTGTCATTAACAACATGGACCACTATGATAATGATAGTCGTGGGTGGTTGTGGTGGTCATAATGACAGCGGCCGTAGCAAATATAGAAATGGCAAGATAGTTTGGTCATAATAATTACAAAAGGTTGCGAATCATACAAAGCAACCATAGGGTTCAGTACAGTACAATGCAATACAATTCAATGCACTACAATACAATACATCACAACCTGATACAATACAATACAGCACAACAAAACACAACACTTTTGAGTGCTTTGATTTGTTTTTACCAGTTATACCGCTATATAAATTCCATCTATGATGATGAGATGATGATGATGATGATGATGATGATGATGATGATGATGATGATGTGTGGTGGTGGTGGTGGTGGTGGTGGTGGTGGTGATGATGGTGATGGTGATGGTGATGTGATGATGATGATGATGATGACAACACAACACCAACAACAACACAACAACAACACAACACAAGACCAAGGTAACTCCAACTCACGAAGGGGTCGGTGTTGACAGGCGCATTTTCCAGGATGCCGAAGAGTTTCTTGAAGGCCTCGGCGATGAAGATGAAAGCGATGAGGGAGGCGAACGACTCCTCCGTGAAGCGCGTGATGTAGCGCACGAGGGCAGAGAGGTCAAAGGCCACGATGACCAACAGTAGCGCCGTGGTCCATATGCCGATCCACAGCGGAAAGGCAGGAAGTCCAGTTCGTTGTCTCTGATAGCACAAGAGAGAGAAAGAGAATAATCTTTTTTTTTTCAAGAGTAACAAAGCAAGTATTTACATACTTTTTTTATACCAGAGACAGAGACAGACAGACAGAGAGAGGGACAGAGACAGAGAGACAGAAACAGAGAGACAAAGAGACAGAGAGAGGGGGGGGGGGGTAGAGAGATACGAGCGTGTCATTACATTGTCATCTTTTTTTCTATATTCTTATCATCTTCTGCTTTCTAGTAATTTCAGGGAGAAGGGGAGGGGTTCAGATAATACATCTGTCGGATATGTGACCGTTTGTGCGCCTTGGCTTCAAGACAGTTCCCCAGTTTACCCAGCTGTAAATGGGTACCTGCTCTCTATAGGGTCAGGGAAGGTAAAGCAGTGTGGGAGAGGAGATGGGCTCTTCCCTCAATGATGCTGGCCCCTAGAGAAGCTGAGGTCTCTGATGACTCTCTCCCCAACGCACCTCTGAGGTTATGGGACACCTCTAAATTACAATTGTTATTGCTTTGCACTGAAGCAGAGTGTGATGATACCATAATGCATTTATCATCAGTACATTAGATTCTATGTGGCAACCACAGGATTAAGGATCAAGCATTTCTCATGTGGAGTTATGTGCTGACTGAGCCATTGGTGCCTGGTGTTTTTTTTACACATCCCTAATGTAAAAAAAAAAAAAAAAGCTCATCAAAGATCATGTGCTTCATTATCGTAGTGGGTTACAGACATTAGAATATTGTTTATGATTTCAAAGTTTACTGTCCGTTTTGCGGTCTACCAAAAATCAATGTTGACCCCAAACAGACTTACTTACAGACAGACAGGCAGTTACATCTGACCAGCTGACAAACGGATTGACAGTTAGCCAGCCAGCCAGCCAGATCGACAGACAAAGCAGGACATACTTGCAGAATCTGTAGAGGATCATTTCCAGCACCAGCATGGGCCCGGTACTGCCCAGGATGTTGAGAGGCTGACCGGCGAAGAGAGCGAACAGCACACCCACCACTGAGGCCGTGAAGATACACTCCATGGTGCCCTGACACACAGATAGACGATCATACAAGCTGTTATACACTCCATGGTGCCCTGACACACAGATAGACGATCATACAAGCTGTTATACACTCCATGGTGCCCTGACACACAGAGAGACAATCATACAAGCTGTTATACACTGCATGGTGCCCTGACACACAGATAGACAATCATACTCTGTTATACACTCCATGGTGCCCTGACACACAGATAGACAATCATACTCTGTTATACACTCCATGGTGCCCTGACACACAGATAGACAATCATACTCTGTTATACACACCATGGTCCCCTGACACACAGACAATCATGCAAGCTCTTTGATACACTGCATGGTCCCCTGACACACAATCATGCCAGCTCCTTTACACACTCCATGGTCCTCTGACACACAGATAGACAATCATACAAGCTCTTTTACACACTGCATGGTCCCCTGACACACAGATAGACAATTATACAAGCTCTTTTACACACTGCAAGGTCCCCTGACACACAGATAGACAATCATACAAGCTCTTTTACACACTGCATGGTCCCCTGACACACAGATAGACAATCATACAAGCTCTTTTACACACTGCATGGTCCCTTGACACACAGATAGACAATCATACAAGCTCTTTTACACACTGCATGGTCCTCTGACACACAGATAGACAATCATACAAGCTCTTTTACACACTGCATGGTCCTCTGACACACAGATAGACAATCATACAAGCTCTTTTACACACTGCATGGTCCCCTGACACACAGATAGACAATCATACAAGCTCTTTTACACACTGCATGGTCCCCTAACACACAGATAGACAATCATACAAGCTCTTTTACACACTGCATGGTCCTCTGACACACAGATAGACAATCATACAAGCTCTTTTACACACTGCATGGTCCTCTGACACACAGTCAATCATGCCAGCTCTTTGCATGAAGGACTGAATCCTCCAAATACACAAGCAAACAACGAAAGAAGGAAGTATAGGCATGAACACAGAAGCAATGTGTATACTTTGTAATTTTCAAAAAATCAGATTTAGTGATGTGTTCACGCCGTGTATATGCCGAACGCAGATCTAACCATACCATCGTTTGCTGCCTCAGCACCCTAGCTAACCTAAGAGTCATACCTCAGGAGTCACCACGAGTGTAAGAACTACAACGACACCACTTTCGGATGTGACGATAAACGGAGGTCCCGTGTGCAACACGCATTTAGCGCGCGTAAAAGAACCCGCGGCAAAAAGAGAGTTGTTCCTGGCAAAATTTTGTAGAAAAAAGCCACTCTGTTAAGGAAACAAATGCACATACAGACAAGGGTGAAAGTAATGGGCAGCGGAGCTTTTGTGGTGACGTACTCATCCCAAATTTCACGTAGAGAAATCTAAAGGTAAAGGTGTCCCATAACCTGTGTTGTCGTAGGGGAGCGAGGCGTCAGAGACCTCAGCTTCTCTAGGAGCCAGCATATTGAGGGCGGTGCCCATCTCCTCTCCCTCGCTGCTTTACCTTCCCTGACTCTAAAAAGGGCAGGTACCCATTTACAGCTGGGTGAACTGGGGGAACTGTACTGAAGCCAAGGCGTGTAAACGGTCACCCATCCAACTGGTAACCACGCTTGACGCTGCTTAACTTTACTGGGAGAAAGCGAGCGCTCTAAAAACCATGCCCAAACCAGTCCGTGGTTGCTAGCTATCCCAGCAGGTCCATGCTCACCATGTACTGGTCCGTGGCCTGACCCAGCAGTCCTCCGAAGGTGACGTTGGGGGTGAGGGTGGCCAGGTAGAGGAAGATGATGGAGGCCACACACTGGATGTGCATGGCGTCCTTGAAGTCGCTGCCGTACCACGGCAACTTGCGCTTCACGTCCGCGATCAGGCCTCCGAACAACCTGCAACCAGCGGCACAGGGAGCTGGTTAGACCTGTATACCTGGTCACTACAGTGAAGGGGGAGGGGTGAGACACGGATTAACACCTGATTTTTGGTCATCACATCCACCAATTTGGTGGGACTTTTCAACTTCAGTTGTTATAGGTTTCGTGGGCTATAAAGAGTGGAAAAGATAGGGTGATGCCACATCTGTTTCATAGGCTACAGAGAGTGCAAAAGATAGTTTAATGCCAGTGTAATTCGTAAAGTCTCTTAATTCCAGCATGTTTCTGTTTTTTCTGACTCCGGCCTGGCTGCCTCTTTCAACTTAAATCAAGGAACATAATTACACACACACGCAGGCACGCACACACATACACACACACGCACGCACGCACGTACGCACATACAACACAAACACAAATACAACTCTCTCTCTCTCTCTCTCTCTCTCTCTCTCTCTCTCTCTCTCTCTCTCTCACACACACACACACACACACACACACACACACACACACACACACACACACAACACACACACACACACACACACACACACACACACACCAAAACGTTGATCAGAGTACAGATTTCAGAAAAAATGAACCAAAAGCAGGGAAATAACAATTCTAAAAGCCAGACGATGAAAGTTGGTCACCTACCTTCCTGACCGCACCAAGGTGGGGTCGCCATGGCATTCCACCTCCTCCTCCTCCTCCTTCTCCTCTCCTGGGGGAGGGTGAGGGGCCTTGCGTGGGGCCTGAGTGCAGGTCACAGCATTGACATGTCAGTGTCATGGATCCAGCAAAGCCCATACTCTTCTGCTTTTTATCACTATGGGCTTCATTATTATATTGTCTTTTCAACACCATTTTTTTCAGAGCTACATAATTATCTAAGTCCATACTACTACTTTTATCACTGAGCTGACATTTCAATCTAAACACTTGATTCCATTTCAGTTCTTTTATTTTCATTAATCACCATATCTGCTGTTCAGAAAAGATCCTGATATGCAGAGTGAAAAAAGCTAACATACATAGAAAATAACAAAAAAGCCAAAAAACACGTAAATTGAAAGAAAAAAGAATACAAACAAATAGATAAACAAAGAGATAGAAATAGAAACAAAGACAGAAAAACAACCAACTAGCCAACCTATCACCAGTCTACGAACCCTTCACTAGCCAACCAACCAACCAACCACGCACCTGTACCCATTCACCTAGCCACCTAGCCAAACGTTCTTACAAGGCAGGCACACACACAGGCACACACACACACACACACACGCACGCACGCACGCACGCACGCACGCACGCACACACGCACGCGCACATACACACACACACACACACACACACACACACACACACACACACACACACACACACACACACACACACACACACACACACACACGAAAAGGCAACAGGCAGCATGACCAGTACCTGAGGCGGCACACTCTGAGGGGGCTCAATGCGGATCTTGGGGTCCCACTCTCCAGGAGGCAGAGCAGTGACCTGGTCCAGGAACTCATCCAGTCCTGCCAGGATGTCCTGTCTGTTGCGGGCCTTGTAGGCCACCTCGCGGAACACCTGGATCATTATTGTTGTTGTTTAGTTACAGGAGTTTTTCTTTCTTTTTTATACTCTTGATCTTATCCCTGATAAGGGCGGGGATTGGACGTAAAAAAACATACGAGTGCTTATTCATTATCATCGAAATAAAAGAATTTGCCTTGCCTTGACTTGCCTTGCCTTGCTCACCATTCCCAACACAGCATATTATGTAATCCCTGAACTGAATGTGTCCTGTCCCTTCTACTGTTTAGAGGCGTTGCTCAGCTTAAACAATCTCACAGCCACCTTGTTTCAATGTGTCAGATTGAAAGTATGCACTCGGTAAGAAGGTTGCATGTAGGTTTATTGTTTGGATTTGTTTGTTTTCTTTTACTGGGTGCGGCAGTTTTTTAGTACCTTGTTATACTGGCTGCCACACTGCACCTTCAAAGAATGAACTGAAGACAGGATGACAATTTAAGTTACAACGGCATTTGCCAACATCTTGTACCTACATCATGACATTAGAGTCAAAATCGAGTTTTATATATAATATAAAAGTACGAGGGAATTCTTTGGAACTTCTGTGCTTACACGTGTTATAATAATACATTTGAAACAAATGAATGACTAAATATTGGAGTCCAGTCATAGCACTGTTTTCAAATCACTAAAGCACAACTGTTTTTTATTCTGATTTTTCCTACCATTAAAAACAGAAAAAAGTACACCATATATATTGATTATGCACACCATCTACCCATGGTTTCTTTTTAGACAGCTTTTGTCTCGAAGAATTACCCACTAAAACAATGACACATGAAAGCCAAACAGAAGAGCCATCTCTCACCTCATCCACCATAATGGTAGACATTGACCGACCGATCTCCACGTTCTTGCTATGGCTCCCCTTCGGCCCCAAAAGTAGGAAAATGAAGCGAGTGGGTAGAGGCACCTCTGTCAGGTCGCCGAGGGTTCGTGCCTCGCAGAGCCGGATGAAGGCCACCACCTGATAGCGCAGAGAGTCCAGCTCTCCGATCCAGATGTTGGCCGCTTCCGCGCCATCCGGGATCTTGCGCATGAAGTCTGTGTTCAACTGCGTGATGGAAAAAAACATACAGCCATACTTTTATGGTAAGGCAGACATTTCATCTTGTTTTTCTATGTCTGGAAAATGAGTTCCTTTCCGGGCATAGCGTTATATTTGGGTGTGACGGAAGAAAAACAAAATGAAGAAGAAAGAAAAGAAGATGATGATAACGGTGGCTGTAGTGGTGGTGGTGGCGGTGGTTGAGGTGGTAGTTATTTAATTGATTAGTTGGTTGATTGGTTGTTTTGTTGATTGATTGGATTGACTGACTGATTGATCAGTTAATTGACTGGCTGTTTTATTGACAGATTTATTGATTGATCGATTGATTAATCAATGGTGGTAACAATTGACGGGATCGATGGATTAATTGATCAATAGCCTTTGGTTGACGGTTGATCGATTAGGATTGATTGCAATGGATTAATTGGTTGGTTGATTGACTGGTTGATTGATTGACTGATGGATGGATGGATGGATGGATGGATGGATGGATGGATGGATGGATGGATGGATGGATGGATGGATGGATGGACTGATTGGCTGGTTGGTTGGCTGGTTGGTTGGTTGGCTGTGGTGCTGATGACGCCAGTGATGGGGAAGAACTGACCTTGCTGGAGGAGGGGGACTCGGGCAGACCTCCGTTCAGCACCTCCAGGTTGGGGCTGCTGTGGGGGTTCCTGTTCAGAGAGGCCTGGGAATCTGTCACACACACAGAGAGAATGGATGGATGGATGGATGGATGGATGGATGGATGGATGGATGGTTTGGATGGATCAATGGATGGATGGATGGATGGATCAATGGATGGATGATTGAATGGATGGGTGGATGGATGGACGGATGGAAAAAAACACCCAACAGCAAGAAAAAAAGCAAACAAGCCAAAAAACCGCAGTTGATTCAGTAAGTTAATAAACAATTCAATGACATAATAATGAGTCTCTCTCTCTCTCTCTCTCTCTCTCTCTCTCTCTCTCTCTCTCTCTCTCTCTCTCTTGTTTTTATTTTCACCTGTCTTTTCCTGTTCATGCCTACCTCGTTTGACGGCGAGAGAGAAGTTTCTCATCATGGACATGCGTCTGCCGAACAGATCTATGCCGTCCGGCATAGCTGAGGGTCGTCTGCCCATGCGGTATTTGTTGTGCTGGAAGGTGTGGGGGGCAACCAGAATGCTCCTGGCCTCCCCTCTCAAACCCTCCTCCAGGAGTTTTTTGTTCACCAGGTGATCCAGAAGAAGATCTGCAGAGAAGATCAGACCAAAAGGTATGTTGTGGTGAAGCTTTTTCGGTTTACATAAAATAAGAAAAGTACTACGCAAAAATAACTCGAAATATGCCGAGAGAAAAAAGAAATTTTAACATTTTTAAAGTACTCACTTCACATCAGTATGAAAAAAAACCCGAGATACTTTATTATGCATGTCCTACATTTAGACAAACAGTCGATTTGTCAAGCTGTATCACAGTTTCATTTGCTTATTTTGTATATACAAGCCTGGCGTGTGTGTGTATATGTATACATATACATACATACATACATACATACATACATACATACATACATACATACATACATACATACATACATACATACATACATACATATACATATATATATATATTATATACAATATAATATATTATGTGTGTGTGTGTTGTGTGTGTGTGTGTGTGTGTGTGTGTGTGTGTGTGTGTGTGTGTGTGTGTGTGTGTGTGTTGTGTGTAAAAGAGAGAGAAGAAGAAGAAGAAGAAGAAGAAGAAGAAGAAGAAGAAGAAGAAGAAGAAGAAGAAGAAGAAGAAGAAGAAGAAGAAGAAGATCAAAAACAGCAACGACAAATACAACAAGGGGGAGGGGGACAACAAGAACAAAAAACAACAACTAATAATAATAATAATAATAATAATAATAATAATAATAATAATAATAATGATGATGATGATGATGATGATGATGATAATGATAATGATAATAATAATAATAATAATAATAATAATAATAATAATAATAATAATAATAATAAACGACAACAAAAATAAACAACGACGACGACAACAACAATGAGAACACAAACAACATCAAAAACCAACAACAACAAAAACCAAACAAGACAGAAGAAGCAGGAACAGAAGAAGCACGCAGGCAGGCAAGGAGAAGAGAAGACAAGGAGGGAAGACAGAAGACTGCACCTGTGGCCTGGATGACGTTGTGAGCATCCATGTCCAGCATGATGGCCCCCGAGGTCAGCCCGGACCGCAGCTCGAACAGGGAGTGCAGGGCCAGAGAGGCCACGTGAGGCTTGGACCACCTCTCCCCTCCCTCCTCCACATCCTCCTCGTATTTCACCCACCTGCAAAAAACACACATAGGGATCAGAGGTCTAGAGGTAACGCACCTGCCTAGAAAGCGAAAAGTCCGGGTTGGAAGTGTGCGACTGATCCCCCGTTTCAGCCCCAAAATTTTCTCCCATACATCAGCAGATGATGATGATAATGATGATGATGATGCAACAAAATTTTTCTCCCATCCATTAGACCATGAGTGGTGGTCTGGGTACTAGTCTTTCGGATGAGACGATAAACCGAGGTCCTGTGTGTTAGACATAATCATTTAGCACACCTAAAAGAACCCACGGGAATAAGAGAGTTGTCCCTGGTAAAATTCTGTAGAAAAAGCCACTCTGGTAGGAAAACAAGTACAGCTGCAGACAGGAAAAGAAAAAAAATGAGTGGGTGGTGCCGTTCTTGTGGCGACGCGTTCTCCCCGAATAGAGCAGCCCGAATTTCACGCAGGGAAATCTGCCGTGACTTTAAGTGGTATACAATACAATACAATACAATACAATACAATACAATACAATACAATACAATACAATACAATACAATACACAGCTGCGTTCTTTATGACTTGTCTAATATATGTGACGATCATTATGAATTCTGAAACTTTTTGTGTGGTAATTACATGATTCGGTTATGTTGCTTTTATTGTGATGAGATATTTGTTGTTGCTGGCATGTAATTTTTTGTTGTTGTCGTGGTTTTGTTACAGACCTTATTTGTCGATGTTGTTAACTATAACCATGATTGTCTAAAAGACTTCAGGGCTTCAATTATAGAGACGGACGTTATCGTACAGCTTTTTTTTGCTGTTGATGTAAAAATAAGTCCATCTGAATTGTACTTTGATATAATAGTTTAACAACGAGATTCTTATTATATGAAACACACACATACACACACACACATACACACACACATACACACACACACATATACATACATACATACATACATACATACATACATACATACATACATACATACATACATACATACATACATACATACATACATACATACATACATACATACATACATACATACATACACACACACACACATACATACAAACAAACACACACACACTCTCTCTCTCTCTCTCTCTCTCTCTCTCACACACACCACACACACACACACACACACACACACACACACACACACACACACACACACACACACACACACACACACACACACACACACACACACAAAGATACACAGGTATACATCAAAAAAGCGACAAGCAAAACAGACAATACAAGCCAAATGGTCCGTCTACAGACAAAGAGAATAGACAGACGAGGTAGAGAGGCCGCGAAACAGACAGACAGACAGACAGACAGACAGGCAGGCAGACATCCAGACAGACAAATAGACAGACAGACAGACGGACAGACAGACAGACAGACAGACAGGCGGTAACGGACCGTGCAGTCTCCCTCCACTGGAAGGCATCAGCCAGTCTGTGGAGGACGTCCATCTGGCAGAAGACTTTCTGGGCTGTGTGACCTTCATCCCCATCCCCCAGCAACAGCTGAATCTGCTCACTGGGCGTCAGGCTGGCTGCAAACACCACCATCCCTCTGTCAGCCTCCATCGTACAACAGGTTTTTTAAACTTTTATTTCTCTGCTACTGTTCCTATGTTCACCAATGGTGAGATTTTCCGTACACGACCGTTTTTGACCACCATGAAGGTAGCTGCATTTGGACTTCGGGGATGTATGCTGGGTATGTTTTTGTTTCCATAACCCACAGAACACTAACATGTGTTACGGGACTTTAATGTGTACATTTGATCCTCTGCTTGTGTAGATACACGGAGGGAATTAAGGCACTGGCAGGTGTGCACTTGCAGTTGACCTAGGGGATCGTAAATATCCCCACTCTTAAATCACTAGATGCCACCCAGATTGAACCCACGACTTTATGGATCCTTGGAATTGAAGTCGATCAGTCCTAACCACTCGGCCATAGCGACCGTCCATCATAAAATTGTGCATCATAATCACGGAGCACATTGCATTTCTTATCACTTCCTTACGAATGGATATAAATCTTTTTATCTCTATCTTCGTTTCCATACTTTACTTATATTTCCTCTTCTGAAAGTCCTTCAGATGAGACTACAGATCGAGGTTCTGTGTGTGTACCCATGCGGGTAGCAAAGACCATGTTCAATTCTCCACAGGTAAAAATGGTATCACTTTTTGCAGCAATGCCCTAACCACTCCCCAAGGATTCAGAAGGAAGTAAGACAATCATTTAACACAGTCGAAGTCTTGATCTTTCTTGATAGCCAATCCAAAAATGATAAACAAAATGTAAGCAAACAAACAAGCAAACAACACCCCATGAAGTGATGGTACTCCCTTGCAAAACTGAACTGACCCTGTCAGCAGCCTTTGATCCATTGATCACGATGCCTACACTCACCATGGAAGTCATACCATAGGACTGTCACCTCATTAAGAATGAAAGCTCACAGTAAAGATACGGTGGTCTTTATAAATCAAAACATCAAAATAAAAAGCAGCCATTCATTCATTTTTTCATGGATGTAATACCGTAGCAAACCATGGAACCACACCAGGACGGTCATCAGGTGGAAGAGGAACAATAATGTGAGAATTTGAAATAAAGTTAACTCCGTGTTTGATATCATTGTACCCAGTCTTCAGTATCAGCACGTAATATTTCATAGCAGACGAAAACTGCCTTCTTTTAAAGGAATCTAAAATAGCATGTCATGGTACCTCATGGACACGATATCCACTCTACCCCTGAGTTCTGAACCAGTCACAGGCAATTATCTGAGAAGCGAGGGAAGAATGAAATGATTTATCCATTAAAGCGAAATAAACTTGAAAAACGGACGAATAAATGCCCTGAAGACAGACACGGGGACAAAAAATGGAAGAAAGAATAACAGGCAGAAAAGAAAGACAGAAGCAAGACTAATAGGCATAAATAAACATTGTTTAAAAAAAAAACGAACAAAACATCAAACAGAAAGAAAAAGAAAAAAGAAAACAAGAATGATCACGTAAATGGAGAAAAATAACAAAGCAAAACCACCACAAAAACAAACCAAAAGGCTATGCATTGCATATATTGAAAGACTTCTAATGTAAGCACTTTAAGTGAAAATAATCAGTCTCCATGTGAAAAATCAAAACAAAGAGGAACATCGGAAGTGACTGATATGAATCCTGAAAGATGCTAAAACCCAATGAATGATAAACAAGATGAAATCTAAAACCAAAAAATGCACGATTTTTCAACCCCCAAAATAGCCTGTTTGCTCTGAATTTGCAATACAGACTTAACTCAGCTATGGATAGTGCAACCATTTACAAAAAGTGTGGGACCAACCGAAAAAATATAACAAAACTCGAATTTCTAGAAACAGATGAAGGCATGCAAATAAATCCCCGTCTACCTAAGCAACCTGTGCTCACCTGAACGCGGTAAAAGACCTCTGTTTCGTCCTTGGTTTCCTGCATCAGTTATGCACATCAATACTGTCCTGAGGAGGTTCACACACTACCTATCTACCTAACTAACACTTCTGCAGTATCTATCTATATCACAACAGCATCTCACTACCATCATCTACATCAAAAAAAGTCTTTCAAAACGTGCACCCCGTCTCCATTCTGTCACTGCCTGTCAGCGTTATTCCAAGCAGTGGCTTACTGGCAGCCAATCACATTACTTTATCATAACATTCGTTTTAAGATGTAATGACAGATTGGCTCAAAGATACATTCGAAGTTTGAATAAGGGGTTTACGCCAATCCAGTATGGCTTACGTCAGTGTTGTGAGTATGACAACATTGATTCATTACTAGGAGCCTATCTATCTTAACATGTTCGTTGCAATTTTTTGGTTGTTTTTTTATTTTCTATTTGAATAATTACTGATATTACATGCTAATGGTTGTCTGCACTACTGATGGTTAAATTTTACATATGCAAAATAGACAACCGTGAGCTTTGCCGCTTAGCAAAATCAATTTAGCGTCGGATAACAAGCTAACTATAACAAATAATGAGTTTAAAGATTACCAAACCATCGTGTGTACACATTAGTCATATTTTGGGGGTCTAACAAGCGTTGTTTGTCGTCCATTCCAGTTAATGCTACGTTTGACCGACTCTATGTAGAATCTGGAAATTTGATTTCATCAGTTTAACAATATGGCTGTCACTAAACTATACTGACAAGCTTTCCGAGCTCCAGTATTATCTGCTATGACTAAAATGTAATACCGTTCTATACAACATAATACAAAACACAACACAATACAATGCAATGCAGCACAATGCAATACATCACAAAACAATGCAACACAACATAACGCAGCAACACAATACAACACAATACAACACAATACAATACAATATAATGTAGGCTAATGCTGACATGCCAGGTATATAAAATGTTTTCCTATTCAATATTCTTTTTTCATCGATGTTCTCTGTGCTACAGTCGACTGGCCTACAGACATTCTAACCAGCACGGTTTGCTAAACCCGGCATTGTTTCCCTCTTTTCAAACCTACACTCACTGTAAGCTATTGTTCTGAAACAACCTGGGCACGAAGAAAAATTGTCAGTGTCCATGCAACCAGCTGGCCCAGGTACAACACGCTGACACAGTCATTGATGTCAGCTAAGTGTCAAGGCCTACTTTACAATATCTGCGTTGTGTTGTAAAATGTTACGGCTGTCTTCAGCCATGACAAGCTCTTAGCATCACACTACTGCACTCTCCTTTTCAGGAGAACAAAACCAACCGAAGTCGGAGTGTGGCTGCCTACGAGGCGATGTACTTAAAAATAGTCATACATGCAAACTTCTCATCCAGTGTGTATTTTCGATCTCACAGTGATTCCCAGGTAGGATGAGTGAGTCAGAGTGCACATTCTGAGTGACCCTGAGGATGTTAGGCTGAAGAACATGCAACATCCCCTCCAACAACCACATACAATAACCCAAAACTATCAGGTTTGAGACCAGTCTGTACGAAAATAGCATATCCAATCAAATCAGATTTTTTTTAATGCATCCCAAAGCTCTGGGTGGAAAGATGTGGTGGCTCGGCGGTGGAGAAGGTGATGGTGGTGGTGGTGGTGGGGGTTATTATGTTTCAGGCCTCACAGAAGGTAAAGACAGAAGTATGTGGTGACATGGTGGACAACAAACCGTTTTCTGTCGCACCATGTCCAGTAAACCGTTGTGTTACTTCTGGATGGGTACAGTCAGCCATGCTTGATTGGGCACAACATGGCATTGCTTGTGTACGAGCGTGCGCGTTGAATGCATGTGCGTATACGTGCGCGTGCATGCGTGCGTGTGTGTGTATGTGTGTGCGTGCATGCGTGCGTGTGTGTGTGTATGCCTGTGTGTTTGTGTGTGTGCGCGCGCGCGCGCGTGCGTGCGTGCGTGTGTGTGTGTGTGTGTGTGTGTGTGGTGCGTGCGTGCGTGCGTGCGTGCGTGCGTGCGTGCGTGCGTGCGTGCGTGCGTGCGTGCGTGCGTGCGTGTGTGTGTGTGTGTGTGTGTGTGCGAGCGTCCGCACGTGACTGAAAACACAAGCACAAGTGTGTGTGTGTGCGTGCATGCCCGTGTGCATGCACATGCACATGAATGTTCATGCAAAGGTTCAAGGACATGGGAGTTGTATAAGAGCAAACAAAAAACAAATAAAGATGGTGATACTGTTTCTTACTTGCTTGGAAACATTTCTTTCATGCAGAGACATCAAAAGCATGTATCAAATGTACCAAATTACAAAGTAATGGCCACCTAAAGCATAAACACCAACAACAAAATGTGATACAACTGATCTGAGCGCTTCTTGCGTTCATTGTCACAAGAAACTGTAATATCAATAACTGAAGCAAATCCACGACTCCTGTCTGTTTAGATTGAAGTATTTATTCGTCGACTTTTTTTTTTCTCTCACCCAAATGGTTCCTAATATAAATCATTCTTCTCACTGTTAGTTTTAACGTAAAACAAAGTCTGTATTTTTTTTATTTTTTTTTTGGGGGGGGGGGTTATTAAGGAAAGATTAACTGTCTGAATGAATGAACAGAGAAGAATAAGGGCAAGAATAATGAAATAAAAAAGGAAAGAAGACCGTTTTTAACTTGAAAATCTATTTCTATGTGGAAGTTTTATTGTTTCGAACTTGAAGCTTTAACATTTTGAATAAGTTAAGGGAAATAAACAGTTGGTGCACATATACATATACATCTCTGACTAATGCAATTAAAACAAAAATGAAGGTAATGTATTTGGTCGAAAAATAAAACATAAACATGCCATGAACACATGATGCAACCAAAAACAAAACAAGAATACGTTTATATTTCGTTTACACAGAACAGACTGGATGTTCTTCACAGGGTTGTTGTTTTTTTGTTACCTGATACACGCCTAGGTGGAGGTTCTGAAACTGAGGTGTTACAGGTATTTTTTCCTCTGGCTCTCTATATCTTATCAAATTGTAAGCCTACTCAAGGTAGGATATACAAGATAATAGGACAATAGTCATGCATTGCACATATCAAAATGATATTAGAGAACACCAATACAGTAGTTTGACAGTAACTGGAGCCCTTTTCAAAACCATGCTTACTCACAATCAGCTGAAAGGACCAATGTTTCAATGTGTTATAGCCTATAAAAAATGATTTTTTTTGTTCCTTGGCATAAGCTTCTGTCCGAAGTTCACCAATGGTGAATTTTTTTTACATGTGCGACTGTTTCTTTTTGCCTACCATTTAAGGTAGCCGCATTCCGACTTCGGGATGATGTGTAAACAAGACACTACAGTGCATGCAAGTTTTTTTCTCATTTTTTTTCATGTTCTTACCTACTCTTTCAAAGACAACGGATTCTAACGTGTGTGCAAGATGTTGTGCGTGCGTTCGCACACAGGGCCTCTGTCTCATCCAAAGGACTTTCGGGGCATTAAAATCATATTGATGTTAACTCCAGAGGGAAAATCCTCTTGAATGTGCGTCTAGGTGAAGGCATGATCCTATGTTGTCCAATTACGAGCGCAACCTTCTAACCACCAGGCTATCTTGCCCTCAGCTCCGTATACAAATGATGTAACCCGATCTTTGTGGGGCCTTTTCTGGATCAAGCTAATTCACTACATACTTAAAATGGCGGGAAAAGTTTGATACACGAGGCTTAAAAATAGTTTAATAGTGAAAATACACTAAGCAGAACAAACAAACGAGCCGACATGTGTTCCCTTTGGGATAACAAAACGTACACAAAAGAGTGTTGGTAAAAGATTGGGGGTACGGGGGGGGAGGGGGGTTACCTGAAATCCCTGAAGACTGTGTATGAATATTTTTTTCAGAAAAGAAATTACTGGAAACGATATAAGAACGTCATTTGTTTTCATTTGAAAACAGTGATGATCGACTGTTTCGTCAATTTTTTAAACTTCACAAAAATCACAAATATAAAAACTGGATAAAATACAACAACAACAAAAAATATGGGGAGAGTGTTTATTTTACCTTTCCGATGTCTGATAGACAGCAGTAACGGGCTACACATGGTCAGAACGGCTTTTGAATCAACAGAACACATCCACACGGCGCAAAGTACGGTCAGACTCCGAGCTGTCTCACTACCGACACTGCCCCTCCCACTCAGCACTTTGCTTTATGAACACTGAGCTTGACGCTCGGGTCTCCACAGCACGGACGAAACTGACGTCACACAGAAAAAAGGGGTCATTCATCTACCATGGGAAATGATGGGATTCTTTCTTTGTCTCCGGCCATTATCGTCTTTCCAGGCTTGTTTCCTCTGTCCAAGAAAAGATCAGCAAAAGCTCATTTCTTACTTCCGAAAATGGCTGCTATGACTAATTAGTTCATCAAAACGGACTGATGGAGAGCAGAGCCAATAGCAGCGTCTTGCTGCTGCTGCTGCTAGTCAATTGTTGTACAGCCACAGACAAGTCATCCACAAATGAAGGATCAAAGCACTGATTCATACAGGAAAGTATCTGTACTGGCATCAGTAGTCATCCGTGCAAGTACTGATTACCTTAGGAGGATAACATTCATCCGAATGATAGTCCATCCCCAAATGGTCGTGAAAATGCTGATTACCTGAAGAGGTCTCCGAAAGGATGTTCATTCAGTCTGGCTCCTCTTGGCACTGATCAATGCACTCAGTCTGTTGGGTTATAACATGGAGGACCCTTCTACCGAAAACCACCTTCTCGTTGCCATCTTGCTGAAAAAGCCTTGCGACGTGCTCATCCAGATCCAGAACCAGAATCACATGCTTCAACATGTGCAGAGCAGTCACGAACTGGTATCTATATAACAGCCCGATATCTGTAGCTTCCAGCAGACTGCCGCCACTGACAGACAGACAGAACCTACCTAAACATCACCATGAGCCACTTTCAGCTTTTAGTTTTCCCAATGAGGGATCATCGCAAGGGAACATGCCATCAATGCTATGCCACACCTAAATATCTGCTCAGTGGATGCTTGACCAACAGTATATCCAGTGTGCTGGTCAGCCTTGGGAGCCTGGCTGGCATTCTCGGCCTTCAGCTACCTACCGAACTTTTGACCTGAACATAACCAGCATGCGAGGTCTCCTTCATGCATTCATACACCGCTCGCAGGTCTGCCTGCTGGACCACCTGGCAAATCTTTAAAAAATCTGCTCCCTCAATCCACCGTGTACGCCGAGGTTCAAATCAGTGACTTAAAGTTAATGGGGATCTGGGGTCGTTCACCTTCACCAATAAGCTGTCGGCTTTGTGAGCCACTGGAAGAGAAACAGAAGCCATGGTCTTATATAAGCACACAGTCTCTATCTGGAAATGAGTTTCCTGATTGGCATTTAGGACCAGGTCTGTGGTGTGTTATCAGCAGACTCACACATGGCATTTACGACTGGAGCAGATTGGGTGCTGGAGCAGACTCGGTGGTTTATCAGACACACACTCTTTTGTTCTGGTCTTATGTAACCCTGAGACAAACAAATGTTTAGCCGAAATAAAAATGTGGACCTAGTAGATAGTGATGAACAGTCTCAAGGACAACGGGCACCACTACTGAATGACCAAATTTCTCTAAATAGTTATGAAAGTATCATTACTACTAAATGACAAATTTCTCTAAATAGTTATGAAAGTATCATTTTATAAAAGACATTGGAATTTACATAACATGACGGTTGACCCCAATCACCTGAGATGATAAAGGTACTGAGTATTATACCAGTGTGGGCTGACTGGCGCTTTCCTTCAAAGTGACTACAAAAGTGCAGGTGATCTCAAAACAACAAAGCTCATCCTGGATAACGGCCTATCCCCAAACCTGGTCAAAAGTACAGGGAGGTATGTGAGAGAACAGAAATTACCTGGAATGGCATTTTCCATCGTGCTTTTCTCCGTCGTCTTTTTCCTATTGTGGCCGCTGCCTTTGTGAGGTCGCCGGGGTCTTTTGGGCAAACGGAGCTGCATGAAGGTGGCGCGGTGACTGTCGGCTGCAACAGAGAAAGGTTCAAATCTGTGATGTACTGCTGGTTTTGTTGCTGATTATGTTGCTGCTGTTCTTGTTGCATTTGCATTTGCATTTGCCGCTGATGATGATGATGAGGAGGAGGAGGAGGAGAGAGGAGAGGAGGAGGAGGAGGAGGAGGAGGAGGAGGAGGAGGAGGAGGAGGAGGAAGAGGAGGAGGAGGAGGAGGAGGAGGAGGAAGAGGAGGAGGAGGAGGAGGAGAGGAGTAAGAGGGGAATTTTCTACATAAGTAGTTTTCATCATTATCAATGTTGCTTGAATTTATGCTGCGGCAGATGCTGCAGTCGATGTTGTTATTATTGTTTGCGTTGTTGATGATGACGGTGGTTATGTTCCTATTATTGGTGTTGCTGCTGTTGCTATTACCTTTACTACAATTGATGTAAATGGTGTTCCTGATACTTATATGTTTAGATTATACTCTCCGCAACCCACTGCACGCTCATACAGACCACAAGATTTTTCAGGGTCCAGCATGATTAATTATCTTTATGGGTCTACTCATAAAAGATACCGAGGCACTGACAGATCTGCGGATAAACTGACTCAGAAGACTGTAAATATCCCACAGCAGACATAACTTGTCTGCATGAGTGTGAGCATGAAAAATATTGAGGCACTGGCGGGTCTGCATATAGGGTGATCTGGATAACTGTACATTTTTTTAAAAATCATTAATCTTCTAGACTTAGCCTAGAGACGATTATCTCACAACACCGGTAACATTTCCTCTGAAGTCGGAGTATGGCTGCCTATATGGCTAGGTACTGAAAACAGTCATACATGCAAACTTCTCATTCAGTGTGCAAATTTCAATCTCACAGTGATTCCCAGGTGGGATGAGTGAGTCAGGGTGCACATTCTGGGTGACCCCCAGAGTGTTAAGCTGGGGAACGTACAACAACAACCGGTAAAATTAATGGAGGACTGACACGATAAAGAACAGATGACAGCATGATCATTGCAGATCACAGTCAGGTGGGAATGGAGAGGTGGGTGGTGTGTGGAGAGGAGGGAGGGAGGGCAATGACAGTTGCCAGCAGGATTGTCTCAGAACACAGAACCCTGTACATGCCAAGTGTAGGCGTGTACATGAGTACATAATATTTTTATTATATTTTGCACCTGTTGCGTGTGTGTGTGTGTGTGTGGTGTGTGTGTGTGTGTGTGTGTGTGTGTGTGTGTGTGTGTGTGTGTGTGTGTGTGTGTGTGTGTGTGAGAGAGAGAGAGAGACAGAGAGACAGAGAGAGACAGAGACAGTAAGAGAGAATGTGTGTGCTGCGTGCGTGTTTGTGTGTGTGTACGTGCGTGCGTGTGTGTGTGTGTGTGTATGTGTATGTGTGTGTGTGTGTGTGCGTGTGTGAGTGTGTGTGTAAGTGTATGCGCGTATGCGTATGCGGGGTGTGTGTGTGTGTGTGTGTGTGTGTGTGTGTGTGTTGTGTGTGTGTGTGTAGGGGGGGTAATCTATGCGCTGGTGTGCATTAGTGTGGCCCGTACTCACCATCACAGTGCATCTCCTCAATGTTGAGGTCTCTCTGTGACCCATGGTCCCTCAGAGGCTGTCCGACCTGGAGATGGTCCATCACCACCGGGGGTGACTCCATGGCGTCTGCAGATGACCTTTCCTGGATGACCTCTCTAATTTACCTCTCTGGATGACCTCTCCTAATTTACCTCTCTGGATGACCTCTCTAATTTACCTCTCTGGATGACCTAAGTCACCTGTGCAGATGACCTGTCTAGAAAACCTCTCTAGATGACGTCTCTGGCCAATGTGCCAAAAGTCTACAACTACAAGTCTGTATACACGACCGTTTAAGATGTGTCTACGGGAAGATAAAATACTGCACTGTCAAAGACTCTCGATTAAAGGTTGGTACTTGTCAAAGAGAGAAAGGCACTGGCAAATACTGTTATTGTCAAAATTAGGCACTAGTTGAAAAGAAAAGGCACTTCCAAAAAGACGTGTTGCAGTAAATGGTCTTTCAGAGTGAACAGCAGAGGAAAGAGCAAACACTATCAACAGGCATTTAACGGCCAGAAAAAACCACTGTTAATGCCTGCGATAAGAACCGGAGACTTGGTGGGGGGCACTGGTGAAGACTGTACAGGCACTTGTGTCGTTTGCACAACCCTCTGTCAAAGGTCTCGGTAGCACTCTCAAAGGCGGCGGTGGACGTTACAGATTCTTCGGCAACATCAGCAACTGAAAACAGAGAAGCAGTAGGGAAAAAAATTAAAATAAATTCTCAAAATCAAAAACCTAATCCCCTACCCGGCTAAAATGGCTCCTAGCGGAATAGTGAGTCAGGTGCACTGCGACTCATTTTGTGGTGCAGTGTCACCAATAGGTTAAGCTTAAAATATCTTGCTACCTTAAGAACAAACGAACAATGATACTAGCAATGGTATGATGAATAGCATAATCCTCAAATGAGTGTAGGGCATGGTGACGAAAGTTGAATGCGTGGTTTGGAAAATGAGCAGATCAAGAAAGAACAAACAGGATAGGCGCTTTTTTCAACGCCTGCCTGGGTGTGTGTGTGTGTGTGTGTGTGTGTGTGTGTGTGTGTGTGTGTGTGTGTGGTGTGTGTGCGTGTGGTGTGGGTGTGGTGTGTGGTGTTTGGTCGTGTGTACTTGTGTAGGATATTCGCGTGTGCTCTGTGACATCTATATAATTATGTGTGTTTACTTATGTGGTCCGTTTGCTCTCAGTGCTTCCCCTAAGTCATGGGGAAACGTTTGCGCGAGGGTGAAATCTTGCGAGGTGAATAAACAATGACTTCGTGAAACTACCGAAACCAGATAGCCCCTGAGTGTTACACAGCAGTTATCGTTTATTAATTAGTCTCTGCACGGCATGCAGATGACAGCAGCCAATCGAATTAGGTGAGGATGCTGACAGACTTAGAGCCTTGTCCCATCTATATGCACTCAGATTAGCCATGGAACTGTGACGATCATTATAGCCAGATGTCGTTAAAACTATATTCCAACGTAATAAACATCGACCGAAAAAAGTAGCTATGCAAAAGGGGGAAACGAGAAGTAAATCTGCGGCAATAAATCATGTGTTGCCCTATTTTTAAACTACATTACGTAAAATGTAACAAACGCGTAAAACATTGAAAGATTGTGTTTTGGCTTAATGCATGGATTCCTGTATTTGTCTCATGTTTGCTGGGTTACTTTCAACGCTACATGCAATCTTTTTCTAGCATAAATGCACACATCTATCATTTCATTTGAATGCATTTTCAAGTTAAAAGGGAGTTTTCAACCCTCTAAGACGCATTTGTCCAGAATAACAGTTACAATTCCCGCGTCATGTGGATAGATACTTACACACACCAGATATTTAAATTCACGCTTGCAGATTTTTAAACAAAGGTGACAAATATGAAAGTATTCCTCGCTTTCCATTAACATCACTATGCTCATCAGCTATGTAGAAACCTACTTAGGATCAGTGACACAGAACCTATTCCTACTCCTATTATAAATTGTACCGCAAAATGTTATTTGCTCAAGGATTGTGCTCATGATTGCTCCACGACTTTACTTCTGCACTTAATCTCTATCTTCCCTTCCCCTTCACCTATCCCGTAGTCTAGTAGACCGTTAGAGCACCATTGAAGAGTTTGCCCCAACAAGCAACCGTTATGTAACTTTATTCACCGATGGGATTTCTAACGATCTTCATCTCCGATACATTTTGGTCAAGTAAGTCACAAAATAATATCATAAAAAATAAACTAGACAACGACATGCACTATATGATGTCATATAAAAGTTTTAAGCCAGCTGATTGTTGTAGCATCTGACAAACATACAGCTGAAAGGCAAACTCAGCCAGAAGGGGGAGTGTTCTAATATTTGACACATCGATCCATCAGTTGGGAATAAGCTGACCGCGCTGCATCACACGTGCATGGTTGAGGCGGACAGTGTGTTGACACCTTAAGGTCTATAAACCCACTCCGGCACAGCTGGCCGTCCTCTTGTTCATTATGACAATATGTACAGTCAAAATTGCTTCGTTTATCTCTCCCTCTTTCTGCCCCCCCCCCCCCCCCTTCCTGTCCACCCGCTCTCTCTCTCTCTCTCTCTCTCTCTCTCCTCTCCTCTCTCCTCTCTCTCCTCTCTCTCTCTCTCCTCTCTCTCTCTCCTCTCTCTCTCTCTCTCTCTCTCTATCTCTGGTACTGTCTATGCATCATTATAGTGTTACCATTTCTCCCCTTGTCTACAGGGCTCCAGTGCTAAATGGACAATAAACTATGTCACTGTCATTCTCTCTCCCTGTCTCTGTCTGTCTTCTGTCTGTCTCCCTCTCTCTCTCTCTCTCTCTCTCTCTCTCTCTCTCTTCTCTCTCTCTCTCTCTCTCTCTCTCTGCAAATATTGTTTAGAATATCTCTTTCACTGTTCATTTTGCCGTCATCTTTTTAAATAGGTTATCACAAGTAATGGTGTCCTGACTTCTTTTACAGTTACGTTTTCAGTTTACTTCTTGCTACCACAGATACTCCTAGATAACCACTGGTCAACACAGCACTAGAAAACATCGGCTGATCTTCAGTCTGGAAGTTTCTATGCTCAGCTCAACGAGAAATATTTCCTAAGACCCTTTAGGCAGAACGAGTCACTTACTGTATTACGTAAATACAACACCACACACACACACACCACTCACACACACACACACACACACACACACACACACCACCACACACAACACACACACACACACACACACACCACACGTTATCTGTTACACATCTGTTATCCTCGATATAAAAGAATAAATAAATAAATAAATAAATTAAATAAATAAATAAATAAATAAACACACACACACACACACACAACACACACACACACCACACACACACACACACACACACACACCACACACACACACACATGGATTAGACTTTCGAATAGGGGAGGGGTGGTGTGAAGGAAAACAATACTACCCCAATAAGTATAAAATATATTATTGTTTATCAACACTACTACAAATCTTAATATATCAGCGGGTCTAAACTGTAGCCCAAATCGAAAGAAGTAGACATTTTAACGACATACCATCAAGGCTTGGAATAACAGTCTTGTTGAACGTTCACTTTGTTCATCGGAAAAGAATCTTCTTCATCGAACGCTTAGACAGCAACTATTGTTGTTTGTCTTATGACGAAAATGCGTTGCGCTGCCGTTAAGCGCCTGACAAGTCAGGCCCTGTGCATCCGAGTTCGGCTTGGGAGAGAACAGTTATCTTTTAAGTTTTTCTGGTGAAAAAAGGCATGAGAATGGACCAAAAAGGCAGAAAATAGAAAGAAGGAGGTGACAGGAAGAAAAGGAACAAGGTAGAAACAAAGAGAGGGATAGAAAAGAGGGATATCCTAGTACAAAATTTTCAGAAGGTAGGGAGGATGCTATTTATATTGACAGGCCCACGGCATCCTCACAGGGTAGTAGAAAAAATCTATGTCTGTAATGATGAAACTAGATTCCACTTCCATCAAGTTTCGCTTCCGGCTTAACACGGAAACGGTAAGACATGAGACAGGTTTCTGAATGATTGAGATGCGCTATACTTGGGATGATGTTGAACAGATTACACTTTTACACATGTTTTCCCCTTTTATACCCTATGGTGTGTGTGAGATGTGTGTGTTGCAACAAAAACTGACTTTTATATATATAATATATATTATATAATATATCTTTATTCATTAAAATAAACTGATAAATAAAATAATCAAACAGGCAAACTCAGAAGCAAGCAGACAAACAAACACACAAGCAGGCGAAATACAAACAAAAACTCAACAAAATGACAAACGATATTCAACATCTCTGAAAACAAAACGAAACAAAACAAACAAAAGACAGCAGTGAAAACATGACATTCAAAAACAACTAACCCAAACACCAGGTCTGTGTCACCTGTGAAAACTGTCAGAAGTATGTCAATGTGTTTTTACAGATTTGATTTAATCCCAGCTGTTGCTTACACTCAACGGTACATATAGTAAATCTTTCTCCATTTTCTGTGCCTATCCATGCTCTGTCGGATTTCTATCCTCTTTTTTGTCATTACATACAATAGTTATTGCAAATATTCTTTTTGTAGGCTTTAAAAGTATATAGTTGAACAATGTTCTGATTATATTGAATATCCGTAAATCAGGCTAACGGCAGTTTTCTCTGTGCAGACATAATAGTAGGAATAAACCATGATTCATTTCCGATACACATTCACTGGTTTCCAGCCAGGTGATTTCCATAGCGTGCTGTTGTTGTTGTTGTTTTGTTGTTGTTTTTTTTACCAGATGCCAATCAACTTCAAACGGAATTCAAGAATCTAGAGACTGAATCTAAACAGTGCCTGAAAGACGTTCTAAATGTTCACCTTCTCTCTCTCTTCTCTCTCTCTCTCTCTCTCTCTCTCTCCTCTCCTCTCTCTCTCTCTCTCTCTCTCTCTCTCTCTCTCTCTCTCTCTCTCTCTCTCTCTCTCTCTCTCTCTCTCTCTCTCTCTCTCCTCTCTCTCTCTCTCTCTCTAATAAGCAATCACGGTTTGGTTGACAGCCTGTCTAATTAGAAAAGCGTTTGTGTGTATATCTATTGTTCCATTATCGAAACCATCTGCAATACTAATAAACAACATAGTTTGAAACTCTATCTCTGCTGAGTTCTACGATCTTCCGTAGCCCTCCAGCCCACTGATCTCAGTGATGTTGGCAATGTAGATGTTGGTGGTCTGCTTCTTTTCTTTCTGCCTTCAACTTTTTACCCTTTGAGAACTGTCACCATCAGATTTCTCTGTGTGTTTCTGTTTGCATGACCAACTTATTTCAGTCTTCGCTTATCAATTTCAGCCAATATTTGTCTTTGCACAGGGTTTTTATTAAGAATGCTTTCATTTGTTCTTCGGTCTGACTATTTGAGTCTTAAAAGTCGCCTTTGGAAAAGAAGGAAAAAAGATAGACCGATAGAGACAAAGAAAGAGAGAAGAAAAGAAAAAGAAAACAATAAAAATGGAGAGAAAGAGAAAAGAATGAAACAGGTGTGTGTTTTGTGTGTGTATGTGTTTGTATGTGTGGTGTGTGTGTGTGCACGCGCGCGCACGCGCGAATGCGCGCTTGCGTGTGTGCTTACGTAAGCTTTATTCACTACGGCAGGGTTATATAAAGCTAGTATTTACATACTCCGCATCCAAGCTGACGTCACTTTGCAATCACGACGACATCGAGCAAATAAAGCCATCAATTGGCAAACTGAAGGATAAACAAATTCAATAGATCATTCTCGCATATTTATTGAGCCCAGTTCCCAGTATCAATAGCAAGAATGAAGGGCTCGAAAGCATTCATCACAGAAGACCAGCAGAGAAAAAAACAAGAAAAAGAAGATTAGAAAAGAAAAGTAAAAGAAGAAACAAAAGATCCTCATCACGCATCACAAAGCCTAATCATCATCCCAAACGACAAAGCATGAAAGTAGATTTTGTTTTCAAATCACCAAAAATGTTACGGGTTTCAAACGTTCTTGGAACAGACTATACCAATACAGTTGATGGTGTGCCAAGAGGAGAGAAGGGAAGAGGCAGAAGGGGGGGGGGGAGGACTTTGAACAGTTCGATAGACAGGGTTCGATCTGGCTTGTCAAGTAATCGCCTATGCGACATCTTTCTCACATCCATCACTTCAGCAGATGACAATGCACTGGATGATAAGAGACATGTTCTTTGGATGTTTTTACCTGCTGCGTAGATTTTAAATAACCACGCTCGGGAGAGAGATAGAGTTTGATGGAGAGAGAGAGAGAGAGAGAGAGAGAGAGAGAGAGAGAGAGAGGAGAGAGAGAAGAGAGAGAGAGAGAGAGAGAGAGAGAGAAGAGAAGAAGACAGACAGACAGACAGACAGACAGACAGACAGACAGACAGACAGACAGACAGACAGACAGACAAAAAACAGACAGACAGGGGCAGCAGAGCAGAGACACAGAGACCGAAGAGCTATAAAGACAGAAACTGAGAGGACAAGCAGACACAGAACTAATGCATAAACATTATAGTATTATTGAAAGGAACACAAAATAAACTCCTGTATTCAAGACACACACACAGATACTAGAAACCACAACAACCATCACCCCACACACAAACAACACACAAACAAAACACACACACACAAACCAAATATTTATGATTTTAATGAAAAAAGAAAACCGAAACAAAGGAAAAGAAGTGATAACAAAAAGTCTGGGAGAAGAGAGAGAGAGAGAAGACAGACAGACACAGACAGAAGAGGAAGACAATACAGACAGGACAGAGAGACAGAAAACAGAGAAGACAAAAATATCACGCTGACAAAAAGTATTGACATCCACACTGATGTGTGTGCGCGCGCGCGCTGTGTGTGTTGTGCGTGGCATGTGAGTGCGTTGCATCGTGGCGTGCGCGCACGTGTGTGTATGTGTGTGCGTGGTGTGTGTGTGTGTGTTTATGGTGTGTGTGTGTGTGGCGTGTGTGTGTGTGTGTGTTTGTACGTGCGTGCGCGTGTGCTTCGTTCGTGCTGCATGCATGCGTGTGTGTGTGCGCGCGTGCGTGTGTGCTGCCGCGCGAAAGTGTGTATGTCTGTCTCTGTCGTCTCTGTCTGTCTGTCTGTCTGTCTGTCTCTCTGTCTGTCTGTCTGCTTCTGTCTGTCTGTCTGTCTGTCTGTCTGTCTGTGTAAGCGTGTCTGTGTATGAGTGCGCGCGCGCGCGCGCCGTGTGTGTGTAATGGTGTTGCGTGCCGTTTTTGTATGTAATTTACAAACATAATATTAATCAGACATCAATATCAGATGACTTACTGCCAGCCTATAACACGACACACAATCACAACAACATACATCACAACAACAACATACAACACAACAATACAGCACAACATACATACTATCATACACAACATACATAAACACACACACACCCAACACACACACACACACACACACCCCCACCACCACACCCACCCCCACCCCCCACACACACTACTCTCACCATCCCCCCCTACACACACATCATCCCCCCCCCATCCCCACACACACACCTCCCCCCCACACCACATCCCACACCCCACCCACACACCCACACACACACCACACACACACTCCACACACACACACACACCACACCACCACTACCTTCACCCTACCCCAAACACTCACACTTCTCACGTGGAGAGAAGATCACTAACACAAACCAATAATTCATTATACATACTCTACTAGGCTACCTTATCAATGGCCTACCAAGGCGAGGGTCTCTCCAAGAGGAAAGACAACCACTGCTGGCAGCTGCCACCATTGACGACAGGTGGCGGCACCCATCTCTTCGCATCGTCACATGACATCTGAGTATATTATTATTTTGGTTTTCTTTCGACAAGGGTCATGACATTTTGTGTAAAGGACATTTTCTTTCCTATTCTTTGTTTTGAAAACAGAAAATCGTCTGTTTGTGTGTCTCTGTTCTTCTCTCTCTGATGTGTTGTGTCTGTTTATCTGTCTGTCTGCCCGTGTGTCGTGCATGCGTGCGTGCGCGCGCGCGTTTGTGTATATATGTCTGTCTGTCTTTCTTTCTGTCTATTGTCTGCCTCTTGTCTGTATGCCTGTATGCGTGTGTCTGTCTATGTCCGCTGGTCTGTTTGTCAGAGTCTGTCTGGGACACATAAATACCCATCTTTCCGTGCTGCCCTTCACCTTGTCACATGGATCTGATATCCACCCACCCACACAACTGCCCGAACAGAACTTTACGTAGCAAGCACAGAAAAGTGTCAGCACCTGTTATAGCAACAAAGTAGCAACACAATAGCAACAGCAGCAACAGCTACACACAAAAGACATAATGATCGACAACCTTCATGAAAGATACACATCAACCACTCACTCCAACACAAACATGTAATTTAAAGAAGAAGAAGAAGAAGAAAGAAGAAGAAGAAGAAGAAAGAAAGAAGAAGAAGAAGAAGAAAGAAAGAAGAAGAGATGATGATGATGATGATGATGATGATGATGATGATGACGATGATGAGAAGAAGAAGAAGAAGAAGAAGAAGAAGGTGGGGGTGGGGGTGGGGTGGTGGTGTGATGATGATGATGATGATGATGATGATGATGATGAAGAAGAAGAAGAAGAAGAAGAAGAAGAAGAAGAAAAGAAGAAGAAGAAGAAGAAGAAGAAGAAGAAGGACAAGAGGTGCTACGTAATGGTGGTTGGTTGATGCAGACCCTATATTGAATAAGTCCCCTGGGACTCTCATATAATCAAAGAAAGAAAGAAGGAAAGGTACTTCATAACTGTCTATTTTTCTGCAAACAAATATCATTTAAATAGTGCCAGTAAAAACACAAACATAACAGAGGCAAAGAGAGACATATAGATAAGATAGATTGAGAGAGACAGAGAGAGAGAGGCAGACAGACAGACAGACGACAGAGCAAAGATAGAGACAAATTGACAAAATTGGTACATAAGTTTATTTAAGTAGAAAAATAGAGAAGAATTAACCGACACTTGTATTCTTCATACACGTAAAGTGACCTCCCCCCTTCAACACACACACACACACACACACACACACACACACACACACACAACACACCACAGAGGAAACAAAAGTGTAAACCAAATCAGGACAATAGATTTAAAAGACAGGAGAAAAAGAACGGGGACAGAGAAAAGACATAAAAGAAAGGAAAAGAAAATATACTAGAAAACCATTTCATTGACATTTTGTGTGTTTGGACAAGTTAACACAGAAAGCTCGACATTTTTTCCTGTAAAGGACAACATGTGCAACTGCAGTCTTACGCTCCGAAAAAGAAGAGAAGCAAGTACATATGACCGAATTGATTTTTTTTTTACTGCAAGCAGTCCATATGTAGGCCCTAGGTGAGAGGAAGAAATGCACTAAGAGGTTTAATTCATTCATTCATTTGCTCTTTGATTTCGAAGACAACAGAATAAACACTCGTGTGTTTTTTTTACATCCTGTCCCCGTGTACGTGCGGTTTTGTAAATTTTGTTATCCGTTTCCACAAGCGTAAATGGCCTACTCTTCCGAAAAGTGAATCAGGCTTTGAAGTGAGCGCAAGATATTCTGCGTGCATTCGTACACAAGAACTCGGTTTAAAGTGTCATCCAAAGGACTTTCGGGGGAGTGGAGTAGGCACTGATGTTAACTCCAGGGGGAAATCCCCTTCAACGGGAATCCCAGTGGTGGCTCAACCCAGGTCGTCAGCTCGCAACGCTCTATCCACCGACTATCCTCACCAGGTGAGGGAAAGAGACAGACATACTGACAGACCTGACAGACAGACAGACAGACAGACAGACACACAGATACAGATAGAGAGGGCGGAAGAGTAAAGAGCTGGATAAATCAAACTGCTTGTCATCGTTCAAATGTTTACTTAAGTAGCACAAGCGTGTCTATGATTTATTGAATCTTGGGCCACGAAACGTTCTTGTTAAGAGGCATGCATATGTGTGTGTTTGTATATATGTATATATATAGAGAGAGAGGCAGACAGACAGACAGACAGACAGACAGAGAGACACAGAGAGAGAGACAAAGAGAGAGAGAGAGAGATGTATAGTGTGTGTTTGCGTGCGTGCGTGCGTGCGTGCGTGTGTGCGTGCGTGCGTGCGTGCGTGCGTGCGTGCGTGGTGCGTGCGTGCGTGCTGTGCGTGCGTGCGTGCGTGTGTGTGTGTGTGTGTGTAGCCTACGGAACAATGCTAAGGAAATGTTTTTAGAGATATTATCTTACTGAATTATAAAGGTTGAAAGCATTGCCCCATTGTTTTGCGTTTGTGTTTATATGTGGTTAAATTCTCTTGTCAATGTTTTAAACAATTTTCTGTCTTTCGATAAAAAGAAGCCTGTATATTCAGCTATCAGACTGGCCCTATTCATCTTGATTTGGAAACTGAATTTTGAAAACGATAGACGAAGAAAAGGGAAAATTAAAAAACCATTATGCTTTTTCCTTTCTTCGTAACTTGTGAAGCACACATTTGCTGTGATTTTCTGTGTTACTGTGACTATTTATAATTCCACTTTAAAGTTAGCCACATTCTGTCTTTAGCTATAAATCATACAGTCCTCAATTCTCTTTGGCTTCCTATCACTATATCGATTTTTCAAAACAAAAATTCTCCCAGGGAGAACGTGTTCTGAGATCAAGTTTCTCTTTGCTGACTCACTGTAGATTCTATCTCCCGTTGTACAGTTATTGCCTCCCCGGGCCTTTGTTGTTGTACGCTTTGGGTGTTATGGGTAACGAATGAAAAGGGAAATATTACCCACATTCGTTATCGCGCTGAATCTGCTGTATGTGGAAAAGTAAAAAAGAAAAGCCTGTGGTGTTAAAACTTTTTGAACACGCACCACGCACGCACACACACACACACCACACACCACACACACACCACGAAACCAAGATTTTGAGACTGGCAAGTAACTCTGACACCATAAGTTAGAATAAATTTTGAATAAACCATATTTAGAAACTATAAATTTCAAGTTCCCGCAGCATCATAAAACTACATAGCTGATGTAGCCGGTGTAGCCTATAATATGGGGCATTCCACTTGCTGTGAAACCTTGAAAAAAACCCGATTCAGGAAATTCCACATCGCATGTCCTGTAGTCAGTACAATGAGGGTAGTGGCCAGAGATGGCCCTAACGATTAGCATTTGGTCAGTTGAATATATTGACATGAATCACAGAGGTAAACCGAGGCCAGTCTGTAATTATGCAAAGAAGGGGTGGGGGTAAACCCAGTGAACCGCCAGTTTCGTGAAAGGTCACACGTTTTTTTAAGAATCGACCACATTGCGTCTGCATGGTCAGTTTTGAACGTTTGCCTTCAAGCTTGGGGTGAAGATCCTTCGTAAAGTTCGCTGCAGAACTCTAGTACCCCAACGACCAAATCATTCAGAGGACTGAGTGAGAGAGTGAAGGGTGTCGTAGGACTATCATAAGTTTACTTGTCCTGTCAAGTCATGCTTGTATTTTTGTGTTGACACTTTCCTTGAATAGGTTCTGTAGAAACCAAGTGTTGTGGGGTGTTTTGAGAACAAAATTCAACTGCAAAACTAATCCAGCATGCTGGACAAGCCCCGGATGTATGGTCGATATTTCATGTTTCCGGTACTCACATATCACTGACAGAAATCTTTAACAAGAATATTATAGTAAACGTGGTCTTCTACATGTGTATGTTAAATAGTTAGAGGAGCCATCACTGGAAGCCCGGCGTAATATGGGACCGATGAGATCTTGTAAGACCCCTACCCTTAGTTTTCACCCTGTGCCAACAAGATTCAAAGCTACAGATCTATTGTGACCATTAGGATCAGAGCTCCGTTGCCTTAACCTCTCAGCTATCGCGTCTTACAAATGACGAGAGTCATTATAGCAATATTTTATTTGTAAAATAACACCAACATCCACTGAAACTGTCACAGAAATACTCCGTTCTGGGTTTGGAGGGGTGTGGGGTGGGGTTATTGTTTTCTTACAGCAACATGCAGTAGACTATATATCAGCTACAATGACCAAACATCATACGCAACATGCGGTGCATATCACGCTACACATGTAAAAGTTTATTTATAGTCCAAGTATCAGATTTGAAATTAGTCACAAAGACGCAAACAATCACTTGAAAGTAAAAATACCCCCCCCCCCCCCCCCCAAAAAAAAAAAAAAAAATTACGCATAAAGCATTTTGAGCAAGACTGACAGTACAACAAACTTCAAAACTGGCAAAAAAACACTACCACATGTGAAAGATCAAAACCAAGAGAGAGGAGGGGGGGGGGGGGGGGGGGAGAGGGAGAGACGGAGAAAGACAGACAGACAGACAGACAGACTGAGAGACAGAAAAAGACAGACACAGATAGAGAGGGGGGAAAGGGGGGAAAGAGACTAAAAGAGAGGAACAAGAAAGGGTTAAGGAGTGAAGCATGACAATGCACAGCAGATAGGGGTATATCCTATGGAAAATCTCTCTCCTCTCTCTCTCTCTCTCTCCATCTCCCACCACCACACACACACACACACACACACACACACACACACACACACACACACACACACACACACACACACACACACACACACACGGAACACGGATATGAAGTAGGTGTAATTACTTGGCCAAAAACTGTTCCAGTTGAAAGCATTTGTACTTAGGTGTTAGCCAAACTTCCTCTTCGTCTGTTCTGAGAAAGAAATCGGTTTTTCCTACCATTGTTCAATGGCAATTGGCCTTCGTGTATATTCGAGCCAAAATCTTGTCATTGCCTTTTCTTATCGGTTATCGCAAGAGAGAGAGAGAGAGAGGAAAGAGATGGAAAGACAAGGAGGAAACAAAGAAGAGAAAAGAAGAAAGAGAAAGAAAGAGAATGAACAATTAATCAAGTGCAAACTTCCTTTATTTCGAGACAATGAACTTTACTACCATTCTCCTGATGGCCTTAGTTTATTGAACCACCTCTAGTCACCTTATCAGCAAGACATCAGAGAGAAGAGAGAGAGAGAGAGAGAGAGAGAGAGAGAGAGAGAGAGAGAGAGAGAGAGAGAGAGAGAGAGAGAGAGAGAGAGAGAGAGAGAGAGAGAGAGTCATTCAAGTCAAGTCAAGTCAATTCTTTTATTTCGAGCCAATGAATAGCACTCCCGTGCCTTTTTACATCAACAGCCCCAGCCCTTATCAAAGAGGAAGAGCAGACAAGAGACTTTAGTGTTATTGTTTTGTGTCCGTGTTTCCTGACTTCAGCATCTTGAGTACTGTGACTCGAAACATACTGTTCAATTATGCCTTCACACTTTACAGAGATGTACATCCTTCTCTCTTCTCTCTCTCTCTCTCTCCTCTCTCTCATCTCTCTCTCTCATCTCTCATCTCTCTCTCTCTCTCTCCTCTCTCTCTCTCTCGCATGTGAGAGTATGCACACTTTTTTTCATCCCTGTTTGGAGTACGAGTTGTAAAACATTGATTGCTTATTTACTAGATTTGGAAACAGATGTGGTCTCCTAACTTCTCCCTCTATAAAGAGGAGGGGGATATTGACACTCCACACATAGATTCTTTGTAATCCTCCAGTTTTGATACAATGTTTTGACAATCCCATATTATATATATATATATATATATATATATATATATATATATATATATAATATATATAATATATATATATATATATATATATATATTAACTCCTTACCTTTGTAATCTAGAAATCTATACTGAGGACTTTGCTATTGGTGAAGAACGTAATGTTACTTTGTCCCTAAAAGTCAAACAGTCCTTTGACCTAGCTAACATTTCATCAGCTGATTTTCTGCCTAGTCCAAATAAATCAACCTCTATCTTTTTGCGCTGTGTGTTTACTATTTTCACTCATCAATAATATTTTGTAATAGCAAAGCTTAGGAGCAAATTTCAGTTGTGTAACAAAAGGATTTGTAATCATGTAGCAAGGTAAAAAGAACTACCATGAACGTTTGTTCGCGTAAATTTATGTCGTTTTGTTCGTTATAAATCCACTGACTGATAAGGTTACTGTGGAGCAAAAAACTGGCATCAGTGCTGTTTACTCTCCGTGTTCATTATCGCCAATAGAAATCTGCTTCATCACCGTAAAAAAAGACGCTTACATCCTTCTTCCTAGCTTTACAGGATTCAGGATAAACTTCAGTTGCTGTATTTACTGTGTTCAAACAAAAATGTTTAAATTCTAGCTTTGTATTACTCGCAGATACTATTTTGACGGGAAAAAAACGGACAGAAAGCAAATGTTATTGCGATGAAAACTTAACAGGATAACATAATTTTTCGTTTGGAGTATATGTAAATTAAGTCTTGTTTACTTCCAAAAAGTTCTGAACATGTTTGCCAATTTATAGAAATGCTGCGTTTTAGAAAGTCATTCTAGCGTTTTAAATTGTGTTTTGAACATCCTTACAGAGGGAGTTCCAATGCTCTCTGCAAGAAAAAAAAGTATTTTCATATTCATAGACAATCTCAAGATTGTAGCTTGGCATTTCCAAGAGTTTTTACGGTTGCAAAATTGAGTTTTTGACTGGTTTTTGACGGATTGGTGGATAACGTGTCGAAGGAGAGGTGTTTTGGAAACGCTCTGTCAGAGTTGTGATAAGCAAAAGTTGCTGATGGCGATATTTGAAGGGGACTGATGGTATTCCGCAAGTAAATCTGTGCTATGATCAGAATTCTTCCTTTTAAACAGACCCTGCCGCACTACTCTGTACTGTCGATAGTCACAGGCCATGTACTGAAGGAACTATAGTCAGAACGGTCCCCACCAAACAATCATCAGTCATGAAGTACTTCCTCAGAGACAAGCTACAAGAGACTCAACCATCTACGTCTTAACTCTAGAAAGGTCCTATGACATTACAGGTGGTTTGAACTTTCATAGAGAGTGCTTGATCAAGGATTAAAATCCAGAACTCAAGTTACAATAATCTTATCTTTAGGTCACCAAAGTGATAATGAAGTCTGTATTTCTTGCCTGGAGAGGTCAGATCTCAGAAACAATAGATTTAAAAAAGGGCATACAGCACTCTCTGATCTGGTACATTGAGGACTGATAGAAAGTGTTTGATCAACACCAGTACCAACGTATCTTACAACTTGTTGGAATGTTTGTCCAGTGCCATGAATGTGTAAGGAGTCAGAGCTGCACCAGTTTGAGCCAAGATAAGCCAACGGCCGCGATTTCAGTTATATCGGTATTGCACGGTATTATGTTGCACAGCACAATACAGCATTGTATTGCGCACTGTATCGTGTGGTGTGGTGGTGGTGGGGTGTGATGTGGTGGGGTGTGGTCTGGTGTAATCTTGTGCTGTTCTGTGCTGTGCTGGACAGATGGATGGATGGAATTTAGAGATACTTTGCCCCAGTAGCGCGCATCCTGGCAGTGCAGAGCCATCTACCCCAGCAGAATTTCTGTGGGTGTGTATTTCTTTGCTGATGATGGCGGCTTTCTTTCCAAGTATTTTGCCAGTTTGCTGTTGTATGTTCGTTTACGTGCACTAAATGCAAGTGTCACATGGGATTTCGTTTAACCATCTCAAAGATCCAGGCATCCAGACCACAATCTATGGCATAGTGCACGGGGGAAATCTCCAGCTTTGGATGAATGGGGCTCGTCAGTTATCGATCTCTGCAAGGGTACATTACCGCTAGATCACCTATTCATTTTAATGCAATACAGATACAGACGTTGATTCAGTTCACATTTTACTCTTCCGCTAAACGCGTCAAGTTGAAAGTGGTGTTTTGGAAGACATATTTCTGTAACCTTTAGACTTTGCTCCACAGTCTTCAACGTGATGTAGCATTACACACGAGGACTTGTGTATAAAACACAAATAAATGAATTAACCACACTGACGATGATCTGTGCTGAAGTTACAATCTAACTGTAGCATGTCTCTGAACTGGAAAAGGCTAGCGCTCTATCGGTATGGATTAAGCGTTGCTCCTTTATGAACCATGACCAATAAACATGGCCATGCGACGCGTTATGACTACTGACGTCAATTTATGCTAATGACTTGCTCGCAGATGTGGTTAAAAAAAAGCAGGCGGGCATAGTCACGTGTAGGCAAGCGCGCACGCACGCACGTAGACACACGCGCGCGCGGGGGCACACACACACACACACACACACACACTGATCACGGCAGCTGCACAGTGGCTGGGGCACAGATCTGTCTGTGTGTCAGCTATGAACGCCCACGATCAATCTATACAACGTAGAAGTCTGCCTTCTGTCTTGTTCACCAATGTTATTCCGAGTGTATTCGTCCCCATCTTGATAGTAAGTCCAATACTACAGAACAGTCAACTAAATAACAAGAAACTGCTGCTGGGTTGTTGTTTTGTTGTTGTTGTTTTTACTTTGAAACCACAAACTAAAATGTAACAAGCACACAATTCATATTATTTTGTTTATTTCAGTGTAAACTAACTGTAACTCTTTCGGCTGGTCTACAAGCATCGTCCATCCACTCCCTTCAATGCATACAAAACTTTGCAGCTCGAGTAGTCCTAAAAAAAAAAAAAGATCACACTACTCCTCTCTTGAGATCTCTTCACTGGCTCCCTGTCTCCCAATGAGTTAAAAACAAGATGAGAACCCTCTGCTTCAAATGTCTCCATAAATCTGCACCCTCTTATCTCTGCAACTGACTTCACCTGTACACTCCATCCTGTTCCCTTCGTTCAGGTGCGGGTGCTCTGTGCTTCCGAACATCAAGATTCAAACAAACCACTGTCGGCTATCGCTCTTTCACTATTTGTGGTCCATCCACATGGAATGGCCTCCCTCTATCCCTTGGGCCAAAAGCCTTTCAAATCCAGCCTCAAAACACATTCATTTCCCTCCTAACATCTCCCCCTCATAATCTATCTATACTCTTCAACAGCCACCCCTATCTTCATCACCAAGCCTAGGCATGCTGTGCGCGCGTGTGTGTATGCGCGCGCGCGCGCGACGAGCGCGTGTATGTGGGTGTGATATTGATGTTTGTTTATTTATTCATGGATGATTGCATGAATGTAAATGACTTGAATGTAAGCGCTTTGATTTGTTACTTTACAAGATTCAGCGCTATGTAAATTCCATACATTATTATTATGATTAAACTCCAAAAGTTATCAGCATAAAAACACTATTTCGGAATTGTAAACCTAAAAAAAAAACACTGTTAAAGTATTTCAAACTGTGAAAAGACTAAAGAAAAAAATCACCGTTTCTGATGTTCAAACTGTGCACTATACCAGTCAAACACAAACAAAACTGTTGCTTTCAAAATGTAGGCAGAGTACTGTTTTTTAAGCTTGTGCATTATTCACTACGTAGTGACTTTGATATATAGACCCTCTGCTGAAAGGGTGGACCCAAGTTCATACTTTGATTTACCATACGCTATTTTCTCCGCCATTGTTTTACCAATCATAGGATTCATACATATATTTGAAGTGTGGTGGGTGAGTGGGTGGGGGGGGGGGGCGTGTTCGGAAATTACCTCTGTGTGTGTGTGTGTGTGTGTGTGTGTGTGTGTGTTGTGTGTGTGGTGTGTGTGTGATGTGTGTGGGGATTGCCTCCTCATTAATATCATTAGACACTCGTGTGCCCACGTGCTGACAGTGCACTCGTAAAGTACTGGTAGGCAGTGGCGCACACAACCTGTACTATATGCATGATCTGTACGCATTCTGTGACTGTTAAGCCAATAGCTGTTCTCTTGGTTCTAGAACAATGGTAATCTGTACCAAGAAGTGTGAGCTGCCCTCTGTAAGTGATTCTTGTTACGAAAGGCTGCAAAATTCTGTGTTTTGAAGTCTTCCCTCGCCCATCCATGCCACATCTTTGCGCGAATCTAGCTTCTCTCTCTCTCTCTCTCTCTCTCATCTCTCTCCTCTCTCTCTTCTCTCTCTCTCTCTCTCTCTCTCTCTCTCTCTCTCTCTCTCTCTTGTTTTCGTCCTTTTTTTTTTACTTTGTTTATTAATGTTTCCATTCTTTTGTTTTTGTTTTCTCATTCATTTAATGTGCTTTAGAAAAAACGTCAGTATGTTTTGGTCAATGACCTTTTTCAGCAAAATACGTTTCATGTAAAATAAAAAAATATTCTTATTGTCAAATAAGTAAAAATACCTTATTTATATATAAAATACACTGTTTTTGTTTGGCTATTGATTGGTTGGTGGTGTTTTTGTGTTAGTTTTTCTTTTGTTTTTGTTGTTGGGTTCTTTTTAAACTGACAGTGTTGTTTTTAGTGCTGCTCTTGGCTCTTAGTTATTACCATCAAGCACCAAATATATAAAGATACTATCAAGCGCCTGTCATAGTGATAAAAACACAACAACAAAAAGCACTCATCTTGGTATATCATAGCTTTTCATTGCGAGCATCATTAACCAGTCACAGGTGATAACTTTCTAGGACACACTCACATGACATACCAGCAATACTCCATGCCTCTGAAGACGTTCCGCGCCATTTGACAGAAGCCCCGTAGGCCAGGTGGGATTTTGATGATTTCAAAATACCTGTGATTCTGTGGTTCGGTTACCAGGTGTGACAGCCCTGGAGGTGTTACGTGAACTGCATGCACCTGATCCTTTGAGCAGGCCTAAGTCGGGGAGGGGCAATTTCAGTCTTCAAAAGGTAATGGGAGATTTTCTTCTTTTTTGTCCTGTAAAAAGGTTGGAGGGCTAATTTTGAATTTCGAATCAGTGATTCTGGTGTGTGTGTGGGGGGAAGGGGGGGTATGGATGGGCGGGGTGGGGGTGGATATGAGTGTGTGTGTGGGTGTTAAGAACTTGGATTGGATATTCATACCTCTCTCTCTCTCTCTCTCTCTCTCTCTCTCTCTCTCCTCTCCTCTCTCTCTCTCTCTCTCTCTCTCTCTCTCTCTCTCCTCCTCCAACGATTTATCGATCTCAATACACACACACACACACAAAACACACACACACACACACACACACACACACACACACACACACACACACACACTTGCAATACAACCCACTGGAAAGAGAGGGGGTGGGCAGAACAGATACAGACAACAGACATGATTTAAAATGAGGGCAGAAATAGATCATGCACACTGACTTCAAAACATGCGCACTCACATGTATCGAGTGCATCGCATATTAATCGTAAGGACCAAAGTTTGTCATGTTGGAGTGGTAAAAGAATCGCTCGAGCGCGGTGTACTCTTAAAATACATCGGAGTGTTATTTTCATCGTGCAATAAATCCGATACCAATGCTCAGACAGACCACAAAATTTACGATAGCTCGTAATGCTAAGAGGCTTTTGCTTCAAGAACGAACAAGCACTGAGAATGATGGACCACTGACCATGTTTTTCTATGACAAGACGGAGTGTTCATGTACACTTATGCTTGTACTTTTAATAAGTCATCGCGTCCTGTTATCAATGTTGTTTCCTTTTTTCTTCCTCGTCAGCCCCCCCCCCCCCCCCCCCCCCCTCTCTCTCTCTCTCTCTCCTCTCTCTCTCTCTCTCTCCCTCTCCCCATATACTCCCTTACTGTACGTCCCAGCCTAGCAGACGACAATGGAACTGATTTACAACTTTGTACGATATCTTCAAAGCCTGTTTTGGAACTACATAAACTGACAGATTTTTCTATTATGAGAGATTTTTAGATGTTCACAAAAGTGTGTTTGACACATAACCATGAACGTGGTTTCAGAATCACTATTTTCATGATACAAATAATACTTAACAATTTAGCCTTGAAAATAGTATCAGAATCAATATTTTCTTGATGTAAAAGAATGATAAGATGATTTTCACACTGTTGACACATAAACAAATGGACCTGGTTTTCTTTGTTTTCTAATGTTTTGTTGGTTTTTGTCGAGACACGCGTACGACTGGTCATGCGTATTCTGCAGCCAAAAAGACTATTTGAGTAACAAAAACAAAACAAAAAAGTTGATGCAAAATTACTGTTCTCGTGATCGAAATTACCTTCTTTTCCATATGCAGTCTACTTTTTTTTATTTCTAGTTAATTCATCGTATCACTGTGCAGTTTAAACACACATAATAATCCAAAGATAAAAAATATCTCAGTCATTCAAAAACAGGTCGGATTTCAGAACTATTTTTGCACTTTAGAATGAAGTTTCTCCTTTCAAGGCCGATAGAAAAAACAGTTTCCCCATAGCGGAAACCCTCATGCAGACACAAGTACAGGCAGGAGGAAATCAATCTGTTATTATTCTGACAGAACACACTTTCTCTTTCTGACAGCACGGACAGGAGTGTCCACACAGTCATTATTTCATACTGTCCAGGTCTGAATTTCTGTCCTCTTCATCGGTCATCGCTGTCTTTTCCTACTGGTCCCCCCCCCCCCCCCCCCCCCAGCAAATGAAAATGAAATATACAATGTTCAACACCCCAGTGACCTTTCCGCGAACTAACGAAACTTCTGTCTTAATCTCTGACACATTCTGTCTTCATCGTTCATTGTCTGATGTCTGACGTATTTCTGTCTTCACTGTCTGACGTATTTCTGTCTTCATCGTATGACACATTTCTGTCTTCATTGTCTGACGTATTTCTGTCTTCATCGTATGACACATTTCTGTCTTCATTGTCTGACGTATTTCTGTCTTCATCGTATGACACATTTCTGTCTTCATTGTCTGACGTATTTCTGTCTTCATCGTATGACACATTTCTGTCTTCATTGTCTGACGTATTTCTGTCTTCACTGTCTGACGTATTTTTGTCTTCATCGTATGACATATTTCTGTCTTCATCGTATGACGTATTTTTGTCTTGTCTGACGTATTTCTGTCTTCATTGTCGGACACATTTTTGTCTTCATCGTCTGACGTATATCTGTCTTCATTCTCTGGAGCATTTCTGTCTTCATTCTCTGGAGCATTCTGTCTTCATTCTCTGGAGCATTTCTGTCTTCATTCTCTGAAGCATTTCTGTCTTTATTCTCTGAAGCATTTCTGTCTGATATTCTGACAAATGTTCGTCTCCTTGTCTGACATTTCTCTATCTCAATGTCAGAAATATTGCTTTTTTTTGGTTTTAACCATTCTCTGTCTTTCTTTGATGCATTTCTGTCTTATTTCTGATGATTTGTGAACTCATGCCCTCACACATGTTGTCGTTCTGGCGTAACTATGTGTGACGTGTTTCTTTTGTGATGTATTTCTGTCTTGTCTATTGGCTGCGGCCATAGTAAACCCGTCGTTTTGACGCCGTCGAAACGACGGACCGGGTGAAAAATGCTGCCCGGCTGAATTACTCTGTGGCGTCACTGAAAACGGCTGTGGGTGGCCATAGTAGACCCGGCCCGGCCCGTTCTTTTTAACCCGTCGTTTTGACGTTCGAGCAACACGTCCGTTTGCCGGGTCGACGGAAAGGAAAATAATCAAGAAAAACTTATTTATGGTGCTTCAAAAATTCTGACTACACAAACTAGTAAATTAACCTTTCCCGATTACATTCCAATGGTTTTGATAAAAGTTTTGGGGGAGATTTTACGTAAAAGCACTTTTTATGTCGAACTATTTCTGTCGATTTGCGTCACCGCGGCAGCCTCATTTTTGCGTCACTCGCAGTCTCGGGTGACCATATTGTCAGAAAGAGACGGGCCGGGTTGACTATGGCCGCTTTGACGGATCCGTTCTCCCGTCAAAGAGACGCCGTCGAAACAACGGGACGGGCCGGGTTTACTATGGCCGTAGCCTTACACTTCTGTCATAATGTCTGACGTAATTTTATCTTTTACAATTAGATCTAGTGCCTGATTTATTTATGTCATCATTTCTAGGTAATTAATTGGATTGGAGGAGGCTGGTTGCAGAATCTTCAATTGTGCCCCCACAGTCCACGGGACTACGGGACAGGTGAAGGTGGTGAAGGTGAAGCTTTGGTTCATTCCTGCCGCATTTTCTGACACATTTCTGTCATAACTGACGTATTTCTGTCATTTTTACTTTACTTCCGCACACAAGTCTGTCTTCTGTTTCAGCTGCCAAATGTTGGTGTGTGTGTGTGTGTGTGTGTGTGTGTGTGTGTGTGTGTGTGTGTGTGTGTGTGTGTGTGTGGAGAGAGACAGACAGACAGACAGACAGACAGACAGACAGACAGACAGACAGACAGACAGGGGTATAGGAGGGGGAGGGTGACGGTGGGGAAAGTGGACGCAAGGCAAACAGTCTTTCATGTAGCCGTTGACATAAATTAGATGTATCCCTGTCAGCCATGAACAAAGCGACACGTCATCAAAGGAAACGTCTGTCAAAACGACAGCCTTGACAGCGCCATGCTTCTCACCAAAAACACATGGCTAAGCCCAGATTAGAAGGAGGAAGAGAAAGAGGAAGAACTAGGGGGAGAAGAATGAAGGAGGAGGAGAAGAAGGAGGAAAAGACGAGAACAGGTACAAGAAGAACAAGAGAAAAAAAAAGAACAGCGAGAGGATATAGGCTACATATAGAAGAGCAAGAGGAGAACGATGAACAATAACTACTACTATTACTGCTGCTGCTGCTGCTGCTGCTACTACACAATATAAAGGGGAAAATGGATATTAAGGCTACTGTCATACCTCCTCCTCCACCTTCTCCACATTCTCCTCCTACTTCTACTTCTATTACTACTGCTGCTGCTGCTGCTGCTGCTGCTGCTGCTGCTGCTGCTGCTGCTGCTACTCTCTACTACTACTACTACTACTACACTACTACTACTACTGCTGCTGCTGCTGCTGCTGCTGCTGCTGTGCTCACTAGAAAATAAGATGAAAACATCGACTACGCTGATAATCACGATAAAGGCGATGGCGATGGTAACATCATGGTGGTGGTGGTGGTGGTGGTGGTGGTGGTGGTGGTGGTGGTGTGGTGGTGGTGTGATGATGATGGTGATGATGATGTGATGATGTGATGATAGAGAGATGAAGGATAATATGATGATGATAGGGAAAGAAGAAGCAGGGGAGCGCTGAATAGAAGTAATTACACATCATTATGGAGCTTTGAGTAATGATAGCTGCTCTGCCTAAGCGGAGTCCTTGCTGTTTCCACCGACTTCTTCACCCTCATGGTAGCTTTTTCCTGATTCCGTCTGTCTGTCTGTCTGTCTGTCGCATTTTGTATGTATGTTGTTGTAGTTGTTGTATGTTTGTTGTTGATGTATGTTGATGTATGTATGTATGTATGTACCACTCTTTACTTTTTGTCCATTATCTTAGGGACACTGTTGATTTTTCCATGATCTGCCATAGGGACGCTGTTGAGTTTTCAAGACTGTTTGTGACAGCTGACGTTTTCAGATAACTGTCATTGTAACGGTTGTTTTTTAAAAGACTTTGGTCATTGTCACACAATTTGTGTCCTGAATCTCTACTTATATGGCACGAGTGTGTGTGTGTCTGTGGTGTGTGTGTGTGTGTGGCGAGTGTGTGTGTGTGTGTGTGTGTGTGTGTGTGTGGTGCGTGCTGTGTGTGCGTGCGTGCGTTGTGCGTGCGTGTGTGCGTGCGTGCGTGCGTGCACGTGTGATCCGGTCACTGCCTTGACCTGCACTGTATGTACTCATGCAGCCACTCCTTACAGAAAGGTAGGGGGGACCCCTGTACAAAGTACACGGTCTCTTTTCCTCCCTCCCTTACCTGGCCTCCAACTTCCCTGATATTACTTACACCCCCACACACTGACACTGACTGGTCTCGAGAAGGGGGGGGGGATGCGTGTGTGGAGGGGAATGGGGAAATGCAGGGATGGGGGAGAGGGTTGGGGGAGGGACCTTTGACACAAACACCAGGAAGAGAAAACAAAAACTGTTTATGAATAGAGGTTTGTAGTCAGAGATTCTTGTCTTTATGAGGTTGTGTGTGTGTGTGTGTGTGTGTGTGTGTGTGTGTGTGTGTGTGTGTGTGTGTGTGTGTGTGTGTGTGTGTGTGTGTGTGTTTTATTGTTTGGCTGTGTCTCTTGCCTGTCTCCCTCTCGTTGTCTTTGTTCGCATCTGTTTACTCTGTTTCTTTCTCTCTATTTCTGTCCATGCCTCTCTCTGTCTGTTTCTGTCTGTCTAGTTTCTCTTTCACTATTCTTCTCTGTCTCTCTCACATTACAGAGACAGACAGACAGACACACAGACAGAGAAGAAGAGAGACAAACAGACAGAGAGCAAGCAAGCGTAACAGAGCAGCTACCTGAGCACAGAAGTCTATTTTTCACCCCACGTGTTTGTATATTACAACGAAACAGTAGTGTGAGCCAGTGTGTGACTTAACACATTGCATGACTTGGAAACCTTGTCACTTATCCATTCATTTCGGTGTATGGTGTACTTAGTTTGAATATTTCTACGGTGCAGATCCTACTCCTTCATTCTCTTAGCAATGGGCAAAAGCGTACACGCTCTCTCTCTCTCTCTCTCTCTCTCTCTCTCTCTCTCTCTCTCTCTTCTCTCTCTCTCTTACTCGCTCGCACGTGTGTGAGAGTGTGCGTGTGTTGTCTTGTGCGGGGGCGAGTGTGCATGCCTGCGTGTATGTCTCTGTACGTACGCGTGTTTGCGTACATATACATGAGTGTTTGCACTGTGTGTGCCAGTCGGTTTCTATGCAAACATATGTCACATTAAATCCAGAATCCAATATTTCACCGAAAAAAGGATGCTTTCTGCAATATTTCCTTTGTACGGGTTAGCTTGAATACGGCGGTCGGTAACCTCAACTTATTTAACTTATCTTACCATCGACTTTAAAATCCCTTTTCAATCTTGTGGATCATATACGTTCACAGGTGCCTGGTTGTTACGGACTGATGGTCGCCAGTAGACACATCAGTGAAGCGGGCCCTGCATGATCTTCATAAAAACAGTTAATTTTCCAGGTCACCAGTTCAAGTGGTGGGTGGTAAGTGACAAGGTCTAGCGGCTTGCACACTGTCGACTATATCTTTATCAGAAACTTCAACACCAGTGCGCAAGTTTTCTCAAAATGGTAGAAAAGAATCACCTCCTTTTTCCGTGGTAATTGGGTTTATGGTCAGATTGATGGTGGAAACTCTAAGCTGCGTGATGAATCCAAAGAGTTTAATAGAGACTGAGAGCATGATTGTACTGAAAAAAATCTCGATCGCTATGATCCGTTTTGAAAATAAACAGTAGTACTATGCACGTGTTCATAGACACTAAACACGTGTCTGTAATCCTGGAGCGAGCTGATGCAACTGGCGTGCAATGGTTCACCATCACCTTCAGTAGGTTTCTGTCACACTGATTTCTCATGAAGGAGGGTGTAACTGAGTGCTAAGAGCCATTGACTTTTGTGACCAAGTTTTCAAGCCGCAGTTTAATCTCGGGCGCCTGAAAACAAAGGTGGATAGGTTTCCGTGTCATTACATAACTTCTGCAATTCCCTTCTGTGTAATGGTCCAATACAGTTGTAAAGAACAAACGAGCATATTCTGGCTACACTACGACGTAACCATTGGGAAGCACTACTTAGAACTTGACATCTTTTGGTTTGTCACAGCTGTACGGGCAAAAAATAAAATCACTTTCATCGGGATCAGCACTCCAATACCCTTGAACAATGTAAACTTAACGGTGGTTCTTCCTTCCCCCTCCTTTCTGACCTCTGAATCTTTCCACGCCATTCTGATCAGAATGACTCGTTCATCACCAACCCATACACCAGCACGCAACCGTACCACTGCCTCTTTCTCCATCAGCAAAAACAACACTAACACCCACCCACAACACACACACCACGCCAAACTCACACACCCACACACTCCACTCCTTCACACACACACACACACACACACACACACACACACAACACACATGTGTACACACACACACATGTGTACACACACGCACACACACACACACACACACACACACACACACACACACAACACACACACACACACACACACACACACACACACACGAACACAGCCATCCCTTTGAGAACTAGGATATGTCTAGGCTATCTGACCAGATGTGTGGGAATGAAACAAGCTGCGTCTCGTGAAATGAGAAGAAAAGTCTATTACCTGTGTGTGACACTATGGCCTGGAAAGAAACCATGTGTTGCTTATACAGTTACAGTCTACAGCATATTTTTTAACGAAGAACAACGTGTCACCACAGTATGGCTCCTCCTACTGTTAGTCGTTGTCCTGTCTGCATTCATATTTACCTGAGAGATTTGGTTTTCACCACAGAACTTTCCCAAGGGCAACATTCTAGATCCTGCGGGTTTACGTATGCTAAATGTGTTGCACGCAGAAATAGATTTTCAGTCGTCTCATCTGAAAGACCTAGCACCAAGAACTCAGTTTTAAGGATGGGGAAAGCTTGGCTTTGGACAGGATTTGAACGTGGAAAAAATGTGTCTCTTTCTAGACAGGCGCCTTGCCCCTAAACTAGCGACCCCCAACAAATCCATTCATCTAACCTCATCCTTACCCGCCCTGTGTGTGACGTGATGATTATAATTCAGGCGAAGGAGTGACCTCGATCAAGGACATAGACCCAACTGGAATAATTATAATATAATTTTCATCAGACAGTGACAGCAAACATCTATCGCTGGTTCACATTAATCAAGAGCTATGACCACTTGCCCTGTTTTGTTTAGGGGTGTGTTGGTTTGGGGGGGGGGGGGTTGTGTGGGGTTTTATTTTTGCTGTTGTTGTTTTTCATTCCTTTCGCCTTTGAAGCAAAACTATAGTTTGACTTTTGATGGCAAAAAGATTCTTTTCCAATAGCGAAACACAGATGAAGAGTGGGGAGAAAAGAACTTTTGAAAAGAGAAAACGACCTCTGCCAAATCAGGGCAGTCACCTCGTTAAGTCTCCAAAGGCCAGAGCAGAACTGTGAAACTGTTCACCAATCAAGCGACCTTCAGAGACCATTCCAGCATGTTGGAGTCAGATGTACCACTTGTGACCCCACGTCGTTGAAACAAACGATAACGCTATCCCGTAGCGTGGCCTAAATCTTCCTTCAGAGGGCAACCATCTGACTCAGTCGTGTTCCCCATCCTCGATCAATGAACAATCCGTCACGGAAGGAGCGTTGATACACAGGCCTAACACATCTGCACTACATCTGTGGATGAAAAGGATATATATATATATATATATATATATATATATATAATATATTATATATATATATATGTGTGTGTGTGTGTGTGTGTGTGTGTGTGTGTGTGTGTGTGTGTGTGTGTGTGTGTGTGTGTGTGTTTTGTGTATGAACTCCAATGTGCAGGTTGATAGTTCTGCATCAGGATCTTAGGATTTTGCAAATATTTCAGAGAGCCAGAATAGTCGGAGCGGTCTATCGATGACTAACAACTATACTGATTCATTTATAAATTCGTTATTCATTCATTCAAATATTTGTTGTTGTTGATTATTGTTCATTATTCATTTGTATTGGTTCATTTACCACACACACACACACACACACACACACACACACACACACACACACACACACACACACACACACACACACACACCAACCTCACGCACCACGCACGCACCAGCCCCCCTCTGCCCCCACTCCCACACACGGGCGCGCGCGCACAACCAACACACACACACACACACACACACACACACACACACACACACACACACACACACACACACACACACACACACACACACACACACACACATTCTGGCATTTATTTTATCCTAGTTATTTTTGCTTTGCTTTATTTTGCATGTACACTTCAATGAGTTTCTCTGGTTAAATCTGGCCTTTTTACCCTTTTACCCTCCATTCGTTTCTATAAACAAACACACTTGACATTCACTTTCATATCTTTCACTTTCCCATTTCCTGTCTAAAATCACTTTTTATTGGATTGACGTTAAAACCAACGCAGCGCACACACAAAGCCCTTCCGGTTTTCAATATGCTAGCTTCCACCTGAATTTTGAAATGAAATTGAATTGAATTGAAAACCACTTTTAGCCACGCCAGATTTCTCTGCGTGAAATTTGGGCTGCTCTCCCAGTGAAGAGTGCGTTGCCACAAGAGCAGCGTCAGACGTTTCTAAAAATAGTTTTCTTGCATTCAAATGCACTTGTTTTCCTTTCAAACTGGCTTTTTAAACAGAACTTTGCCAGGTGCAACTCCCCTTGTTGTCGTAGATTCTTTGACGTGCGCTGAATGCGTGTTGCACACGGGACCTCGGTTTGTCATCTCATCCTAAAGACTTGTCACCCAGACTACGACTTAATGTCTAGTGGATGGGTGAAAAACTTGGCGCATTCGGGCATCGAACCCGCACTTATCGATTTCTAGGCAGGTGCGTTACCTCAAGACCACCGATCCTCTGAATATTCATTTGAAATACACACAAGGTGTGCAAAAGTCAAGAATATTCAAAGTGATATGATATGACATAAAATGGACGGTCTGCACATGCAGTCTGATGGAGAAGAACCTTAGCCATGGCTCAGCCACAGGACTGAAGGTTAAAGTTAGAGAGAATGAAAGTGAGAGCACTTTAAACTAGGCTATGAAAACGATTTCTTCAGAAAGAGGCCATTGGCTTATACATTTAAAGGGAGGGTGCTGAGCAAATTCAGAAGTTATACTAAGAATACACGATAAAGTACATCTGAAACCAACAACTGCGAAACAAACCCACCACCAGAAAACAAGAGGTATAACTGTAATTTGTTTTTGTTTAAAGACTTCATTTTATCTCTTATTTCGAAGGCCTTGTATTAATTAACATATAATAGATGAAGCTTAACTGCAAATTATGTTAAGAATACTGCACAAAAGAGGTGTATTATGCTGGCTCGTATATTTGTCTCGGATAAACTTTTTTCCTTATACCGTCAGATACCGTTAATTCTGGACAACATGAAGGAAAATGCACTTCTGTT
>CM060316.1:25898114-25950614 GCA_030674155.1 Stramonita haemastoma | reverse complement strand
CCATCAAGCCATCTATCTAAAGAAAAGAAAAAAATCAAAACAACAACAAAGCAAGAAACCAACAAAAAACAAAGCAGAAAATCCTAGCAAACAATAAAGCCAACAAAGAAAGAAAAGGGGAAAAAACAAACAAGCATATAAACAACACCAATCATTACACCAACATTAACTAGCTAACATGCGACATACATACACACACATACGCGACATACATACACACACACAATCACACATACACACACACACACACACACACACACACACACACACACACACACACACACACACACACACACACACACACACACCACCACCACCACCACCACCACCACCACCACCACTACCACACGAACATCCTCATTACCACGGACAAGAACAATAAAAATAAAATAAAAAATACTACTACTACTACTACTACTACTACTACTACTACTACTACTACTAATAATAATAATAATAATAATAAACAAAAAACTTACAAATTGACTCTGTCTGTCTGTCTGTGTGTCTGTCTGTCTGTGTGTCTGTCTGTCTGCATGCCTCTCTCTCTCTCTCTCTCTCTCTCTCTCTCTCTCTCTCTCTCTCTCTCTCTCTCTCTCTCTCTCTCTCTCTACTCCCCCCTACTCCCTCCTCCCCCCTACTCCCCCCCCCCCCCCCAGCCGTCGAACCGGAGCCGGCATTCAGCTTGGTTAAGCCACAGTAAAACACACACCTCCCGTCGGTAAACAATCGTGACCAAAGAACGGTACAAAGATGTTCACGTTTCAATTCAGGTGCACACAGTCTCTGCAAACTGTCTCGTTCTCGCTAATTTCTTACCACCTCTCGGCCAAAAGAAAGTTTAGGCTCTGTAAACAATATCTGCAGTGGCTGGAGTAGGATAGCCTATCAGTTTTACAGCCTTGCCGACCACTATGGCCATCATTATCAAGGCTGTCGAGGACGTTTAAGCCACGGTTCGGGTGGTAACAACAATGACAATATTATATACATGCAGAAGATACCACATGCACATTAAATGTCACGTAGTCCATGTCAGCGTTCGGTGGGTCACGGACACAACATACCCAGCATGCATCCTCTACATGGCGAGCGATGGGCTCCGCCAGATTCAACCTTGCCGACAAAAGCAAAGCTGTGACCAAATGACTCCTCGGGGTTAAGGAAGAAGAAAAGAAGAAGAAGAAGAAGAAGAAGAAGAAGAAGAAGAAGAAGAAGAAGAAGAAGAAGAAGAAGAAAGAAGAAGAAGAAGAAGAAGAAGAAGAAAGAAGAAGAAGAAGAAGAAGAAGAAGAGAAGAAGATCATCAACAACAACAACAGAAGAAGAACAACAACAATAACAGTCACAATGACGACGACGACGACAACGAGAGAAGTAGTAGTAGTAGTAGAAGAAGAAGAAGAAGAACTAGTAGTAGTAGTAGTAGTAGTAGTAGTAGTAGTAGTAGTAGTAGTAGTAGTAGTAGTAGTAGTAGTGCTGTTGCTGCTACAACGACAACGACGACGACAAGAAGAGCAGAAGAAGGAGAACGAGGAGGAGGAGAAGGAAGGGGGAGCAAGGGGATGGAAAAGAATGAGAAAATGAACCAGTATCAAATTTTGTGACGATGTAGTTGACTAATCCAGTCAACTCAATCATCAGACTGCGTCTTCACAAAATATGATACTGAACACATCATTTTTATGGACAGCATGGCTATGCCCAGATCTTCAGGGCTATGAAACCCGTTGTGGTTCAGATATCGGTTCTCTGTTCAGCTAGAGGATGGGGGGGGGGGGGGGGGGGAGAGGGCATGGGGCAGGTGGGGGGGGGGGGGGGGGGCTGGAGGGGGTAGCATCGCCAGAAGAAAAGTTCGTGAAAAAAAGACTTTTTTTGGCAAGTGTTTCTTCGTACAAACACATGCGCTCAAAACTAAGTGTCTTAGATATTGACATTTTGTCTGCCTGTCTGTCCTGTCTATCTGTCTGCCTGTCTGTCTGTCTGTCTGTCTCTCTCTGTCTGTCTGTCTGTCTGTCTGTCTGTCTCTCTCTGTCTGTCTGTCTGTCTGTCTGTCTGTCTGTCTGTCTCTCTCTCTCTCTCTCTCTCTCTCTCTCTCTCTCTCTCTCTCTCTCCCTCCTAAATGTTTATGCATGCATGAACAGCACACATAATGTACATGCTCTCGCGTGTACGCATACTTGTAAGCTTCCGTGCCCTCACGCACCCTGATCTGATCTGATCTGAGATCTGTAGTGGAAGGTGCAACTATCATGAAACAGTAGCAATAAGGGCATACAAAAGCTGAATCATGCGCAAAGCAACAGAGCCATAACGCCCAACAACAAAATAAACGAACAAACAAACAATCAGAAGCCGAAAGGTTGGCCAAACAGCCAGTGGAAGTCTCAGGTTCAGAAATAGATGTAGGGTAGCCTATGATAAAAATAGACGACCCGTAAACGTTCCAGTTTATCTTTTACAAATCACTGCTACTGCATTTAAAGGAAACCTTCTACATCAGTTGTGTCGTTCTAAAAACGATGCCCACCTGCATATTTCTCACTTACATTGGTGGTCTAGTTGTAATATCTCTGTCTAGAAAATGATCATGTTTTATATAATGTTATTCTATACAATATTGGCTGCAATTTTGGCAGGTGTTTAATTAGTATCACACACACACACACACACACACACACACACACACACACACACACACACACACACACACACACACACACACAAACGCGCGTGCACGCACACACACACAGACCAGACCACACACACACACACACACACACACACACACACACCACACAACCTGGCAGTGATTAGCGTATGTCTGACTGTGTTATAAGAAATTTAAATACAAGCAGTCTTCTGTGACAAAGGAAACCATTCAGGTTTTTCTACATGCTAATTTCTGTCTGTACTATATTAATATGTATCATACACGATTTGTTTAGAACAAAAGCACTGGGCTGTGTGCAAAACAGTTGTCAAAAGATGACACAGGATCACTTGAAAAACGTTCAACTCAATACCCAGCCTGTGTTACGCCTCACACCGGGGTCACTGTGATGACTGTCGTCAGTATACACTGCATAATGAGATTGTGTGAATGGCAGTTGCTGTTTCTTTTTTTTAGATACCTTACCATACAGCCAGCCATACTCTCGTTGCAGAGGATTATTTTTCTCCTTTAATGGAAAATAAAAGTCGCTCTGTTAGGAACTTGCTGTAGATGACGAATTTACTAAATTCACAATAAAAGGTATAAATGGTTTAACTTTGGCCTTGACATTTTTCTGATTACCGTCGTTAACTGACAAAACTTAAGGCGGAAACAATTTTTGCAGATATCAAATAACATCACACACCACACACACACACATACACACACACACACACTCATTGTAAAATCAGCTCTCCTACCTCCAAAAAAACCCCAAGGAGCCAAGATGACAATGCTCCTCACTTTTCCTCGGGACACCAAAGACACACAGAGAAAACTTAGGACTAAGACTCAGCCCACACCACCAGCCCAGCCTAGCTCAACCTCCCTCTACGCACACCTGAATATGACTGACTGGTTGATATAGCTTTCTGGAATGAAAACCCACAGCTACACCTAGCACGCTTTAAAAAAACAGAAGGCATATCATTAGCACACCCTTTCTGCTTGAATTTCGTTTCACTGGATACTGCAGGTAAAGTAACATTGGCGGATTAAGATACCAGTTCTGGTTCTGGCTTCACGGTGTTCCTGTTTCTTTCTTGGATTTCGCGTCACATTCGATACCCAAGTTCTTCTTTTTCGCTTTGCCTCTTGGATTTCCTATCAGATGTCACTCTTGAGATTCCCGATCTCGGACTGGTAGTTGAGCGCAAGAGGGGAGGTGAGGTGACATCCAGTGGGTGTGATGTGTGTGATGGGAGTGAAAGTTTTGTGGTTTGAATCTTTGAGGGGGTTCGGGGAATGTATATTTTTTTTATTATTATATAAACTATTTTAAATTAAATAATTATAAAATAATTATACATTGTTATATAACTGATCCCTCCATATATATGGATGGATCAGTGGTCTAGAGGTAATGCACCTGCCTAGAAAGGGGTCGGAGTGTGCAGTGGTTCAATCCCTGTTTGGGCCCAAAACTTTCCCCCATCCATTAGACCATAAGTGTTGGTCTGAGTGCTCGTTTTTCGGATGAGACGATAAACCGAGGTTCTCTGTGTTACACATAATTATCTAGCGCACGTTAAAGAACCCACGGCAACAAAGAGTTTATCCCTGGCAAAATTCTGTAGGAAAAAGCCACTCTGATAGGGAAACAGATATAGTTGCAGACAGGAAAATAAAATAAAATAGGTGGCTCTGCTCTTGTGGTGACGCGCTCTCCCTGGGCGGACAACCCGAATTTCACACAAAGAAATTTGCCGTGACTTACTGTTGCTCTCTCTCTCTCTCACTGTGTTTTTCAGTTGCCAAAGTTCTCTGGTCGTGTTGGCTGCAATGATGAAAACATTTGCAATGTCTGCAGAGATATTCTCTTATAATAATCTGACATTAAATTATGAGTCCTTCGGTTTACTGGCAACAGAGGAAGTTTTGGTCACATCTTGTCCTGTCCTGCCCAACCCTGCCCTGTCCTTCCTGTCTGCCCTGCTCAGTCTTGTGATGTTTTGTCTATCCCGTCCTGTTTTGTCTGTCCTGTCTGTCTGTCTTGTCTGTCTGTCTGTCCTGTCATTTCTGTTCTGTCTTGTCTTTTCTGTCGTGTCGTGTCGTGTTCTTCTGACATGAAGAACTTCTCTGTATGTGTGTGCTGTGCTGTGCTGTACTGTGCTGTGTTGTGCTGTGCTGTGTTGTGCTATGTCATGTTCTGTTGTGTTCTGTCCTTTTTTTTGTTTTGTTTAGGCTATGAAGGGTACAGAAGAACATATGTTCACGTCATACTTGACAACGTGAATTGAGGGGTGTGCCTGCTACATGAAAACCTATCTCCTGCATGTTTTCCGTAGAAAGCCCTTGTCCTTGACATTGGATACTGGCTATAAACATGGCCGCGCCATTGGATCCAGACACTGGATACAATCATCTACTCTGTTTTCAGTCCTCTGTATCCAGTCTCGGCATGATCAGTTTACAGCTGTTTTGTCTGTAAGATCTCAAAAATGATGATCGCATGTTGCGCGCTCTCTCTCTCTCTCTCTCTCTCTCTCTCTCTCTCTGACAGGCCTACTTGTTGTTTACATGGCCTCTATGACATGATGCTCTCTATAGCCAAGTCCAAGAAGGTCAAAGTCGAATTTCTCATTTTTTCATAGTCGCTACGACTGAGTGGCTTAAAATCGGTTGTCTTGAGTCCCATAGGTGCATAAAGTCATGAGTTCGAATCTCGGCAGCGGTGTCTGGTGAAGTAAGGGTGGGGAGTTTTACCAAATCCCAGGTCAATTCAAAGTGCACACCTGCCAGTGCTTTAATTTCCATCGTGTATGTACATGCAGATCCCGTGATTCATGTCCTCGTTTGGTGAGTTACAGAAGTATGAACATACCCAGCATGCATATTGCACAAAAAATCAGCTGCTAATAACTAGGAATGTGTCAGCTGAGGCCAGCGAACAGACCATGTACTACACACCCCACCCAGTGAAGGAAGGCAGAGAAGAGATCATCTTCTATTTGCTCCCCACTCTCCTCCATCCCCCATTCTCACTTCTCATAATTCCCCTCATATTTTCTTCTTCTGTTTTTTCTTCTCTTTTTCTTGTTTCTATTTTCTCATCTTTCAAATTTAAGTGTGAACCTGGCAACCCTGGATGTCACTCATTTTGATCTTTGTTTCTCTTTCTTTTCATTTTCTTTAAATGTCTTCCTTTTTTCTTCTGCTTTAATTCTGTCTTTATTATGCGCTCTGTTTTCACTGTTTCTTTCTTTCTTCCTCCTGTCCTGCCTTTGTTTTTGTTTGTTTGTATTTTTGTTCTGTCTTCTTTTCTTCTTTTCTTCATTTCCTTCAGGGAAAGGGAAAGGGGGGCTTCCTTTGTCTTTTTCTGTCTTCTTTCTTCCTCTTTTCCTGTGGTTTGCTTTTGCTGTTTCTTTTTTTCCATCCATCTCCTTGCATAGATGATAAAACATGACGTGAAGTGGGTAACGCCCCTGGTGGAAAACGTTGCAATTTTTGTGGTGAAAGTCTTTGCTGACAATGCCAGGTACCGGTCTTCCATCTGCTTTAGAAAACGACTTTGACCTTCATAGTAACTATTAGATGACAGGTGAGGTGACAATGATTTCATGGTAATTGTCCTATACTTTACTGAAGCCAACCACCATTCTGGAATTAACAAATTCATGGCAGGTTTTGTGCTGAACTAGGGTCAGCATGTGTAACACTTTAGGACGAAGTCACCTGGACATCTGCGATGAGACTAGGAACAGTGACGACAAACAAGTGTGCCGGTATCCTTCCTCTTTCATCTTTGTCAGGTGGACAGCTCAGCCTCTGCAATCAAGGCAGCCATACTGGAGGTCTGCAATCTCTTACAGCTCAGCCTCTGCAATCAGGCAGCCATACTGGAGGTATGCATCTCTTACCAAGCTCAGCCTCTGCAATCAAGGCAGCCATACTGGAGGTCTGCAATCTCTTACAGCTCAGCCTCTGCAACCAAGGCAGCCATACTGGAGGTCTGCAATCTCTTACAGCTCAGCCTCTGCAATCAAGGCAGCCATACTGGAGGTCTGCAATCTCTTACAGCTCAGTCTCTGCAACCAAGGCAGCCATACTGGAGGTTTCACTTGCTGTACAGCTTATTGGTCACTGGGATCAGGTCAGGACAGATCCTCTTTCAGAGTGCCTTGTGTCGTGGGCAAGACCGCAGAACGTGTTTTGTTGTCTGGCTGCCAGTCTTGCGAGGGCATTACCCTGTAAAGCCTGCATGCAGTTCTCCATCCCCCCCCCCTGCATCTGCTGTCTTTGTCAGTTCAGTTTCAGCAACTTCTCAGCAGAGAGAGATGTGCATGCATGGCGTGTATTCGTGGTGAGGTGGAGAGGCATGAACATTCACGGACTGTGCATTTGGTAAACGTGTAATGTTCTAAGTGTGTACAGGGGCAGTGGACAAGAAATTCTTTGTGCACTGATCGTAACCCATGCTAACATTTGAACTGGTCAGACATGACTGCTAGGCTTAAAATCACAGGATGGGAAAGTTGTCAGATTGGCTACAATATCATGAGTTATGGCTACCTCAAACGTGACAGATGACTGTGTCTGTACACAAAATTGTTATTACTGCCTAAAAGACGGGACCAGGGATGGTTCCAAAGATATTGTTGTTGTTACTATTTGCCGCCCCTGTAGCTGTTGTTATTGGTATTGCTGCTACTCTTCTTTTTCTCCTCCCCTTTCTCCTTCCCTCCTTTCTAATATTTTATTTTAGTTTTGATTGTTCTTGGTTTGAGAGGTTTTTGTTATTGTTGTTTTTTGTTGCTGTTGTTGGGTTTTTTGTTTTGTTTTATTTGTTTTTGGGGTGTTTTTTTGTGGGTTTTTTTTATAGAACAGAATCAACTTAAAACTAGGCAACAGGTGACACCTGACAAATTCCTCCTTTCTTTTGCGCCGTAATATTTCTTCAAATATTTTCTGAGCAGTCAGCTGGAACCAATTCAAAGATGGCCGACAATGAGACAGCCATTTGCCTAAAAATACCACCGAGGTTTATTATTTTTAGCACATCTCCACAACACATGTCTAAAAATGGAAACATTTAACACCCGTTTTAGAACACTCCCATGTATTGTGTTTCCAAAGAAGAAACCCACAGCTTAGCATCATCTTTCCTGCTTGCGTTCCTTCTCTTCTCCAGAATCTGGATTTATGTCTTTGTCTGTGGACAGCTAGACTGTCTTGTTGTCGGATCTGGCTGTGTCCTTGGCAGGCCTATTCTTTCTCAGTGCGGGAAAGCGACTCGATCACTTTGTTGGTGGATGGGTTGCTGGCTTGACTGACTGCTTGCTTGCTTGCTTGCGTGCTTTGCACACACACCACACACACACACACACACACACACACACACACACACACACACACACACACACAGAAAACATCTTGCGCACACGTTAAATCCTGATCCACTTTTCGTAAGAGTAGGCCATCGTGTACCGGTGGGAACAGATGACATTTACAAAACTGCATACACACGGGGACTGGATGTAAAAAGGCACAAAAGTGCTTATCCCATTATCCAAAAGTCATTCGGATGAGACTTTAAACCAAGGCCCCGTGTGCAAACACACGCAGAACATCTTGCGCACACGTTAAATCCTGTTCCGCTTTTCGTAAGAGTAGGCCATCGTGTGCCGGTGGGAACAGATGACAATATTTACAAAACTGCATACACACGGGGACCGGATGAAAAAAAGCACTTGATTGCTTATTCTGTTATCCTCGATATAAGAGAATAAATAAATAAATAAAATAAATCCTTGATATAAAAGAATAAAATAAATAAAAAATAAATAAATAAACAGACACACATCAAGTGCTACATCAGCAGAACATCCTGTGACGTATGTGTCAACCGCTCTTGTGTGAACGAAACTTTGATTACGTCATTCCTCTCACATTGGGTCATAGAGTGCTCTGCCACTGTTTTTGCTTTTCTTTCTTTTTCTTTCCATCATTTTTTGTTTGTTTTGTTTCTTCCAAACAGTGTATATTTTGTTACATTACACTGCCCAAAACAGCACTCTCTGTACAAAGCTACTTTTGCAAGAGATCATACCAGACGATGGGAGAGCAGCACACAGTCAGTGTTCCTTATCGCTTAACGACTGACAAAGCGACGTGCAAGAGAGTAAGAGCAATCTTTCGCTTCAGTAGCTTGTATAAAAGACACGCAATGTTCTGGTAGTGGTGGTTTTTGTTTTGTTTTGTTTTGTTTAGTACACTACTATAGACTATAATTCTGGGGTATGTGTATGCAGGTTTCTTACCTTTCTCTTTATAGTTCTTTCTTTTCTTTTGCTCTTGGCTACTTTCTATTCATTTCCTGTCTGTGTCTCTCCTATAATAAAGACTCTCTCTCTCTCTCTCTCTCTCTCTCTCTCTCTCTCTCTCTCTCTCTCTCTCTCTCTCTCTCTCTCTATGTTATTGGTTGTTATGAGGGAGGGGGTATAAAAGGAAGTGTTTTCTTTTCTTTTTTTTCTTTTCGTTTTCGTCATGTAGTCCTTTCAACCACCCCCACTCCCTGATGAACTCATACTTTAACCATCACAAAGACAAGAAGCACATCCATCATATCTGTCTCTATATCCTCTCTGTTATACCTGGACATATTCAAACAGTCTTCTTGCTTCATGAATATTCAACAATCAAAGTACACAGTCACACTATTCGCATTGTCGAGAGAACAGACCTCTGCTCTCCTCACTGTTGAGAGAAGATTTGGAGAGAGAGAGAGAGAGAGAGAGAGAGAGAGAGAGAGAGAGAGAGAGAGAGGAGAGAGAGAGAGAGAGAGAGAGAGAATAATCTTTGAATGAATAATCTTTATTTTTGCAAGAGTAACAGAGTAAGCATTCACATACTTTTTTTCATCCGCCCTTGCCCTGATTAGAGAGAGAGAGGGGCGGGGGGGGGGGGGGGGGGGGGGGGTAGAGACAGACAGACAGACAGAGACAGACAGACTGAGAGAGACAGACAGACAGACAGACAGATAGAGACAGAGACAGGTACTACAAGTAAATCAAATTACACGGAGAGCACAGCAGTAAATCTTTCCCCCTTAATGTTGATATATACGTCCCCCTGTCTCAGTCGATGACATGTCCATCGTCACCACGACAATCCTAAACAGTGGAGGACCGTGAAGAAGGCAGGTGGGAGGTAAAAACTAAGAAACTGGGATGGTGGGGGTGGCAGGCCAGGACTGTACTGTGGAGCTGACGCAGAGAGACTACACTAGACGAAGTAACTCCCACAGTCCCTCTGTCTGACGTAGACCGTAGGACGCAGCCCGCTCACTGCTAGGCTACATCCATCATCGGAGTCTGTGTGGTTTTAAACCACAGTGACAAGCTGGAGCTCCAGAGACCCTGACCCCAGCCACTGTGGGAGGGATGTCACCCCAGCCTGTGTACTGTGATGTATGTTTCTAAGTATCGTACGGTACAGTGGGCCTGCCTTTCCTGCCTACCACGCACGCACGCACACACACACATACGCACGCACATACACACACACACGCACGCACATACACACACTCACAACACGCACACACACACATCTAATATCACAACATCTAATATCACAATTTGTGAAGAGACTTAAAATGTATTGAACACACACACACACACACACACACACACACACACACACCACGGAAGACCGGATATGTTGTGTCATGTTCACAGTCCCTAAGAGTGAACTGGTGCTAGATCTGACCTGAAGACAAGAGACAAGACATGGAAACTCGATTAAAAGCTGGGTGGTCATAGTTTCTAAGTTTAACGTCTTCTGTGAGAAAAACAGTAAATGTTTATATATGGTTTTATTGTATTTTCCCTTCTATCTATTTATCTATTTATTTATTTTATTTTATTACATGGAATTTGTATAGCGCTATCTCTTGTAAGAACAAATCAAAGCGCTTGCATTTGACCTACAGAGCCACAGATCATGCTGCCACCAGGCGCAAAGATCAACGACGAACAACGGTGATCAACTGTTGTTGTCTTGTTGCTGCTGTACACTTTAGAGCGCAAAGCCTGGGCAAGTATGTATGGAGGGCAAGCTGTTACCCATGCAGCAGACCCCCCTTTTCCGCGGCACTGGAATGATCCATTGGAAGGGCATTGACCGATACGAATGGTTCCAGTACCGTCGCAGGAGCCACCAGAACGTTGCCATATACCTACATTTTATCATCCAACTGACTGCTCATGGTCATGAGACAGCAACCCCCCCCCCCCCAGAAAGCAACAACAACAACAACAACAACAACAAAAGAAGAAGTAGAAAAGTTTCTTTGGGGTTTTTTGTTACGTCCTCACTAAAGCTTCGAGGTTCACCAATGATGAGATTCAGCATTTGCGACCGTTTTTGCCCATCGTTTTTTTGGTAGCTGCATTCCCACGTTGGGGATGTATGCTGGGTATGTTTGTGTTTTCAACCCACCGAACGCTGGCATGAACTGTGGGATCTTTAAGGTGCATATTTGATCTCCTGTATATTATAGACGAAAGGAATTAAGGCTCGGGCAGGTCTGCACTTTAACTTGACCTGGCAGATTTGTAAAAATCCCCTCCCTTAAGTCACCAGACGCCGCCGAGATTCAAACCCACGACCTCATGGACCCATGGAACTGAAGCAATAATCCTCCGCTATAGCTTCGGCTTGACAGAGTATAAAATCACAGCTCTCTTTCTCCAATACTGTGCACCACTTCACTCTCTGTCTTTATGTTCCATCATGGGATGTTTGCTGTCCCAACTTAGGCCTGTACCCTAAACTTCTCTGTGTGTCAGTTTGCCTCTTAGCAGCAGCTAAGAAGAAAAATGTACATTATAAGTCAGTAAAACATATAAAAGCATCATTAAATAAAACAGATATTGAGAGAGAGAGAGAGAGAGAGAGAGAGAGAGAGAGAGAGAGAGAGAGAGAGAGAGAGAGAGAGAGAGAGAGAGAGAGAGGAAAACGAATGCAACAGAGAAAAGAAGAGATAAAAACAAACACCCACAACATGCTTGGGTTTTTTTCCTTTTTTTATTACAATTTAATAGATATTAGTAACAATCATGAAACAACAATTTTTAACTCCTTTAGCAACTGTGTCCAGTCCAGTAATACATACACACATGTAACTGGAATAAGTACTGATTTTTTTTCAAAACTCAAGAGAAACAAATGAAAAAGTGTGCACGCACACATGCATGCACGCACGCACGCACGCATACACACACACATAAAATCACACTTCTTTATTATTTCAAAACATATCCAAAGACTGACATCAAGGATGAGATTAAGATTAACAACTCAATTTCTTTATAAGTTCTACATGTAGCCTATATAGCAGTGGAAGGTTTGGACTGACTATGAGAGCTTGGGTGAGAGTGGAAGAGAGAGAGAGAGAGAGAAGAGAGAGAGAGAGAGAGAGAGAGAGAGAGAGAGAGAGAGAGAGAGAGAGAGAGGAGGGAGGGAGACAGAGACAGACAGAGAGAGAGGGAGACAGAGACAGACAGAGAGAAAGGCAGAGACAGAGTAAGCGAGTGAGTGAGTGAGTGTGTGAGTGAGTAATTATGTGTGTGTGCGTGTGTGCATTAGCGTATAAGATTTTCTGTGATATTTTTTCATTGCCTTTCTAACGACTATTTCCATTACTGTAAGCTGATAACATTTTACAATTAAAAAAAAAGATATACAATAGGACAAGGAATCCATTAAGTGTTGTTGTATCTTAAAGTGTATTGCTACTGAATCACACATGCACCAAATGTGTGACGGCAGTGACATTTTAACAATGAAACAATACAGCAAAGAAACAACATATTTTTTTTAATCTAGTCAAACAGAAGCTTCTGTTGCACATTGTTTTGCAATCATGTCTGCCTGCAACTGAATTGAAGCAAAGAACATTACTGAGACAGGGAAATGAGTGCACACAGCATTAAAGTAGGTCTCTATGAGCTTATATAAACACACAGGGATTTTTGTTTGTGTTTTTTTGTTGGGGGGGGGGCACTTTTTTTTATTTAGCACTTGCTGTATAGAAAAAAATAAATAGAAACTTTTTTTTAATGCATTTTTTTTTCAGCAATTATAAGATAGAAAACCACTCTGAGAAGACATTGCATGTCAGCTCATAAACACATTTTAAGTTAATGAATACTTCAATAGGTATTGGGATATTTTTTGGTAACATACATATATGTGCACACACACATTCATTCAACACACACACACACACACACACACACACACACACACACACACACACACACACACCACACACTTGAAATCAGTTTGCAAGTTCATCACTGGTCATCTTAAAAACAAAAAAAACACACGCAAAGTAAACCAAAAATATCATGCTTCAAAGAAATCATTTTCAACACGCACAAATAAGACAATAAAAGAACCTAATACCTTTATCTCCGACAGACAATGATGTAATGAAAGCGTGCTAGTGGCATTAAGATACACAACATAAATTTGTACCAAAGTTGTACAAATGATGGACTAAATGAAAACCAGAAAAACTTACTATGCTGTAAACATACAAGACCAGTGAGGGATTCCCAAACCCCTCTGATGTTCTAATCTCCCCCTTTAGCCAAACAATGAATAAGTGTTCCTGTTAAGGTAATATATTACAAAAGACTGGATCATACAATGCAAATAGAAAACTACACAAAAATATAAAAAATTAACTCAGTCATAACCTGTAAATGCAAAGTGACCCACCTTGTACTAATCACAATGAAAATATTTATGCATACAAGTAATAAATTTCGTTTGAAATGAGAGGACAAGACTACTTATAACCATGCTTAGGTTTGTCACATGTTTTATTTGTGTGCTTTACTTTTCTGTTCACCTTAACACTTTTCTTTCCAGAATGCTACCTACCATCACTCAGCTTCCCACTCAGGCCTGCTATCTGGAGGCTGAAGGAAAATGTTCTTGCTACAATCCCTAGCCCATAGTTGCTCTGCCATATCTCCACCAATTACTGGCGTTGAAATCTTTAGCACATAATACTATACCCATCTGTTGATGTGGATATCAGACCAATATTTTTATCTCTGTAAAGTACACTGGCAGAATTATAATTTAGCATTCTTGACATTTGAGTTTCACTTATGTTGAAGTTTCATTCACTGAGCACAAAATGGGTGGCAAAAATATTAAACTGGATAAGTAATACATACTAAACCACTTTAATACTTAATAAGCATTTACTTATCTCTTCATGTTGTTTCTAGTCCACCTGACTGTGTGGGCAACATTAATGATATCATCATATCACAGAGAAACAATACCAATAGCAGATGAGATGCATATCAAAGGCCAGTCACTTACAGGTCTGAAAACATAGGAAAGAGAAGGGGAAAAAATACAGAAAAGAGATGGAAGAGAGCACAGACCTCATCAAAATATGCATTACGCAAACAAATCTGGGAATAAGGGCTTCGTCCCTGATGTGGACTACATGCTAAACTTGCTTATCATCAAACAACCCTTACAATCTCCTATAATAACCTCCACACCTAAGCACAGAAAAAAGAGAAAAAGGTCAAGAGGTTTGTTGTTTGTTTGGGTTTTTTTTTTGTTGTTTTTTTACAAAATAAATGATACACAATGTCAAAAAGGCAATTCAGACATTCCTGTCCACACAACAAAAAGACATAAGTCAAAAGTCAAAGTGAGAAATTACCAAATCCGTGAAAAACATCTCATCAAAATACCGATAAAGAAATTGATGAGATTTGGGACTGGGGGGTAAGGGTATGGGGATGGGAGTGACAGAAAAGGGGAAGTTCAAGCACAGAATTTCCTGAAAGTATCAATACTGGTTATTCTAGGAGCCCCTACATGTCACAAGAGAATGTCTGCAGCTTTTCTACAATAATTCTAGTCCTTTTACACAAAAATGATCAGATTTAAAGCAGATACAATCAAGAGTCTGTTTTTATTTCTATTCACTGTAAATGGCAGAATTTATTTCTCAAACACACTGCCACAAAATACGTGAATTTCAAATTGTCGTTACAAACTGATCACAACTTGGAATGTAAAGTTAACAAGTGGATTTCATATGAAGAGGACCACATTACAACCACTCTGAATTAACAAAGAGCACTTCTTTGATCTATGTTTTAAAGTAAACACAAAATTGGTACTGTTTCATACAGGGTATATACTATCATATTACACCTGGCTGCAGATAGTTGATTAATGCATGTCAAGTAAGAGCAATATACAAACATGTATATAAATCCCCTGTAAAATCACCATCTCTCCATCGTTGTTTTACATCCTGAGCTGGCGTACATTTTAAAGATGAAGCAAGATATGTTAACCACCAGTGGTAAGAGCACTGCTTATTTTTGTTAGTATGGTATATTAAAAAAATAAAAATAAAAAAGCCCAAAGGCACAAGAGCTTTGAGACAAAGACTAACACATTGGTAATTAGAAATTATGAAAAGAGAGTATAAAGATGATATATTCCAATTGTGAGAAAATTTACATGATAGGTATTTAAAATACATGCACACACAGAAAATGAGATGGTGTAAAAAGTGAATAAACAATGAAAAAACATGTGTAAATACAGACAGACAAAAAATGAAAAGTTGAAAAATGGTTGAAGAAGATCAACAGAAAAATTATGTTTAAAAAAACAAGACTGAAAATATCAGCACTGATAATATGCACATTACCAATACATTTGTTGATAATTAGCAAGAAAATTGAAACTAACTTCAACATTTTCAAGACTTGCTGCATCACTTGCTACATTCTTTCTTACTTTGTACATTTCCAAACCAACAATAAGCTAATGATACCAACATATATACATGATAAAAACGTCCAAATACTCTGAATCTTTCAAGGATATGAAATAGATCTTATCAAAATGTGTTAAAAGACAACCTAACCCAAAGACCCCATGCACTGCAAAGACAGGGTCCTCAAAATTGCCATACTCTCAAGTTCCAATAAATAAATAGATAAGAACAAAATGATATCTGTTCCATTTTGACTGGTATCACTGGCTCATTCTTTGAACTACCGGGCAGTCCAGGAGCTGTAAACTCACAGATCTATGCAATACACACTTCAATGATGACTTGTTGGTGCAGAATCCACAGAAATGAAAAAAAGCTTGGAAAAATATTCACACTACTGGGCACAGCAATTCAAAGTACAACCCAATAAAACACTACCCCCCGCCGCCCCTCTCTCCGGAACTTGGAATGATAATGATAAAATGTGAACAATTTACAAGTGCATATTATCATGAAACCACAGTATCAAAATAACAAATCACTTCAGCTAAAAAGATCAGACACCCCTGACTGTCAGATGGTTATTTAAACTGAGCATTATTAAAAATATTTATACACACTTTGATGAAAAGGTCATACTACAGCCTGGCCACACTGACAAATAATTGACGGTGACACACTGCCATGAAAAGGTCACATGACATTACAGCCACACTGACACATACTTGAAGGTGGCACACTTCCATGAAAAGGTCACATGACATTACAGCCACACTGACACATACTTGAAGGTGGCACACTTCCATGAAAAGGTCACATGACATTACAGCCACACTGACACATACTTGAAGGTGACACACTTCCATGAAAAGGTCACATGACATTACAGCCACACTGACACATACTTGAAGGTGGCACACTTCCATGAAAAGGTCACATGACATTACAGCCACACTGACAAATACTTGAAGGTGACACACCTCCATGGAAAGATCACATGACATCCACACTGACACACTTCCACAGAAAACTCCTGTCCAAGACTACTCACTACAACACGGCACATATTGAAGTAATACATTTCCTTGGAAAACCCATATCACACCTATACTGCAGACAGTGAGGTAACACATTTCTTTGAAAAGGTCACTCACTGCCACACTGACAATACTGAAAGCGATGAGTTTTATTTGAAAGTTCATATCAGCAGACACCTTTCCAGGTAAAACTTCTGTCACAGTTAAACTGACAGTTCTCAATGCTGAGGGCACTGTACTTCCTCGGAAAGCTGACGTGACAACTTCACCAGCAGATACTGAAGGTCACATGTCCTAGGACAGGCTACATCACAGCTATACTGAGAAATGCTGAAGTAACATACTATTTTGGAAAGCCCACATCACATATACACAAAACAACACATTGCTTTGGAAAGCCCACATCACACCTACATAAAACAACACATTCTTTACAAAGCCCACTCACACCTACACTAAAGAACACATTACTTTGGAAAGCCCACATCACACCTACACTAAAGAACACATTACTTTGGAAAGCCCGCATCAAACCTACAGTAAAGAAGACACTACTTTGGAAAGCCCACATCACACCTACACAAAACACCACATTACTTTAGAAAGCCCACATCACACCTACACAAGATAACAAAATCTTTTCACAGAGGGTTTTTTTCCTTCTTCCTTTTTTTGTGAAATCTCTCTGACTCATACCAAGGTGATACTGATTCTTCCTACCATTTTACATTCTTCATTTTCTGGTCCAGATTCTGGTGTTGCTCTCTTCTGGTCCTTTTTTTTTTTTTTCCAAGACAAGAGTAGTTTGCTATTTTCAGTTTATACATTATAGATGTTAACATGTCAGCGCTATTCTGGCATTTGTTATTAACGTCAGAGCAAGGTTAAAAAATCAATCATCTGTCAAATTTTACCACTATATGTTTTGGTGAAAATTCTAATCTAGTTGTTTTTGTTCTTCTTTGAACATCTGCTACTTTTCTGTCAAAATCCATTCTGATGGCAAAATGTTTTTTTGTGACGTTTTGAAAGACAAGAGAAAGCTGGAATCTAAATTGACAGGTATTGCAATCTGACAAAAACAATCACTGTGATCTCACCGGCTTGACTAGATCATTCAACATCAATGACACATGCTAAAATGAAATCTTTTAGAAATGTATGATAGTCTAGAAAATATTGTGGCATATTTTGGGCAACTATATGGCTTGATCATGTCCAAAGAGAGAGGTATGGTGCTACACATTCAGATCATAATATGATATACACATTCATGGCACAACATGACCAGATCATGACTACAGAGATTCATAGCACTACATGACCAGATCATGACTACAGAGATTCATAGCACTACATGACCAGATCATGTCTACAGAGATTCATAGTACTACATGACCAGATCATGACTACAGAGATTCATACTACTACATGACCAGATCATGTCTGAACAGATACACACTACACAGCGCTATATGAGAAGACAAGGTCTGAGGAGATACACAGTGCTACATGATCAGATCAGTCTAAAAAGATATACACTACACATTACTACATGACCAAATCAGGTCTAAAAAGATACAGACACTACACATTACTACACGACCAGATCAGGTCTGAAAAGATACACACTACACAGTGCTATATCGTATATGACACATCAGGGCTGAAAAGATGCACATTACTAAATGACCAGATCAGGGCTGAAAAGATACACACTAGACAGTGTTACAAGAAGCAGATCATGCGAAAAAATATATTTATGGTGCTGTATGGAAAAATGTCTCTTAACATTGTGACCAGATCATGTTCAAAATGAGATACATAGTTTGATAAAACCAGATCATGTCCACAGTGAGATATATGGTGCTATATGACCCAGCTATGCCTTGAGAGAGACAAACAATGCCTTATGACCAGATCATGTCAAAAAGATAGATATGAAGCTGTATGGAAAAATAAGGCCTTATGTAAAGTTAAAGCAAGATTGTGAGAAAAACAGGAATAAGAGGTATACAACAAAAGGTCCTCTACAATTATGACCAGAAAAAGAGATTATAGGAGCTACTGACAGCATGTAGGTGAACAATTATCCCATGAAAGAGAATCTCTGATGAAAATCCGTGATGATGACCAGCTCTTATATTATGAGAGATATACAGTACTACATAACCATATCATGTGAACAAGAGAGACACTGAAACACATGGTAAATTAAAGTAAAATATTAAAAAAGTGCTTTATGACTAGATCCTGTCCCAAAAAATACAGCAAAAAACCCCCACATAAATAAATACTGCTAACGGAATACTAAGCTCATGCATACTGACCCACGTTCTCTCATCCACTCCCTCATCCACTGAGCAACACACACTTTTCCCACATAGTCTGCATTGATTTCACATCTGGCACTCACAAGACCCAGGCACCTGTCTCTGTTCCCGAAGCTTAGCGCCACGTCACCCTACACCCAATAATACTGTTGACAAGATCAAACTGCACCAACACTGACCCTGACACCAACAAAAACTGCAGGCAGTGTTCAAAACAGTGTGATATGAACAAGACACCGAGACCTGAGCTATGCTGCCTAAGTGACTCCATCAGGAAACAGAACAACCAACAGCGCATCTCTGCATGCTACCTCACACATCACCACTCACATCAGCGGAACTTGTGTTTTGATTTTGGTCCGTAAGTAAAATCAGGGAGACTGGTCTTTTTTTTTTTTTTTATCAAAATGCATGGCAATGTTATAAATTAAGGAACTTTGAAGTGATTGTAAAAAATGAACACATTTTCTTCATCCATGATAATCAGCACAGCATGATTCTCTATGCACTTTCAGGGCAAGTGGTGGCATGAAAATTAAAGGCCAACTTTTTCAACACAGAGAGAAATAAAACGGATACACACATATAAGATTATGACAGATATGACTGATCCAGTTAGTCATTTCACCGTGGTTTTGAATTCCAGTAATACATGGAATCCCTGGAGACTGTCCATTTAGTAGAAGATACACACTTGATGACAAAATGCATGCTTCTGATGACAGATATAGCCATACTCCCACATGCAAAAGCATAAATGTAGGACAAAAAAATCAAAATATCCATAATCAAATTATAGCCTTATTGGCAATGCTTTTTTTATCACCCACTATTAACTCATCTATCAAATAATTCAAAAGTTCTGATCTTAAATTTTCATGCTACCATTCGCTTTAAAACAACAGTAATAATAATTCCATTCTTTCTTCCAAGTAAACTTCCCTCTTTTGAAAAAACCAGTGATCCCAACATTTTAACCAGGGACAATACTTGAACTTGCTAATTCCATGCCACATTTTCAACACAAAACATTAGTGTCTTCATTCTTATACAAGAGGGAATCTGGTTTCTCTAGAGAGCTGGATTCTGAAAGACTATTGACAGAGTCATTAGCAAATGCTGTTCCCAAATGTCCCTTCTTCTTCTGATCGTCTGTTCGTCGATGTAAAAGTGAACGGGGTGAGTCCTCTTCTTGGGCAGGCAGTTTTCCTTGGGCTCCTCCACCTCAATGATGGCAGGGCCATTGGAGGCATGGTCCATGTTGCTCTTTTCCCGACTTTTCTTGCCACGTTTTTTCATCTTCCTGAAAGCAATTCTTTTCATTGAAAAAAATGTTATAATCAAGTAATTATGGAATCATTTTCTCCAGCACAGCATGTTCTTTGAAGTGTCTCAGGCTTTGAACTAGATATATGTTGGGTTTTGTTTTTGTTTTTTCTGTTATTGTTGTTGGTTTGGGTGGTACTTTATGTCTTGGACTTTCTGTTTTGCCAACCGTGTGGTGCAATATGTATTTATGCTCTGACTGGGGTATCATCATTGTTTCCTTTTCTCTTTTTCCTAAAAAAAACAACTGTTGAGATTGTAAAATGTGTGAACATATGCACAAGCATGTACACATTCAATTCGATTCAAATACTTTGATATCCCACAAACAGTATAGTATCTGAATTGAACTGAATTGAATATGTACATGTGTGTGCTTATGTTCACACATTTTACAATCTCAACATACATGAGTAAAACTTCATGTCTGTACCTGTATGTGCATCCATAAATGCATGCTTAACTATACTCTTGTTGGAGGTTTGTTTCCTTGTTTCAACAACAGATATTCATTTAACAGCAATGATAGTGTCTGAAAAATCACTTTACCCAGCCAACACCCAAGGACATTTTTCCATCAACTCCTTTACAAAAGAGAAGGATAAGCACATAACAAGTAGCTTCTTTGCCCTCAAAAGGCTTAACAGACTTGTGTCTGGCTTGACACTTCTCAGGACACTAGTAACACACATTAAGAACCACTTGAAACACAAAGTAAGATCTCTCTATAGCCCTACACTATGATGTATGCTCAGAAATGTTAGATACATTTGGCAACATTTTAGCTGCCTTTTTCTGTGTTTGTATTTGCTTGTTTTCTGTTTTATGGGTTTGTTTTTCTTTTTTTATTTATTCACCTTTTCCTTGCAAACAAGACTCACTGATCGAATTGAGAGCTTATGAAAATGTCCACAAGATTCTGCTAGGAAGTGTTTGTCTGATAAAACTGTTCCTAATACTTTACTTTTTCATTCTACACACCCATTTGCAATAAAAAAAATAATAAAAAATTGTGCGTGCAGAAACACACACACACACATACAACAACACACACACACGTCACACACACACACACACGTGCACACACACACACACACACACACACACACACGTGCACACATACACACATACATACACACAAACACACACACACAACACACACACACACATGTACACACACACACACAACACAACACAACACAACACACAAACACACACAATACACACACACACACACACACACACACACACACACACACACACACACACACACACACACATACACCGTACACACACCACACACACACACACACACACACCGTACACACACACACCGTACACACACACACACACATCGTACACACAACACACCCCCGTACACACACACACACACACCATACACACACACACACACCCCCACTGACCGTTTCTTGGCCTCGGCTTTCTTCTCCTCCTGGTAGGTGACAAGGCTGGAGGAGGACTCGTTGTGCATGATGCTTTTCCACATGGCGGTGCGCGACATCTCCTCGCTGATGTTCACCTGGTCCAGGTGGGCCGCGATGGTGATGCTCTCCATCTTCAGACCCAGAGGCTGCAGGTCACTGCCACTGCCACTGCCCCCCCCCTCACCCGGGGTGCGCTCTGGGGGCTGCTCACAGTCAGGCAGTCAGTTAGTTATGTTGTGTTTATGTGCGTGAACAAAACTGATCTGAATTAAAATGGTCAGGTTGGTTGTATTTGCATACTGTTCACAGTCAGTCAGTTATATTGCATGAACAAAACTGACCTGAATTAAATGGTCAGGCTGGTTGCGTTTGCATACTGTTCACAGTCATTCAGTTATATTGCATGGACAAAACTGATCTGAAATAAATGGTCAGGCTGGTTGTATTTGCATACTGTTCCCAGTCAGTCAGTTATATTGCATGAACAAAACTGACCTGAATTAAATGGTCAGGCTGGTTGCGTTTGCATACTGTTCACAGTCATTCAGTTATATTGCATGGACAAAACTGATCTGAAATAAATGGTCAGGTTGGTTGTATTTGCATACTGTTCACAGTCATTCAGTTATATTGCATGAACAAAACTGATCTGAAATAAATGGTCAGGTTGGTTGTATTTGCATACTGTTCACAGTCATTCAGTTATATTGCATGGATAAAACTGACCTGAATTAAATGGCCAGGTTGGTTGTATTTGCATACTGTTCACAGTCATTTAGTTATATTGCATGGACAAAACTGATCTGAATTAAATGGCCAGGTTGGTTGTATTTGCATACTGTTCACAGTCATTCAGTTATATTGCATGGACAAAACTGATCTGAAATAGATGGTCAGGTTGGTTGTATTTGAATACTGTTCGCAGTCAGTCAGTTATATTGCATGAACAAAACTGATCTGAAAAAGATGGTCAGGTTGGTTGTATTTGCATACTTTTCACAGTCATTCAGTTATATTGCATGAATAAAACTGACCTGAATTAAATTGTCAGGTTGGTTGTATTTGCACACCGTTTATATACATTTAATTATATTGCATGAACAAAACTGATCTGAAATAGATGGTCAGGCTGAATGTATCTGCATGCTGTTAATATATAATCAGTTATATTGCATGCATGTGTGTGAACAAAACTGATCTGAAACATATGGTCAGGTTGGTTGTATTTGCATACTGTTCACAGTCATTCAGTTATATTGCATGAACAAAACTGATCTAAAATAGATGGTCAGGTTGAATGTATCTGCATGCTGTTCATATATAATCAGTTATATTGCACGCATTTGTGTGAACAAAACTGATCTGAATTAAATGGTCAGGTTGATTGTATCTGCACGCTGTTCATGTCATTTGGTTATATTGTATACATGTGTGTGAACAAGACTGATCTAACATAAATGCTCTAAAATAAGACTGATCTAAAACAAAATATTTGTGACGTTCCATTACGAATGAGTCGGATGTCATCTCCAGCCTTTTTCCGCTAGAGCCCAAAATATGCAGTAGGGGTGTCAGGTACCGATTTGGAGATTTTGTATAAAACTGATAATATAAACATTTCTGCACCGGAAAACATCAATAAAATAATGATATTTAGTTTCCTTTCTTATCAAAATCGCATTTTAAAACACCTACCACTGCAGAAGACCGACAGTTTTGATGAAAATAATCCTGAAGATACGACTTTTCCGCAACCTGTATCCCCTCGAGATTTACAGTAGACCCGCCGAGTGATACACCATTTGAAAGCTCTGGGTCTCCGCCTTCAATCTGTGTCAACTATTTCTAGCGTGAGTGAAAACTTTATCCAATGAAAACGTTCAAAATAGGGAAGGAATTGTAAACAAAACATCGCTAAGGAAGGATTTCCTTCTTCTCATTGGCCCGAGAGAGCATGTGACCTCGCTCAGCCACTCTGCAGGGTCTGTAAAACAAAATGGCGTCGCTCGCTTCAAAAGTCCAGTCGAAAGCGATACCTCTAAATTCTGCTCGTTCTGACGATATTATTGAGGGATAGAACTCAGAAAAGCTTTAGTAATGAAGTGAGGACTTTATTACAACCTAATGAAGTGCTATTATGAAAACGTAAGCCGAAACGATGTCGCCGATATCGCTGAGGTGACTGAATTGAACTCGGCAATGAATCGCTCGCTCGTTCATCAAGAACAGAAAAGCAATAGTGCTTCTGATTCAAGCGATGCACGATGAAGATAATTACAGTGAACTATATTTTGTCAGTATGCTTTATCTCAACATCATCGAGTTAGTTAAACTGAACACCAATTTCTCAGAGAGCGAAAAGGTTCAGCCTTTTGACAAGTGCCATGCTAAAAATAGGCTGAAAAACAAAAACTTGTGTCAGATAGGCTAGTACTTAGTAGGCCTATTGTGTATAGAAAAATGCACTAGGCTACAGACGAGAAATCATGTTTAAAAAGTGTGTGTGTGTGTGTGTGTGTGTGTAATTTCATGTGTGTGTGTGTGTATGTAATTTCATGTGTGTGTGTGTGTGTGTAATTTCATGTGTGTGTGTGTGTAATTTCATGTGTGTGTGTGTGTAATTTCATGTGTGTGTGTGTGTGTGTAATTTCATGTGTGTGTGTGTGTGTGTGTGTGTGTGTGTGTTGTGTGGTGTGTGTGTGTGTGGTGTGTGTGTGTGTGTGTGTGTGTGTGTGTGTGTGTGTGTGTGTGTGTGTGTGTGTGTGTAATTTCATGTGTGTGTGTGCAAATGCTGAGTTTCATGTATGTTGGGGGTAGTGTGTGTGTGTGTTTGTGTGTGTGTGGTGTGTGTGTGTGTGTGTGTGTGTTGAGTGGGTGGGTATGAAAAATGTCATGTGTTGAAACTATGTTGCTGTTTGATGATTTTATTTTAATCTTAAGCAGAACTCTGGCTTCAGTTTTTCAATTTAAAAAATCTTGATTTTATAAAATTTGATTCTGGGGAAAAAATCAAGAAAAGATAGTAGTGAGGAAGGGGATCAGAGTCAAAAGTACAGGATGCAGTTTGTGTATACTGTGTGTGTGTGTGTGTGTGTGTGTGTGTGTGTGTGTGTGTGTGTGTGTGTGTGTGTGTGTGTGTGTGTGTGTGTGTGTGTGTGTGTGTGTGAAGGCAAATCAAAATACTATTCACTGCCCAAATATCAAATTTTATCATTCTTGTTCATCTCACTCTCACAAGAAAAAAAAATTGTACACAAAACTGCTTCATAAAGTTTGACTATTATAAATCATTTCAAAATAAGACAATAAAATATGAAAACAAGAACTGCAAGTGCATCAGTTAACTGTGAGACCAGAAATATGGACAACTTACCTGGAAATAACCAAAAAAATCCAACCAAAACAAACTAAACATAAAATTAATGGAGAACATATACATATACATACATATACATGCATACTCATTAGGGAAAGAGACACATGAATCAGGGGTAGTGGATGAGAGATGATGAAAATATTTAGTAACACATGATATAACAGCTGATAAATGTTTAATTCTAGAAGAATGAAAACTAGTTTACACTTGCTTCACTCTGTGTGTGTTGTTGTGTGTGTGTGTGTGTGGTGTGTGTGTGTGTGTGTGTGTGTGTGTGTGTGTGTGTGTGTGTGTGTGTGTGTGTGTGTGTCACTATACTATGTGCACATTATGGCTTTATAAGTTTTATGTGTAGGTAAGTGTTGTTCAAAGCTGTGGCTAAAGAAATTACAGTATAAGGATAATGAGTTTTCAGAGTCTAATTTTGGCTAGGGGAAGAGACTGGGGTTTTGTGTATGTTCACATTATCATAAAACTTTGGATTAATTTTCAATGTCTACAGTATTGCCTCATTTACTGTGCAAATTCTCTAGTAAGTATTCCCCTGAAACCTTGCATGTAGATGCAAAAATGACTTCTGAGATAAATGCTATTATTCAAAAATTTTTGGTCCATCAAAGTTTTAATTTTAAGCATAGTTAAATTTGGTAATGTAATTTTGTTGATTTTAAGTAAAATCCAGATTGGTGTTGTCTACACCTAAGTGAATTTACATATCCTAATTTCTGTCCATGGTACCTTTCTATTCACATGTTTTGCCTTTGTAATGATATTAGTTTCAACATTCCATACATTAGCTAATTGTCCATGAGGAGATTACCTGTTTTTCACAAAATATATATATTATTTTAAATCAAAAATATTTTCCCATGATATTCACTGTTGAAACTTAATATTCTAGCTTTAAATAATGATTTCTCTTTCTGTGTAAAATATTACTGCAAAACATTTTGTAGAACCTGAGATACAATAATCAGCCAAAATGAGCACTGAGGCCAGGGGTAGTCGCCCATTAAAATAGGTCTAATATTTGAGAAAATTAATATATGACCACCAAACTTTGTAGGTATGTATTTCTTTGTGTACTCAATCAGCATGTAGAGTTTCATAAAGATTAAACATTGGTTGCTAAGAAAAATTTAACATTGAAATTGTGATTCAGTTTTTCTTAATTTTCTCAAAATGGCCGCTTTCAGGTAAACCCTCTTCTAAACCCGCTATCTCAAAAACTAATCATCCGATTTTGATGGGGTTTTCACCAGTAGAAAGAGCATTCAAATTACATCTAGAATCATATAAAATATGCAAAAAGCCGGATTATGACATCAGACTCCTTTTGTGCTGGAACGTCACATTTAAGGTTCACATTGAATATAGTCTCTATGCCAATCATGGTTACTCAGCTGTAATGCATGTATGCATGTAGACAAAGTTGATCTAAAATAGATGTTTAAAATAAAATGGATCTAACATAAATGGATATAACATAAATGTTCTAAAACAAAAGGGATCTAAAAAATGTTCTACAATAAAATTGGTCTAAGATAAATCCTTAAGATAAAATTGATCTTAAATGAATATTCAGGTTGATTGTATTCATGGTCACAGAGTTGTAAGGAATGCACGAGCATAGACAAGATTGAAACAATGGCTTGTTTTCTTTATTACCAGTGTGTCAATAAGTTATACCCAAGATATGATACTGTCTTATCCTTAACAAATATAAAATACATGTCTCTATGGTGTTCAGGCTTTGTTGTCTTAAGTACTGCACTGCCTTCATTATCATCAACAGGCAGTTTGCATGAAAAGCTTCATGTCAAACTTTATATTGGCATCATCGTTACTGGCCATAAAAATTAAAAACTTTAATATTGGCATCATCGTCACTGGTCATAAAACTTTAATTTTGGCATCATTATCATTGGTTGTAAAGCATAAAAGTTTATTTTTCAATGTTCATCAAAAACTGGTTTTCTTCCTTTTCAGTCATAAAACATGTAAAATACACACACACACACACACACACACACACACACACACACACACACACACACACACACACACACACTCTATCATCACTTTCCGCACCAGTCCATCCTGCTGGTCCTCATCCTCCTTGGCCCTCTTGTGGGCCTCTGGCATGATGTCATCCAGCCACATCAGCTCCTTCTGGTCAAACACCTTGTTCAGCGCCACCCGAATGAAGCACATAGCCAGCACCTGCACACAGCAACAACAATGACATGGAAAACAATGACATGGAAAACAGACCTGAAGAAAGAAATGGAAAACAATGACATGGAAAACAGACCTGAAGAAAGAAATGGAAAACAATGACATGGAAAACAGACCTGAAGAAAGAAATGGAAAACAACGACATGGAAAACAGACCGGAAGAAAGAAATGGAAAACAATGACATGGAAAACAGACCTGAAGAAAGAAATGGAAAACAATGACATGGAAAACAGACCGGAAGAAAGAAATGGAAAACAATGACATGGAAAACAGACCGAAAGAAAGAAATGGAAAACAATGACATGGAAAACAGACCGGAAGAAAGAAATGGAAAACAATGACATGGAAAACAGACCGGAAGAAAGAAATGGAAAACAATGACATGGAAAACAGACCGGAAGAAAGAAATGGAAAACAATGACATGGAAAACAGACCGGAAGAAAGAAATGGAAAACAATGACATGGAAAACAGACCGGAAGAAAGAAATGGAAAACAATGTCTTCAGCGCCACATGAATGAAGCACATAGCCAGCTCCTGCACACAACAACAACGACATGGAAAACAGATCAGAAGAAAGAAATGGGAAACAATCATCTGGGCCTGCTAGGCTGCTTGGGTAGGATGTCTGATGCTCTACCCAAGAATCTCACCAATGGTGATGATAGGCTCTAACTAAGAAATAGAGAATAAAAAATAAAAAAAAGACATGATGAAGGAATTCTTTTTCTTTTCTTACCTGTCTCTTTAAAAAAAATGTTTTTTACTGATACTAAACATTGATTTTTTTTCATAATCATCTTCTGTGTCAAACGGAAATGGGGATTAGACATTGATATATCCGGCATGCAATCTGTGATCTGGAAAGGAAAAAACTCCTCCAAGTTCACCTTACCCAGGACACACTGCCTGAGGCATTTCATGTAAAAGAAAAGAATAAAAGAATAATAATTTCAGAACAGCTCTTCAATCCTTCCTAAGGAAGTGAAGGGAAAAGTCAAAACCTACCAAGCGAAGACCAAGTCTTTGATTTAAGCGCTTTGATTTGTGTACTGTACAAGATTCAGCGCTATATAAATCCCATATATTATTATCATTATTATTATCAAGTCTGACCATGATGGGGAAGACCACGTTGACGTTGCTGATCATCTTGATGGCGCACAGGGCCACCAGACACAGCACCTGGATGGCGGTGAACAGGTGCACGCGGCGGGTGGGCACGTGGCGCAGGTACAGGTAGTCGGGCTGGTACTTGGCGGGCATGAAGACGATGGCGATGCGGTCCATCAGCTGCATGCCGCGCAGCGACGACACCCCCATGTAGAGGAACACGCCGTACAGCACCGGCATGGGGATGAACTGAAAGGGCAAACACGGCAAACAAGTCTCTGTGGAAATGTGTAATAATAATGACTCAGTGGGGTTGTTGTTGTTTTTTCCTTCACCTTTGTGTTTGTAGTGATTTCACGACATTGTCTACAGCACAAGCAGATTTATATATTATGAATTAGTATTGTGTTTATACAGTCTCTAAGTAAGGACAGCTCTTTACCCTATTCTCTGCAACATCTTTTTTTTTTTAAACTCATCACCATCATCATCATCATTCTGAAATGATATTTACAGCATGCCATCTCTTGAAGATCCCTGAGCAATGAACAGCGCCCATCAATACAAAACTGCAAAGTAATTGTTTACTTTTAAACTTAACACTTTGTACCCCAAGGGTGCAGCTGCACTGCAGTCTCTGTGGACCAGCCCTGCAGCAGCTGAGTGCAGTGTGCACTGGGTCATCATAGTAAAATCCTCATATCTTTTTTGTTTGAAGCCCATTTCTTATGAAACTATGGCATTGTGTGGGTAAATGACTGCCCATTATATGCGTGCATAAAAATTCATATTGCATAAAAAAGAGTATGTTAATTATGGTGTCAAATTACGTAATTGCTCTGATTTTAAGTGGTGATCCCACTGATGGGCTTATGATTTTTACACAATGTATGCAACAAATACAACACAACAACAACAAAACTATACAAGAATCTCAAATAAACAGGGACAAACATAGGTACTATACAAGTTTTCTTCCAGCATGCATCAAATGTAATATAATCAAAGGGAACCACTGAACTGTAGACACGACACTGTCACAATAACGATCATGGAATATACAGATAACATTTCTTCCCTAGTCCAAGAAAGTTCCTGAACTTTTCTACACTACTTTATTCATATGTACAGAATGTTTGCACTTCACCAGGTGGCTTGTAGTTCATTTTCATGTGAACAGTTGGTGTTTATCGTAGCGGTACTCACAGTACCAAGGCCACGCCCCTTCCCAGTCACCCCCCCCCCCCTTCCCACCCCTTTTAGCTGGCCTATCTCGCTCCTCGAGCGGCACACAGTGAGTATCACGAGACTCAAAGCTCTCACGATCTCTATCCAAAACACTATCTTTATCGGCAACGTAATAACTCGTTTAAAACGTCTGTTACTTCGTCAGCAATGAAAGTATGATGTACCAAAGCCATACTACAAGCATATGACACGTAAAACAACAATAAACACAACAAAAACACGCTCAATTTATATGCAAATTAGCTGTGAACGATGTGCGACCAACGTGGCAGCTAAAGCCAACAAGCTAAAACGACCCTGTGAGAATAGAACAGAATGGGAGGGCGAAAGTGAAAGTACCTGCTGTGGTACGGATTAATCCGTACCCCGTCCAGGGGAGATGATCGCGTGGTACGGATTAATCCGTACCCGGGGTAGAAAGTGTTAACCAAAAAAAGTAAAAACAATCTTTCCATATCAATGTCTTCATGAGACTGGTGACTTCTAATGGCAAACCTGCAGAGGCAGTTTCAAACAGCAGAAATGAGATGTTATCAGAGAATTCTTGACAGTGTCTGCCTTACCCCAGTTCACACTTGAGGAACTGTACAACACCTCCTCAGTCCATTACGAAGACCTTACAATAGTCATGAAAAGAAAACTGAAGCCATATGATCACATAAAATGATCTGACAGCTTCTTCAATGACCATCTTGCAAGGCACAGTCCAGACAGATAGATGATAAGGCAGACACAGGAAGAGATGGGTGGACAACATCAATGAAAGGACTCTCAAAGAGGCTTGGTTGAGACACAAGCATCACCACCAAAGCTGGAAGGAGTTGATGTTTTTGTCGGTGCAGTACCTCTACAATCACTCTTGGTAAAGAGGCACATAGTGTATCATAAGAGAAAGCCTAAAATCTCATCTCTGATACTTACCCTTAACACTGAGGTGAAAGTGACGGAGATTCCAATGAAGAGGAATATGGCAACACCAGTCACTCTCTGCTCCCTGTGTACAAACACAAAATCTTGTCAGTGTATCAAATATCTGTATTTTACTTTACATTATGAGACTTTTTATCAAGGTATCTTCAATCCTTGACAAAAACACAGTCACAGAAAACAGTAAATATAACATCACTCTGCCATAAAGTCAAATACATTATGATGATATGCTATCTAGGTAATTTTTTTCCATACATTAACAGGAAAAAAGTATTACTTTAATCATGTGTAGAAGTCAAGACATAATCAGTCAAATAATGTGCAAGTAGGTACATTTGTTTTGATTGTTTTGTTTATACTGTACTTTCACTGCTTCTCATTATTGAAAAAAAAATTAAACATAGATGTGTTATATATATATATATATATATATATATATATATATATATATATATATATATATATATATATATATATGTCATAGTAAGTTTCATTTGATATTTATCACTTTGGTTTGTTGTCAAATTGTTTAAATTCAATTTGTTCTAATTTGCCCCCAAGCCTCATTTTAGAATTCTGACCCTAGGTCGATCTATATCAAAGTTTATCAGTGTTCAGTGTTTACTCTCTCTCTCTCTCTCCCATTCCCAAAAGCAAGCTGACCTGACTCCAAGAAACTTGGGTTGTTCCCCAGGAGCCGAGCACTTGGACTCTTTCTTGAGGCTGTTGACATGGCTGATGGAGAGGACAGTGGCCGCCACGAACCAAGGCAGGCCCAGGAAGGAACAGATCATGATCAGTATGGCCACAATGAACAGGTCCAGGTGATACCCGCTCCCTTTCTGTTGGAGAACAGAGGGAAAAGCTGATGCTGTACATCCTCAGCATTGAAATCAGATAACAAACACAAAAAGCCATGCATATAATACAAAGCAAATTTTATTCTGATTCAGGGGGTGGGATGGTAATGATGAGTCTTTCACATCAGACTAATGTATTCTGTTCAATGTAACTCATAATTATGAGAGAACCTGCAGCAATAGTACAGTTGTCTCTGGCAAAGCTCTGAATTAAGAAAATAAAGCCACTCCTGTTGTGTACATGCAAGCAAAAAGACTCCAATTCAAATTGGGTGCTACTGCTCTGGGGCGATGCTCTTTCCTTGAGGACAGTAGCCAAAATTTCATGCTGAGAAATTTGTCATCACCATATGTAATATACAATACAACTCAATACAAATAAGACATAAATCTTCAGCTGATAGGACCCAGAATCTTGCTCCTTGTATGTGTTCACTAAATTCAGTCCTATGATAGTATTGTGACACATCCCTACTTATTCAAACATGTTAAGGGAAAGGAATAAGTCAATATTCAACCTCAGATACAATAGCTATTCTTGTTCTGGCATGCTTACATACATGAATTCAGGCAAACATGCATACACATTGTGTACCTGGGTGCATTTGAATCGGAATGAGTATCGTCATAATCATTACATTTACACAGATCTTGTCCAACTAGTGAAAAATAATGCCCTGTCACATATATACTGACTTCAATTACCTATTCCTTGAAAGAGAAAGATGACTGAAAAACAAAATCTTACTCCTGCTTCATCATCAATGAATAAAAATGCATAACTATGTAAAGAAGTAAAGAGGTGTGAAACAGACATAAGACTCAACCTAACTGGTACATGATCCACGAACAAACACACCACAGCTTCAATAAAAAAAAAACACCTGACAACAATGGACGTGACACTGACCACCAGCTTGTTCTCCTTGCGGTTGACGATGACGGCGGTGATCTGCTGGTCCATGAAGATGAGGATGACGGCCAGCAGGGCGGGGATGATGCAGGCCACAGGGGCCCAGGCAGGGTTCTCCTTGGTGGGGTGGATCAGCCACCCTCGGTCAGGATTGGTCGGCTGAAAGTCACGTAGTATGGTTATTAATGCTGCTTATAAACCTCTTTTATAGTTTGGTTATTAATGCTGCTTATAAACCTCTTTTATAGTTTGGTTATTAATGCTGCTTATAAACCTCTTTTATAGTTTGGTTATTAATGCTGCTTATAAACCTCTTTTATAGTATGGTTATTAATGCCACTTATCAACCTCTTTTATAGTATGGTTATTAATGCTGCTTATAAACTTTTATAGTATGGTTATTAATGCTGCTTATAAACTTCTTTTATAGTATGGTTATTAATGCCACTTATCAACCTCTTTTATAGTATGGTAATTAATGCCACTTATCAACCTCTTTTATAGTATGGTAATTAATGCCACTTATCAACCTCTTTTATAGTATGGTAATTAATGCCACTTATAAACCTCTTTATAGTATGGTAATTAATGCCACTTATAAACCTCTTTTATAAGACTCTTTTTCTGATTTCAATTCATATACATTTTCAGAAAATAGGGTATACATGAAGACATGTCTGCTCATGTCAGAGCTGGCTTTATACAGATAATTATATATTGAAAATAAACTTGTACACGATGCCAAATACATAGAACTTGCAATGATAGGTGACAAAACATAGTTTTAATGTAACCTTTTTTTTAAGATAAATTAAATAATCTTTCTCATGACCTAAGTTTGCAAAAACAAAAGCCTACATCATGAGAACATGATTTCTAAAAGCATCAGGAATCCCCAAACAAATTTGTACAAAAAAATATACATACTCAAACACTAATCATTTAGAAGTTTTTTTTATATCACACAGTATCTGAGGTCAGAGAAATGTTATACTCACAGAGAAGTTATCAGGAACATGGAGTTTGGGGGTGGGGATTCCCACAAAGTAATCTGTCAACACCATGGTCAGTATGGCAAGCAGCACCGCAAAGTCACTCACTGTGGTTCGAATCTGCACACATTGGGCCATGATATTTCTGATAAATCATTCACACAGGTATACAAGCAGTTTCCACGATACACAGAAACAAAATATGATAAATATATCAAAGTCAAGAGAAAAATACATGACAAGTTCTCCCCTGAGGTTTGGACTGGTTGCTAGTGTTGTGCAAGCTTTGAGGCTTGTTATATGCCTTTTCTACATCAGTGTCCTCGGCCTCATCTAACGCTTCTACTGTCTAGTATACCATGCATTTTGTTGCATGATTTATTTTTTCGATGCAATGAAGCCTTCATAAGTGAAACTGGAAGCACATTCAGTACCAGCATGAAAGAACATGCTAGCATGAACAGACTCTCCCTGACAGCTGTGGCAAAACATTGCAGCAAAGACAAAAAACATTCAAATTATCTATTGAGCACTCACTCACAAAGTATAAGCAAGACAAAAGAGGCACAAGAGATCACAGTAGGAAATCATGACCTCAACAGAAATACTGGATATGAGTTTCAAAGAATGTACTGGACAACAGTTGGCTTGTGTGCAGCAGAGGACACACAAGAAGATAAAAACCATACAGCAAGTCAGTCTAACCACACAGCAAGAGAAAGAGCTTGTGTGTGTGTGTGTGTGTGTGTGTGTGTGTGTGTGTGTGTGTGTGTGTGTGTGTGTGTGTGTGTGTGTGTGTGTGTGTGTGCATGCACATGTGCATGCATGTGCATTTCTCATCATCTGGTAAAAGCATGGCCAAGTTTTGTCTGTGCTCTATTTTGAAGTAATCAGTTTTCTTTCTCACAAATACACAGAACATAAACAGATTCACACGCACACATGCACGCTTGCACGCACATACATACACACACACACAACCATTATCCTTGATATAAAAGAATATTAAATAAAATATAAAAAAAACACACACACACTCACTCCAACACACACACACACACACACACACACACACACACACACTCACACACACACTACAACACACACACACACACACACACACACATCACAACCTTCCACCCAACACAGCCACTCACCGCAGTGCCAAAGAAGGGGGTGTTTCTGAAGACCTTCATGAAGTAGCACAGGAGAAAGTTCCCAGGAACAGCAGCACAGAGAAAAAGAACACGTCAGCAGCGTAGGCAGGAGCATTACACCCCTCCCCGATCAGTGTTCCATTGAACTGTGTGCAGTTTTCTGTCCTGATCATGTCCAGAGAAACGTTAGGACTCAGCGTCACCCCAGTCATGTTGCAGGAACAGTTCAACACAGCATCAGGGTCAGTGTTCACCGGAAAATCCTCAGAGATGTTCACCAGTTTTTTCAACGCTTCGTAGATGAAGATGAGGGAGATGAGGGCGGCGAAGGATTCCTCGGTGAAGCGGGTGATGTAGCGCACCCAGGCAGAAAGGTCAAAGGCCACCATGATGATGAGAAACAGTCCCGTCCACATGCCGATCCAAAACCGCATTTCCAGGTAGTTCAGGGAATGGTCGCTGAAAGAGGGAGAAAAATGCCATTATTTGCTGCCTGTTTCTTTAGAATGTTTTTTTACTTTCTTTTTTCATGCCTTGACTAGAGCTATGGGTGTTTTAGCCCACCATTCTGACTGAAGGTACATGCACACGTCTGCATGCAGGCACCCCAACACAAAAACCACTCCTCTGACCAGCCTACTGCCTCACCTGCAGAACTTGCTGAGGATGGTCTCAAAGACCAGGACAGGTCCAGTGCTGCCCAGGATGGTCAGTGGCTGACCAGCACACAGGGCATACACGATGCCGCAGATGGCCCCAGACAACATGCTCTCCAAGGCAGCCTGCACACACAGGGCATCAGGACAATGTCACCAACATGCACTTCTGGTTCTGTTTGACATGTAGGCTGTGAATAAATAAGCATGTATATAACATATGTATAAGTAACATTTCGCAGAAGGCCTCTGATAGCACGCTCACCAGGGAAGCCTGCATAGACAGCCAATGTGAAGGATTTGCAGACAGGAAGCTGCAAGAAGAATGTCAAAACACATACTTATTTTTCGTTGTAATGAAAAGATGAATGAACATGTGAGTGTGGGTGTGAGTGTATGTATGTATTTATGTATGAGCCTATGCGTAAGTAGTTGGTTGCATACATATGTGCATCTGCATGCAGTATCAGTGTGAGGTAGCCAGCAATCGTGAGCATGAATGCCAGCAATCATGAGCATGAATGCATTCATGACAGAATGTGAGTATGTGTGGTGTAAACACTACTTTTGAAGATCTTCTGATCCCTAAGTTCTGTCTTTAAACTACTCAAAACAGATAAATGTCTGAGCAGATAATGCAATAAGTATCTTCTTCAAATGCTCAGACAGTAATTGTTGTCTATCACATGACCAAAAATGCCTTGTGCTGCAGTTAAAGCACCTGACATGTCAGGCCCAGCACATCCAACTTGGGCATGCAATAGGCATCTAATCCTCATGATCCCAAAGTCTTGAGTCACTCTCTGTACAATTGCTGCATCTGCTAAAGTCAGTGTTTGGTTGGGATTGCGGTTTTGTTTTTTTATAATCTTTTTGGTCAGCTCATATATATACACCTGCCAGTTTCTTATTTCCATTTCTTTTCCTTTTTTTATATCTCCATTTCTGCATATACCTATGTAGCAGTTCGAGAATGTGAATGCAAGATCCCATGATTTATGTCAATGTCTAGTGAACTGCAGGAATACAAATGTATCCAAGGAGGGCAGCCTGAATTTCATGCCGAGAAATCTGTCATGTGTGTATTGGCATACAGTATACAGATGTGTCTAAGGTTTCTTCAGTGTATACGCCTTATGCAGTTGGTGAGGCATCTGCAAAGTGGATTTTTTGGAAGATGTGGAGACATTTATATGGAATGTGCCACACATAATGACTCGCCCAAGGCAAAAGAGAATACGGAAAATGTTCAAGCACTACAACCGTGCCTACCTATTCAGGGGTTAATAAATTGCCCATTCCTGCAAATACAAAAAGCTTCTCCACACACAACCTCAGCTTCCCCAAACAAGACAGGATCAAAATAAATAACAAGAAGTCCCTCACCATGTCCTTGTTTGTGGCATCGCCCAGGAGACCTCCAAAGGTGATGATAGGGGTGAGGCAGGCAAAGTACAGGAAGATGAAGGAGGCCAGGCTCTGGATGTGCAGGGCATCCTTCACATCACTCACGTAAAAGGGCAGCTTCCTTCTGATGTCTTGTCGTAAACCTCCAAATATTCTGCAAGAATAATTTGATAACAAATATACACATCGTGCAGGCATATTTATGAACATATGCATGCACACACACACACACACAAACATGTAGAGTCTTTTCAACTGGTCTGAAATGGAGAATAAAACCGCAAATTTATTTTTACTTCCCAACACAAAGCCGATGAAAAAGTTCTAAGATGGTGTTGACAGCTGGTGAGAATACCCACAGATCTTGCTGAAAAGTATTTTCCCTTCATCTTATCTATATAAACAGAAGCAGGTAGTCTTATGCCAGACCATCCACAGTTCTATTGGCTCCCTGTACCCACCATTTACTTACAACAGTCTATAAAGTGGGTGGCATTAGCACTGGTTTTGCCTGTAAGCTGTCTTATTAAGGGTATTCTGCACTGTACACTGATCTTGTAAAACTTTGTGTTGTGGGGGTGATTTTCTTTCACTATGAAAGTACCTCATCTGAAAAACAAGAACAGCATTATTCAATGCAGTACATGTTCTTATGCAGTACATGTTCTTTCTTCAAAAAACCAATATTTCAAAATCATCAAAAACTGACTTATGCAAAACTTCTGTGATGGTGATGATAAACTCCATGATGATGAAAACAATGATACTGGAACCAGTGCACACTGAGTATATAGCACAGCAAATCCTGTGACACAGGCAGATGTTACATACGTGAGACATGGGCCATAGGGCACAATGGGCATATGATATAGTGGAAGCGTGACTTACCTGCCAGTGCGTACTAATGTATGGTCCCCATGGTCCTCTGCCTCTTCGTGTCTCACAACCTTGCCATTGGGCTGAGGAGGGGCTGAGGAGGCATTCTTGCGGTTCTCCTGTTGAAACACACCGGCAACTGTTTCTTTCTGACAAACGTTTCTGCGCATCTATGAATCAACTTCAAAAAGCAGTCCAATATATATAATCTTTCTTTTTTTTAAAATTATGATTCACTGTAACTCATTCCAGAAACTGTCCAAATTAAAGAACTAAAAGTTTGAAAGTCATCAAGACTTTACACTCTGTGAATAACGACTGAATCAACTGATCATACCTTAGTTCATCACTTAGTTCACTCTATGACACTGCCTTCTAAAAGAAGTTTACAGCAGGGTTACTGCTAATTAACTGCCTAAGCAACAAAAAGAAAAACAGAGGTTTTTCATTCCAACCTGATTTTTCTTTTTCGTGCTTCTTCTAACCAAATTGAGGAGAATGTTCTACCAACCATTAAATTCAGTTTTAAGCTTCCTGCAACCAACAAACATTAGCTCAAATAGTATACTAACCAAAGCACAGCTATGACATTTTCAATAAACTCAGATTTTAAAAAAAACAAAAAAAGGGGGGGGGGGGGGGGGGGGGATATCCATTTTGTCAGATCTTACACATACAGGTAATGATAAAGATACTGATGCAACCAGTTCACAATTTTAGATCTACTTATTTTGAAAGGAAATAGACAGTCAATGAATAGCAGTATATCAATGGTAATTCTGTAGAGGGACTCATGGTTTCACTCCCTCACTCAAAATGTTTGGGTGTTATTTTTATTTTTAAAAGAAAGAACCTGTATGAGACATTTGTAGCTAGTGTGGGTAGCCTCAAGGCTAAGTAAGAGAATATATTATTACTGCATTCAGGGATTGCAAAATAATGATTTCTTTCTTTGTGTGTGGGATTTCTTTTTTTGGTGTTGCTTTGTATCAGTTCATTAGACTGAAAAATGACTTATATGCCATTCCAAACAAACCTTATTTTGCTCCATTTCACAGAAACTAAAACTATAACCCTGAAACAGAAGCTTTCTTCAAAATGATACAAACACAGCAGCAACAGAGGACTATCACCATTATTACTGAGGAGGTGAGACACACACCTGAGATGGTACGCTTTTGGGTGGCTCAATACGAATGCTGGGGTCCCACTCCCCTGGGGGAAGCACTGTCACCTGGTCCAAAAACTCGTCAATACCCGTCAACAAATCCTCACGGCTGTGAGCGTGGTATGCAACATCATGGAAGATCTGCAATGCCAAAAAGTAGAATCACAGTATATCTTGGGAAATGAGATAATGATATAGACTCTAACCAAAATCAATTTAAAAAAACATCTCTTATGGCTCTTAAGGGAGCGGTGATGTTGATCATGCATCATAACTGTCATCACCATCATCATAACCATCATAACTATTACTGATATGTCATGGGAAAACATATCACAGAAGCAGGTAAATTATTGCTGGTTTTTGCACACATGTTAACAAACACAAACACAGATAAAATACATACAAACATGCATACAGATTAATCATATGCACAGGTGCACTTTCTCTCTTTCACAGAAGCATGTGGACACATACACGCTCATTTGCACCCACCCACACTTGCCCGCATGCACACACCCATGCACACACACACATACACCACATACATATACTTCACACACCCCTTCCTTCCCACCCCACCCCATCCATCACACCACACCACCCCACACACACTTCACACATCCCTCCCTTCCCACCCCATCACCCCCACCCCGCACAGAACCTCAATTACCTCATCGGTCATCAAAGTAGCAATGGAGCGGCCAATTTCATGGAACTTGTTCTGGTTGCCCAGGGGGCCCAGCAGTATGTAGATGAAGCGGGTGGGGATGGGCACCTCCGTGATGTCCCCCAGGATGGTGGCCTTGGACAGTCGTATAAAGGCCACCACCTGGTGGGTCAGGAACTCCACCTCCCCGACCAGAATGTTCGACGCTTCAGACCCAGGTGGGATTTTCTTCATGAAGTGCAGGTTCTGTTCAACAGAAGGAAGCACAGAAATGTTGGTGTTTTTTTTCTTTTGTTTTTGCAATTTTAGTTTTATTTTTGCTTTGTAGTTTTTGTTGATTTGAGGGGTGGGGGTGAGGGGGGTGGGAGAGCTTGTTTTGTTGGGATTATTTGGGTTTGTTGGTGTTGGTTGTGTTTGTTGCTGGGGGGGGGGGGGGGAGCAAAGAACTGTTTGTGCTTGTGCTTTCTTGTTTTGGACAGCTTTTCTTCTCCTTTGCTGTCATCTTTGCAATCTTTATCATCCTGATGGCATGTGAAATCAAATTGACAATGATAATCTCAAGAAAAAGAATAAACAGAAGCAAATAACATCAAATGCAAATAAAGATAGAGGAAACAAAAAGAAACTAAGTACAATAAAATCATTATTCTGCTACGAAACTCTTTCAGAGATTGCTGTAAAAAAACAAACACCACCAAAAACAAAACAACAACAACAGAAAATGAAATAATGCAGAAATTTGTCTTCTTCTTTGTTGAATGCTCAGACAGCAACTATTGTTGTCTATCATAATATAAGAGAAAATACATTGCACTGCTTTTAAATACCTGTCAAGTCAGGCCCAGCACATCCAACTTAGGCATGGGAGAGAATTGCTATCTTTTAAGCTTTTCTGGAAAAAAGGCAGGAGAATGGACCAAGAAGGCAGAAAATAGACGAGAAGGACTGAGGTGACAAAAAGAAAAGGAACAGGACAGAAACAGGGGATAAAAAAGAGGGAATTCCTAGCACAGATTTTCCAGAAGGTGGTGGAGATGCTATTTATACTGACAGGCCCCTGGCATCCCAAAGGGGAAATGCAGAAATAAAATCTGTCAGAAAATACAATAAAGCTTTTCTTATTGGTCTACTTGCACAACTTTGGGAAAACAGGAACCAAGAACAATATGCAAAGTGAGAATTCTGGAACTTTTTTAAGCATAAATGGGAGCAAGTGAAATTAAAATGGACAACGGACCCCTATAATCTGTATTTTTTCTAGTTGGTATTTTTCTTACAGTTATGACTTGTAAGTAAATAATCTTGATTACCACTCTCACTACAACAAAAATAATCAAAAGTTCAAACCAAACCAAAATGCATTACCAAACAAGAAAAGTTTAAAAAATTGCTAAAAAAGTAAAAACAATGAACAGAACCCCAACCATACAAAAATACAAAAGAAACAAAAAGCATGCAGGTTAATTGATCATTTTTGATACTCAGAATTAGACTGTAAATCAACAGAGGTCGAATACAATATCTACAATTTAATAACTTTTCTCATTTGTTTAAAAAAAAGCATGCAGTTCATTAAAATGACAACCATGGAATAAAAAAGGTAAAACAAATGTCAGCAAAAGGGTTCTTTGCTTTAACAACAAAATTTTAATAATGATGCACATTAAAATGTACACCCAGAAAACAAAACAAAAGAAACCATTTACCATGACCATTTGTTGTTATTACAACCTGTTCTGTACAAAATTCATAACAACAGGATTAACTCAATACTGCCAACATTCAATCTGATGACAGGTTTTTTTTTACCCGTTTGTAAAAAGAAGGTTTACAGAAAGTAAACACAAGTTCAAATAAAATGCCAACAGATGAGGAGTGTTAATGACATCATAATTAACTCAAGTGTTATTTGGGTTAATTCCTTCATCTCTTTAAGGAAGATATACCGCATTCCAAAAATATGAAACATACTGAAAGTAAATGGAGAAGAAAATCTGCTGGTCCAAAAATAAGCTTTTGATCTGCTCACCATAATCACAAATCTAAAGTTCATTCATTTTCTGACACCAAAAGATTGTCTTTTTCCACAAGTAAAAGATCCAATATTCTTGTTTCAAACAATTAAAGACCCACCAACATGGTTACATGTTTTCTAAACAAAAAGAGCCATTCCCCAAAATAACAGATCCAAACAATTCTTCACCAAAATAAACGACCCACGTTACTGATCTCCAAAATGAAAGATTTATAGAATATTGCTAAGAAAAAAAGTTAAGTTCCTTTTTCTGCGAGTTCTGATGTTCCTTGTTCTACAGTTCTGAGTGGCTTGAAGCAGAGACAACGCATCTGAGAAGCTGACAACTCTGGGGTGAATTACCTCCCTGTTGGTGTAGGGTGTGTTGGCTGCTGTCAACAGTGCATCTGCTTCAGCCCTGAAATTAGTTGTGAACTTTCCAGTAATACTGATGTGAATCGTAATAGATTGAACTTTCCAGTAATACTGATGTGAACTTTCCAGTAATACGATGTGAACTTCAGTAATACTGGTGGTGGATCCATTGCTTTTTCCAGGGCTATACAGAATGCAATGGTATTCTTCTTGTCTTGGAGCCCATCCTCAGTTTCTTGGGCAATATATGCAGCCTGGTCCTCAGTGGATCTGTGCTGTCTGACTCCAGCCTGGTTGTTAAAGATGATATCTCCTTCTCCAGGTGCCAGGTCAGTCTGTTGTTTATCAGCCTCTCCATACGCTTCCCAACACAAATGATCAGACTTACTGCACTGTTGCTGTCTCCTTTGGTTTTGTCTTTTCCATTCTTCTAAAATGTCAAGTATATCATGATTTCAGATCAGACCCCTCATACAACCATACACATGCACATGCAAACACAAAATACATGAGTACACTCACATGCATTTTTTTTCTGCTTCCACATTTGAAGAACAGTGTAAAAAAACAAAAAAAGAACCACCCCCCCTTCTCCAAAAACCAACAAACAAACATACAAACAAACAAAAAAAACCCAAAGATTCCCCATATTTCTACAATTGTCACATGCAAATGAAAATACTGAGAGTTCTGTAAATGTCAATAAGATGTTTTCTACAGGGTCAATTCAATCTGCTTCTGGAATTAAAAAAAAATCACAAACCCCTTGAGATTTTCGCTTTCTGGGCATCTGAAATAAATATAATCACACACTTTTCTCTGATCTTTTCAAACAAACAAAGAATTTTTCTGGAATAAAAAAAAAAAGGTAAGTGTCTGCTCCTCAGGCACAGAGAAGACTGTGGTTTCAGTTACAGGCACATCTATTCATGGCTACACACCACCAAAACTGCTAACTCTTAAAATGTTGAAAATGTCCATGAAGATATTTCTTAATGATACAAATAAAAAGGAGAATAAGGTTAAAGCATCAAGTCAATAAAAAAAAAAACCTGAAATAAAATTCATGCTCAGTAAAAGAGAGCGCAGTTCTCATGATAAGCAAAGAAGAGGGTTAAGGAATAAGACAATAGTCTGAATAGACAAGTAAAAAAAAAAAACCATCTGTGTGGGGAAGTGGAATGTCTCTTTTTTTCCAATCATACCTAGAAAATGCATAACACTGAATATGCAAGAAATAGCCTAATAATCTGAAGCCTGTCAACATTTTGATAAAACCTGATGCATGATATGTTAAAGAACAGATCTTATGATATACAGATCATTTCATAAGCGTGATGGTTCTGACAGTGTGACAGTTTTAAAGCGATAACCAAAATAATTTTACATTTTCAAATTTATAACTGTCAGTTATGCCATGCACCCTATCAAGACACAAGTGCCTGATGTCATTCTAAATCTTTCTTTCAACTGCTGTTCCTTTCTGAAGAGTGATTTCAGTTCATTCATGAGTAATAAGACATCCCTTTTTTTGGTGGTTATTCTTTGGCTAGAGCTCTGAGGTTCACCATGGTGAGATTTTTGCCTATGCAACCATATCCACCCCCCTCACCACACTATTTAGGTAGCTGCATTCACACACGCACACAAAGAGACACATTTCTAAACCATGTGTATGTGCAAACATGAAAAAGTGTGAGCATTCATGTGACACTTATAGAAATAATTTGCATAGTAAAACAAACAACTTCTTTATAAAAAAAAAAAAAAAAGGACAGAAAAAAAGAGCTACAAACAGACAGGCACTTACTTTATGTGATGGCACTTCAGGAAGAGAGTTGTCATCCACACATCCCCCATTGATCACACCATTAGGCGTGTGCATGCCAAGTACTGTGGGTGGAGAGCTGCCTATACGTCGTAGATGGCTCATGTTGGGCACACTCTTTGCGGTTATTCTTTCTTCTCCTACATGGAAAAATACAATGAGGGAAAATCAGTTGAATAAACCTTCATGCACTCCAATGAGTAGAGGGAGTGGTGTGTGCTTTTGCAATGTGCTTTCCCCCCTGAAAAGAGAAATCTGTGGTCTAGAGGTAATGCACCTGCCTAAAAAGTGCAAAGTCCAAGTTTCAAGTGTATGGTGGTTTGATTCCTGTTTGTGCTTGAAATTTTTCCCCTATCCACTACAGTATCAGTGGTGGTCTTGGTGTAGTATTTTGGATGAGACAATAAACCAAGGTCCCATGTGCAATACTCATTTAGTGCATGTAAAAGAAACCAAAGCAACAAAAGAGTTGTCCCTAGCAAAATTCAGTAGAAAAAAAACATTCTGATAGGAAATCAATTACACATGCAGGCAGAAAAAAAAATAATGGGTGGAGCTGCTCTTGTGGCAATGCACTTTCCTCAGAGAGAGTAGCCCAAATTTCATGCAGATAAATCTGCCCTGACTTTAAGTGATACACAATTACAATACAAAAAGCAGCTTGAACTTCAAGCAGAGCAAGTGCCATGATGATAAATGTTCAAAATGAATGCACTATAATTAATACCATACAGTTGTTGTTTTTTTACCAAGCTTTTTCTCCCCATGTTTCAGTTTCAGAAAGAGGTGTATACACTGTACTTCATCTATAAATTTTTTAACAAAATGGTTTCGTGAAACCCACTACTTAGATGGTTGACAAATACATACCCAAAGTGCTGCCCAACCAATGAGTTTTTGTTGAAAATGTGTGCATAATCTGCAAGTCTTTGCATGTGACTGGCTACATAGTTATAAGCATTCATGCACACATTTCTCCTTCCTGCGTAAAAACGTGCATACTAAAGTGTGTACATCAGCAATCAAGAGTTTGCATAATGTATGTGTGTGTGTGTGTGTGTGTGTGTGTGTGTGTGTGTGTGTGTGTGTGTGTGTGTGTGTGTGTGTGTGTGTGTGTGTGTGTGTGTGTGTGTGGTTTGTGTGTGTACGCGCACATGCGTGCGTGTGTGAGTGTGTGCACACATGCATGTGTGTGTGTGCATGTGTGTGCGTGCGTTGTGTGTTTCAATGTGAATATATAAATGGATATATTTCACTCTCTGTGAGTCTGCACAATTCCCATAGCTGATCCCACAACTGAAGGTCCCAAACGTCATTTACCATGATTGTCCAAAGTTCTGGGCTCTGAACATTTCTTGCCGATCTCTGCCAGGGAGCGTACAAAAGGGAGGTGAATAAGGCCATCTTCTCTGTGTCGCTTTTCATTCTGATGCCGATGACGAGCCATCAGAATTTCATAGACCTGGTCACGAACTGTAGATTCCAGGTGCTTGTTTGCTATCATGCTGTCAAGTGTCAATTCTGTAGACATAAACACACACAGTGCCTTAGTTTCAATGTGAATCAAACACAAAGAACCAAGAATATATACATAATACAACCACTTTCACATTCTCATCCATAAGATTTAAACAACAAAATGAAGCACCTAAGAATTAAGGTGGCAGAGTGGATTATACATCCACCTGCCAGACAAGTAAACTATGAGGTTCTGAATTGGATCCCCAGCCCTGCCAAATCTTCCCAGTCTGACAGAAAAATCAAACTGAACGTCATGTCTTTCAGAGGAGACACTAAAGCAGTCAGACCTGTGTGCTTATGGACTTGTGCACATCAAATAAACCCATTACAGTTGAAAATTGGAAAGAGCAGGAGATACCTCCCAACTGTCCTGGCAAAACTGGTAGGTTCAATTCCCAACTGTTTCCCTAAAGTCAGAATGTGGATACATTAAAATGGAAAAGTGTTGGGGGTGGGGGTGGATGGCTGCATATCACAATGGTGAATCTCAGAGCTCTAGCGAAGAAACAAACAAACAAAAAAAAACACCCAAACATAGTGTCTGACACTGACAAAGATGGACTCATAAGTCTCAACACCCACTTACCAACAACCTGATTCAAAGTGGCAGCATTCATGTCCAGCATGACTGTGCCCTGACAGAAAGAGTAGCGGAGCTCAAAGAGAGAGTGCAAGGACAGGGTGGCCACGTGAGGCTTGGACCACCTCTCCCCTCCCTCCTCCACATCCTCTTCAAATTTGACCCACCTGAAATGCATTGCCACATACCGTTAGTCCCCACCAAAAAAATAAAAAGACAGGTCACATTTCTTCAACTTGTCTACAAAGCATTGAACAAGCATGGCATGTAATACACAACAGCCTGATTTGTGTCATCAGATGTTTGATACTTAAGGTGAACAAACATGGGTCTCAGTGTACTAATTAGCTTATATCATGTTTGATTTTTTATGAATGTTTTCAACAGTCTCTTAGATAGGTCACAAAAGACAGCCATTCAAGATTTCATTCTCATTTTGCTCTGGTCTTGTTTTGGGAAGAAGAATGAGTACCCATTACTTACCTTCATTTCTGTATAATGTTTGCTAATACAGGTTATCTCAGCTTCTAGTCTTCACTGGTATGAATTTGTATATGATGCTGTGTGTGTGTGTGTGTGTGTGTGTGTGTGTGTGTGTGTGTGTGTGTGTGTGTGTGTGTGTGTGTGTGTGTGTGTGTGTGTGTGTGCGTGTGTACGTGCTGCGTGCGTGCGTGCGTGCGTGCGTGCATATGTGTGTCCACTGACAAGAACATTTTCTGTGACTCATTATAATTTCTGATTTCCATGATTTTCTACATTTTCAGATAACCAACAGTCAGTCAGACACATTTCAGACTTAAAAACAAAACTCACCCAGAAAAAAAAAAAAAAAAATTTGCACAGGCCAATGCTGACAGGAGAAAAAGTTGCCCCATACAAAGTGTTGACCTCACAGAACTCTAGCTGCTCACCTGGCCGTTTCCTTCCACTCCAAAGCACTGTTGCATTCAGCATTGGGCAGCAGCTCTGCCAGTTCACAGAACACATCGTGGGTCTTGTGGTCCTCATCCTCATCCTCCCCCAGCAGACACTGCACTCGCAGAGATGGGGGGGCTGCTGCACAGCCACCAACATACATAGCTTCACTTCCAGTTTTGAATGAATAACGTGGGAAATAAACGGGAGACTCTGTGTGTGTGAGTGTGTGTGTGTGTGTGTGTGTGTGTGTGTGTGTGTGTGTGTGTGTGTGTGTGTGTGTGTGTGTTGTGTGTGTGTGTGTGCATGTGCGTGTGTGGTATTTTTGTTGTTGTTCTTTTATTCTTTTAGATTAAGGATAATGGAATAAGCATTCATATGCTTTGCGCATACGTGAGTGTGTGCATGCGTGCGTGCGTGTGTGTCTGTGTGTTAGTGGGTGGGTATCCATGATTAATATCAACACAGTGGGTTTTTTCTTTAATTGTTTCTTCTATAGGAATCAACTTTGATAGAATTTTACATCAATTCTTATGCGGCCTTTCCATATATCGCCATTGCAATTAGTTCCAACACCACACACCTCTACAAAAGAATAAAGATCTATACCATGGGGGAAAAGACAAACAAAAAAGTTAAAATAAAACAGACATTATCTCCAATGAGGATGTTGCTAATTAATGGTGACAGTCCTGGTCTGGATAGAAATAAAAACCAAAACCATCTCATTTCCTGGTTCTTTATTTTTTTCATATGATTAAATAAGTACCACTACAACACAGAGACAACACAAACCAAACCGAGTCAAACTGATACTGTGACAATCAGATTAAGGTTTTCTGACAATGGATATATATATATATATATACACCCCCCCCCCAAAACATTTGGATTTGGTTGTACAAAATAATGTCCTTTCCCTGATATGTGTACACTCAACACAATACATCAGTAAGATTTCCACACAACTGTGTCATTTGTTTGGGCTATAATTATATGTATTGCAGACAGGATAGCTCAGTGGTCAGAGCGCTTGCTTTCCCCCAGCCAATGTTAAAGCAGTGTTGAGTGTGTTTACCAATTGGATGGGTGACCATTTGCACGCCTCAGCTTCATTGACAGTTTCCCCAGTTCACCCAGCTGTAAATGGGTACCTGCCTTCTTTAGAGTCAGGGAAGGTAAAGCAGCGAGGGAGAGGAGGTGGGCCCCCCCTCAATATGCTGGCCCCTAGAGAAGCAGAGGTCTCTGATGCCTTGCTCCCCTACGACCTCACAGGTTATGGGACACCTTTACCTTTATGTATGTATTACTCTCTTTCTACACTGTTTTCAAATAAGTCTTTGGTGTAGTTTTGGGGTAAAAGTGAGAGGGCTATGCTGTGAATGTGAAATCAAAATTTTAAAAAACCAATGAGTCGGCTAAGTAAAGAATATGCAAAAAAGTGAATTTTCAAAATACTTAACTGTGGACCATAAGGTAAATGTGCAATAACAGATAGTTTTCAAAATCTAACATGTGAGGGCTTTGTGGTAGTCACCATCAGATAGTTTCCAAAATCCTTTGTACATGGGCCATGTGGTGAATGTGCCATCATTTCCAAAATCCAATAGAAGAGGGCCATGTGGTGAATGTGCCACCAATTCCAAAATCCAATACGAGTGGGCTTTCTGGTGAATTTGCCATAATTTCCAAAATCCAATAGAAGTGGGCATTGTGGTGAATGTGACATCAGTGAATTTGCCACCAATTCCAAAATCCAATACAAGTGGGCTTTCTGGTGAATTTGCCATCATTTCCAAAATCCAATAAAGTGGGCCTTGTGGTGAATGTGACATCAAAGACAGTGGGTTTTTTTTTTCAATCCAACAGAAGTGGAATTTAATATGATGGGTCATAAGGTCAATATGCATAATCGGATAATTTTCAAAATCTAAAGCAGTGGGCTCTTTGATGAATGCACTATCAAAGATAGCTTTTAAAACCCAATATGGGTGCTCATTTTTAATAAAATTGACATAAAAAGGGATACCACATGCAAATATAACAATTGCATTCAACATTTCCAAAAGGTAGAATGGTGCAGATGAACCAGTTTTTTTGTCAGTGAAACAAATGCCATGCAGTAAGGTATACAGTGCACTGTTTTTACCTGAATTATCAAAAACAACGACAGATGTACCCCCAAAAATCCAGATTTAATTCAATGCACTTAATGTAGGTGATGTGAAAACTATCATGTAAGAATAAAAGTGAAAAGACATTACTCTAATACATAGAATTCTTTCTATTTTTTATAAATAGAAATAAAATAGAAGTGAGAAAGATCTGACTCTAGTATACAGAATACTGGAAACACTATCACACACACTTTAAAAAATACTTTACACTAAATAAAAAACAGAATCCTCTGAAAAAAAAAAAAACTATTAAAATGAAGATACAAAAATTGTACTAAAGTTGTGCCATTCTACAACCAGGTAAGAACTTAAAACTATCAGAGTGCATGTGCAGGTTACAAACAACAAATCCTTAAAGATAACATGCATCTTTTCCTAAAACAAACTGTTTTCTCTACAAGTGTCGGCAACAGTTTGCACACAACCTACCCTTCAATGATAATCCTGTAAAAACAAACACATAACATGGATTTAGATCGAAGGATATTTTCAGACCAAGGTTAATTAAATACAAAAACAAATTCAATTAAAGACAATTGAAAATGTTGACTTCCCACCATAAATAATCAAGTATATACAGAAAATATCATAAAGGTATCAAAAGATCCAGCAACACTTTCCTGACACTAGAATTTATTTTAGGGGGAAAAAAAAAACATGGACAAAAACAAATGGAAATCAAGGGAGAGCTAAACCTGCCCCTACCAATGTTGTAAATCAATATCACAGAAATGCTTTGCAGCAAGGTCTTGTCATCTTTCTTATTCACTATCCACTCCATCATAGATGGGTTTTTTTGTGTGTGTTTTTTTTTTGGGGGGTGTTTGTTTGTGATTTATCCAGATACAACCAGGCACTAAAATTAAAGAGCAGCAAAAATACTAAGATGGAAGTAACAAAAAAATTGTAACAGCTGAGATACTCTGTTAGGAGGATGGAGGCATCAGTCTCTATTTCAAATTGACCGTAGAAGACTCTGTGATGGACTAGATCGCAGGTGCAAATATCCACAATCTACAAATATTACCTTGCTCATTAGCAAAAAATTTCTATGAGTCAACTTTTAAACATGCAATGCATGAAAAAAATAGCTCTGAAAGCAATGCATAAAGAATATCTCTAAAAGCAATCATTTGCTACTACCTGGAAAAAACAAAGTTAGTCAAAGAGAAAGCGAAAACAGACTTGCTATTATAAAAGGCAAAACAAATAGTTCAGTACCACAGACACTGTCTTGCAAAATCCCCGTCATGTTTTCTAGCTGCAGTGGTGTGCACACAATGGACAAACAGATAATGGGCCTAAAATGATAAAGAAAGTAAAACAAAAACAGATATTAACCCTTTAGCCTTAGCTTACAAGCTTGCTAAAAAGTGAAAGAATTTTCTTTCACAGATGTTAAGTGGGGGCCAAAATGTCTCTCCTCTCATCAATTGTTGTGCAGCCTGTTTTGTTTTGTTCTGTTTTAAAAGTTTGAAACCTTCACTTAAACATCTATCTGTTCATTAAGCACTCTGATTTGTTTGCTTCACAAGATTCAGCACTATAAAAATTCTATGTACTATTATTCTTATCATTATTATTACTGTTACAAAATAGCATGGAAGAGAACATGCATTAAAACTCAATATAAACTAAACACTATCACAAATAAAAACTGAAATACACAAAATCACAAACCATTTGTCTACTTTTCTGCTTTTGTATAATGACTTCACTACAACATGCAACATTACTTTAAGAGCAGGGAATATACACCTTCACTTGAATTCATCTACACTGTCCATTTTAATTAAACTTAGATTAGCAGCCAAGTGGTTAAAAAAAAAAGGGGGATGGGAGTAATAAAACTGAAGCATCTAGTATCTCTTAAAGACAAGATGTTCCATGTAACACCTAAGAGACATGTCTTCCAGACTGCATTTCCATAAAGTTGACAGTGAAATATGAGTTTGTTGAGACTACACCTGTCTCATAAACTGCTGAATAAAAAAATTAATTATATATAACCTTGCAATGGGCATGTGGGAGAAAGAAATAAAGAACAAACAGAAACAAGACAAGGAAGACGTGGGTGTGTCCACTCATGTACAAGCATGTGGGTATATATAAATGTGTGTGTGTGTGTGTGTGTGTGTGTGTGTGTGTGTGTGTGTGTGTGTGTGTGTGTGTGTGTGTGTGTGTGTGTGTGTGTGTTGTCTGTTTGTTTGTTATCTGTCTGTCTATGTTTGTGTGTGTGTATTTGTCTCTGTGTATGTGTGTGTGTGTGTGTGTGTGTGTGTTGTGTGTGTGTGTGTGGTGTGTGTGTGTGTATTTGTCTGGTCTGTGTATGTGTGTGTGTATGTGACATCTGTGTATGTGAGAGAGAAATACCTACCAACAGGTTGGCTTTCTTTCACACCAGGGCTTTCATATTTTGATGCCTTCTTATGCCGATGATGGCGATGACGACGACTACCTCGATCATGTCGGGGTAAATGAAGACCAATGTACACTGTGTCCTGTTTTCTATGATCTGAGGAAAAAATGCAAGAGATGGCAGATAAGAAAATACAGCATACTCAGTGGATGTTTGGACATGTTTACATGCATCAAATATTAAACATGATTAGCAGGAGTCATTCAGCTAACACTTACACACACACACACACACACACACACACACACACACACACACACACACACACACACACACACACCACACACACATTTTTGCATTTGTAATATATGTGATTTAAATAATGCCAAACTGTTACATGACTCCTCTTTCCTCAGTGTTATCTATCATTTCTGCTATCAGTCTTTTTTCTTTTCTCTGATACCACTTACAGTGAACAGATGTTAAATAATTTAAACAAGAATCAACACACACAAACACACACGCACACAAGCATGTGTGTGCATGCATGTGCACGTGCGCGCGCACGCGCACGCGCACACACACACACACACACACACACACACACACACACACACACACACACCTTGGATATCAGCGTCAGTGGGAGGATGACAGAGAAAGGAGCTGTGGTCTCTGACAGGCATGAAGGCATCCATCTGAGGGTCCTGCATACAGCTCATCATGCTATCTGGCTGGCTGGCTGGGCAAGCTTCTTCACTCAGCCTTCAACACTCAGTTCACAGGGTACAGGGCTTTGTCATTCCACATCAGTGCTGAAACTGGCAGCTTTCCTTTGTATGCTGTCTTCTGAAACAAAATGTAGGGAGAGAAATAGTTATGTTTCCATTAAAAAATTTTTTAATGAGAATTGATATCTTGTAGATCTTTCTTCAATCAGAATAAATAACTAAATTTTTTGTTCCTTATGATGTTTGCACTTGAATTTGAAATGCGAACTGATATCTTGTACCTTTCTTCAATCAGAAGAAACAACTAAACATTTTCTTCCTTATGATGTTTGCACTTCCAATATAAAATACAAAGTGCAAAGTTATCTTACACAGATCACACTTACGTTACATTGCTTTTTTTTTTATAAATCAAAAGTAAACCAGCAGTTTGTTGCTAAAGATACATTGCAAGCCTGATCAACTATTCAATACAACCCTTAAAGAAAAAGCAAAAACCAAAATAATGTACAATGTTTTCCCTCTGTCAATCTGAACTCTACATTGCAAAGTCTCATATAATTAACAGCAATTTTCTTCAGCTATGAACTTGTTTTTGACAGCCTGAACATTTTTATTTCAAAATGTGGCAGCAAAATGTTGTCATAACCTTCAATCATACAGCAATCATGTTCCTATGTTATACAGTTTTTTTTATGTTATGTGTTATGGTAGCTGTGCATTATCGTAAATGTCTGAGTGTGCAGCATTTTACTCTTTTCC
>CM060316.1:25873114-25893114 GCA_030674155.1 Stramonita haemastoma | reverse complement strand
AACTGAGTGGATTAAAAAAAAAAAAAAAAAAAAAAAAATTAAAGACTTCTCATGTAAAAACACATGCCCTTACACATGCAACATGGGGTAGCATGGTTATAACATTATTCATCTCTCTCTCTCTCCTCTCTCTCTCTCTCCTCTCTCTCTCTAACACAACAGCCAGAGCCCTGACCGTCCTACTTATCAACTCCACACCACAGTGTGCACATTTTCTTTTTTTTAAATACTCCCTTTAAGTTGAAATAATGATGCAAATCATTTAGATTTAATATTTTTTTTAAAAAACACCGTAATTTTCATCCTAACATTTTGTACAAGAAGATTTAGAGAGAGAGAGTGAGTTCACAGTCTGCAAAAGATCTTTTTCATGTATAGATCTGTAAACAAACTATATGCTTCAAGACAGCATGGTGTAGGGCAGTTTTCAGCTTTCCTTTTTCCCAAGGAAGAGTTACACCAAGTGGAGCATTCTGACAACGCACCAGAACATCAACAAAGAAATCCTCCAAGAGGATACTAATGCTACACTGATCTGAAGAACTCAAATTTACTAGCCAAACCCCAGGCGCATAGTAGGTATTTTCAGGTCATCTAGGCCATAATCGTTAACAGACTTCATCTTTCCTGAAACACAAACAGATTTTCCATGCGTGCATAAGATGTTGTGTATACGTGTATTTTCACAAGGGGACTTTGTTTTATGTTGATTTCATTTAACTCCTCAACTAGATAGCTCAACTGCAAATTGTACCGCACCTTCAGACCACGAGTCTTAGCACTAAATCATTCTGAGATTCAGTAAAACAAAAATGACGTACTCTGATATTTTTAACCAGATTATTCCTGGCAGTGCTGTTGATGCATGCAGGCAGAAAAAAAAAAAGCATAAATACATGATTTATTCTTTCTTCATCCCAACATAAGGTGTCCTCTTACAAGCTATGAATATCTGCAAACAATCAATCCGTGAAGATTTTGTTATTTGTTAAATGTCACACTGGAACCATTCAGAACACACTGTTATTCTTGTGTATAAACTTCCAGATAAATAAGAACAAACAGCTTAACAAACAAACAAACATGAAGCATCCAATGATTCTTTTACAAGTCCCATGGCACACCATGAACCTTCTTTGTGATAAGGTAGAAACTTCTTTAAAAGAAGCAGCATGGCTGCAATTGATTTTAAGGCTGAATAAGAATTTGCTTCACACACACACACACACACACACACACACACACACACACACACACACACACACACACACACACACACACACAGGGGAAGAGAGGAGAGAGAGTAAGAATATGTGTGTGTGTGTGTGTGTGTGTGTGTGTGTGTGTGTGTGTGTGTGTGTGTGTGAGTGTGGTGTGGATGTGTGTGGAGAGAGAGAGAGAGAGAGAGAGAGAGAGAGGAGAGAGAGAGAGAGAGAAAGAGAGAAAGAGAGAAAGAGAGAGACAGATAGATAGACAGACAGACAGAGAGTGAGAGAGAGGTGGTGGGCAGAGGCGTAAGAGAAACTGGCCTGGTCTGGCAATGCATCCTACAGCAATTGTCTGGAGACCATAACCCGCTGCCTTATCCATTAGCTGGTCACATAACACAACAGCCAGAGCCCTGACCGTCCTACTTATCAACTCCACACCACAGTGTGCAAAATGCAATGGCAACCAGCTCAAAGTAGCAGTTCTCTTCATTTCTCTTTGACTATAAGTTAACCCAGTCAACCTTGGCAGACATGTTACATCTGTTCTTGTTGTAGATTATAACACACACATATAATTTAGGCACACATGAAAACTAGCAGTGTCAAGCATACCAGTCTCTTTAACACTTCTTACTATTTTTTTTTGCTCTTTCTTCCTCATATCCTTCTTTATACACTACTTTTCATCTCCTGGAGTGCCCCTAACATAAACATGTGTATTCTTTCAACAACCTATTTAATTAACTCTGCTGTGATTTTTTGTGTGCAAGGCTATTTTGGGGACAGTCGTAAAAGCACTAACACTCTGAAAGAATAAACTTCATTAGCTTCATAATGAACACACTTCATGACAAAGTTGACAATGTGTAATTCTTTACAAACTTGAAAGCAAACCTGTCTAAGCTATGTTGAAGACACCAGCCCTTCTGATTGATTTCTCAACTGATTAATTTCTCATCTCCAAAAAAATAATTTAAAAAATTAGATTACAAAAATAATTTTCCTCATCTCCTGATAATGAGAATGAAAAAAAAAACCTATCGAATTGATTTTTTTGAAGCAGTCATAAACCCTAGTATCCCGACAGAGTGGACATGCTAACCAGTGTCCAACACCAGGTTTAAAATTTCACTGCCACATCAAAGAATAAACAGCATGCATATATAGTAGGTCATATTATACTAAGGAAGAAAGAGAGAAAAGTAATCAGGCTCTCTTGAGGAAAATATCCCTGAAAGCTGAAATAAACAAGGAAGGAATGACAAAAACTAAACAAAAACCCAGATTAGATTGATATTTTTTTTAAAGACAAGATCAAAGAGAGTGACAGAAATTAAAACATTTCCATCACAGAGTTTCCAGGTGGGCAAGGGCATGCTATTTACACTGAAAGAGCCCTGGTGTCCCATGCAGGTTGTGTCTACAGACAATCAATACTGTCTAAAAACTGTCAACATAAGTGTCTCAGTTTCTTTTGCGATCCATTCATGTGCATATGAATATATATATGGTGCTAAATTTGCCTTTCTCCTTAACTAAACAGTTTCAACATTAAAATTGCAGTCCTGTGTTTTTGATAATGATTAGTCCTCCACCGTTAATGACATCTGTAACCATGAGCTAACTATGTCAAAAATAAATGTTTTTTTCAAATTACAGAATAGAAAATCTAACACTGTTTACTTGAGAAAAGCACTTTTTCATGCACAAGAATAATTTTGAACAGAAAACATTTCCTTTTATACCAAAACTTACTTTTCATTTGTATCAATCAACTCTTTTCAGTGTCAAAATTATAATACAGACTTTCTGAAAATACTAATTCTTCATACCAGAAGAGTCAGTCCCAAAGTGATGGCAGGCACGGTAAAACCGCAAAACTATTTTCAGTGAAGACCCCCACAGTAGATGTAACGTCCGCCAACTCGTCAGTCTGACTCTCTCGCTTCATTTGCATTTTTGGTTCTGTGTCCATGGTTTATTCATCTTCTTCCTTCCTTCTCCCTTGTCTTTCATTGGCCCTTTTCTCCTCCCCTTGTCAATTCCTGCTGGGTCCAAGTAATTTTCTCTACGTAATTTGATTTGTTGGTGGCGTTTCATTCTCACCTTTTCTTTTTTTTGGCGGGTTGATTCAATTTATTCCTTCTTTCAGGTGGGTGTGTTGTGTTGTGTGTGTGTGTGTGTTGCATCATCTGTCTTGTGTTGAGTTTTGTTATACTGTGTGCTGTGTGTATGAGGACATAGCACTGTGTTTGTATGAGTAGGAAGAATGTATTGGTCTTCTGGTGAGAAGAGAGATAGAGGGAGAGAGGGGGGGGAGAGGAAGAGAGGGAGAGAGAGAGAGGAGGCATGGAAATTGGGAGATTTTTTTCCCTTCTTCACTTATGCCGTAGTCTGGTCAACTGATGGGGCACCACTGAATATTTTGCAATCAGTTCCTCTCCCCACAGTTCTCAGCTTTTTATAGTAAGTCATTCCACTCATGGCCAGTCCCCTCTGATGTTGTCTTCCCGTCGTTTTCTCTGTCTGCCTCTTCATCTCCCTCCTCATACTGTCCCTGTAGGACAGTCTTGGCCAAGCCAGATGAACTCATCTGACGTGCCCATACTACTTCAGTTTGCATTTTTTCACTAATGTCAGGAGCTTTTCATACGGCCCTGTGGCATTTTCAATTCAGGTTTTCATTTCCTCGTTGGTTATGCGATCCCTGTACAAGATGCCAAGAAGTTTGCAAAAGCATCTTATTTTCCAACCTCCTATGTGTTGAGAGAGAGAGAAGAGGGGGAGGGGAGTGGAGGGGAGAGAGAGAGATAGAGAGAGAGAGAGAGAGACAGAGAGAGAGAGACAGACAGACAGACAACACAGCGGGGGAGAGAGACACAGAGAGAGAGAGAGAGAGGAGAGACAGAGACAGAGAGAGAGAGAGAATGAATGAATGAATAATCTGTATTTTTCAAGGGTTACAGAGTAAGCATGAGAGAGAGAGAATGTGAGTATAGATGTGTGTTTGTGTGTGTGAATGTCTGTATAAACAAACACTGCAAGTACACTTGAAAATTTATGTAAGCATGCATATATGTACCCATGTGTGCATGTGTGCATGTGTGTGTGTGTGTGTGTGTGTGTGTGTGTGTGTGTGTGTGTGTGTGTGTGTGTGTGTGTGTGTGCGCGCGCATGCGCACTGAATGTATATGTGTGTGCGCAGTTGTATGTTTGAATGCATACATACATGAGTGGGTGTGTTATACAACTAGGAACAAAGAACTGACTCTAATGAGTGTGAGACGCTGACCCCATTTTCCCTGACAAATTTCCTGACACGGATTTAATAACAGCAGAACATCCAGAGTGGCCTTCCTCAGAAATAAATAGATATGACAATATCTGGCCTTAGTTACAGAGCAATATCCTGATCCAACACCACAGAAAAAGCCCACAATAACAGTCTGTCTTCATCAACTAGTCAGGGCAATAACCCCACGTGTCCAAAGAGGCTCCTGACCCTGCTGCCATAGCAACTATTATTCTGTGCAGCTCCCAAGTCGCTGACCAATGCCCCTACCTTTCTACATCTCTCCTCCCCCCTCCCACACTTCCAGCTAATTTTCGCCATATCAGCAAATGCTGCCTAACAACTTGGCCCATCAATGTTTAGCTGCTGCAAATATTATTGGTGGAAAATCAATAATTTCTCCCCTCTGCCAATAACAGAAAATCACAGTCTCATCAGAATCTCGTGGTCATTCTTACTGGCTATTAATTTCATCGGGGAGTCTTTTATATCAATCTGAGTGAGCTATGGGGGTATAGGATGTGACTGGCTATGTTTGAAGCCTGATCAAAAGGGTCACAGGTTTGATTCTCTTTCATGGTCACCCAGATGGAAGAGACTGTCTCTTTGAAGCCAATATCTAATATATATATGTATATTATGTGTACACACACACACACACACACACACACACACACACACACACACACACACACACACACACACACACACACGCACATGTGCACACTCCAATCTCCCTCCTGTCTTTCAAAAGAGACATTACACAAGCTCCCCTGTGTAAACAAAAGTAGGCAAAAGATAATCCTGCAAGCATGTTAAATCCCACTTTAAATTTCAAAAGAATGATAAACCATCCCAGCTAGTTTGGATAACAAAAAAAGAAACACTCACACACTGGATTGTGGCAACCTTAATGGTGGGAAAATATCAAATAATAGCACATGCAAAAATTTAGCTTAAAAAGTGAACCTCACAGTCCCAGCTCAGGAGCTAAAGACAGAGAGAGAGAGAACAGTGATGAAGTGGAACAAGTTACAAAATCATTTCCGTTTGTATGTGTTCCTGTGGACTAACTTGTTTGATCAACTGGATAAATTATAAAGAAAAAAACCTGATTCCGTGAATCAAAAGGTACTCATTCTCTTTTAAGGTACTTTTTGGAGGGGGTATGTAACAGTGGCACCAAAGGCATAGGGGAAAGGTAGAGACAGAACTACAGAGGAAAGACAGTGACAGAACCACAGAGAAAAGATAGTGACAGAATCATAGGGAAAAGATAGTGACAGAACCATGAAGAAAAGATAGTGACAGAATCATAAGGAAAAGACAGTGACAGAACCATATAGAGGAAATATAATGATAAAACCATAGAGGAAAGATAGTGACAGAACCATAGGCTGGGAAAAGATAGTGACAGAACCATAGAGGAAAGATAGTGACAGAACCATAGAGGAAAGATAGTGACAGAACCATAGAGGAAAGATAGTGACATAACCATAGAGGAAACATAGTGACAAAAACCATTGCTGGGGAAAGATAGTGACAGAACCATAGAGGAAAGATAGTGACTGAACCACAAAGGAAAGACAGTGACAGAATCATAGGGGAAAGACAGTGACAGAACCATAAAGGAAAGACAGTGACAGAACCATTGGGAAAAGATAGTGACAGAACCATAGAGGGAAGATAGTGACAGAACCATAAAGGAAAGATAGTGACAGAACCATAGAGGAAAGATAGTGACAGAACCATAGAGGAAATATAGTGACAGAATCATAGAGAAAAGATAGTGACAGAATCATAGGGAAAAGATAGTGACAGAACTACAGAGGAAAGATAGTGACAGAATCATAAGGAAAAGACAGTGACAGAACCATATAGAGGAAAGATAATGACAGAACCATAGAGGAAAGATAGTGACTGAACCATAGGCTGGCAAAAGATAGTGACAGAACCATAGAGGAAAGACAGTGACAGAACCATAAAGGAAAGACAGTGACAGAACCATAGAGGATAGATAATGACATAACCATAGAGGAAAGATAGTGACAGAACCGTAGAGGAAAGATAGTGACAGAACCATATAGGAAAGATAATGACAGAACTACAGGGGGATCGAGACAGTGACAGAACCATAGGGGAAAGATAATGACTGAACCATAGGGGAAAGATAGTGACAGAACTATAGGGGAAAGATAGTGACAAAACCATAGGCAAAAGATAATGACAGAATCATAGGCAAAAGACTGTGACAGAACCCTAGGGAAAAGGTAGTATAGAAGCATAGGAGAAAAATATACAGAACCATAGAGGTAAAATTTTGACAGAATCATAGGGGAATGGTAGTGACAGAACCGTAGAAAAAGACAGGACTGTTCTGCTCTTGGTGAGTTCTCCGCGACCGCATACTGATAATTATGGCCTGAATGCACGTCTAATGAGCCAACCTGAGATTGATTAAACACTAGGACCAATTGCTATGTTTCTTGTGATGATCTAAGCCGCCGCTGTAGCCTAGTGGTTAGGGCATTGGACTCGTAATCTAAAGGTTGCGGGTTCGATCCCAGCTTTCGGCTATGGCATTGTGCCCTTGGAAAAGGCACTTTACGGCTATTTTCTCACCCCACCCAGGTGTAAAAGGGGGTACCAACCTTGTGTTGGGGGTTAACCCTGCGATAGACTGGCGTCCTATCCAGGGGGGAGTCTATGACTCTCAGTCGCTTAACGCCACAGAAACCGGGATAAGCACCGGCCTGATGAGCCTTAGGCTCGGGACAGACTTTAACTAACTTTTTTTGGGGATGATCTGGATCTGAAACACAGGCTACCCCAGGTAACTGTGGTTATCAACACAAAAATCAGCTATCTTTATATCAAGGGTGGCCTGGCAGCTACAAAGCTGGGAGAAAAATGAAAAGGACAAAGCTGATGAGTAAAAATCAACTGTTTTGGTGCAACATATTCTATTCTTTCTCTTTTGTAGGTTGTTTCATGTCTTTAACAAGTCTCATAATAATAATGTTACACAGAACTATGACCATCACCATTGTACAGAGAAAAGGTACATGAATGTGCATTCGCTTTTATGTACATGCTCTCTCTCTCTCTCTCTCTCTCTCTCTCTCTCTCTCTTCTCTCTCTCTCTCTCTCTCTCTCTCCTCTCTCTCTCTCTCTACTTTACTCTCTCTCTCGATAGCCTTGTGGTCAGAACACTGCGCTCGCAATTTGATGACCCAGGTTTGATTCCCATTTGAGGGGATTTTCTCCTGGTGTTAACATCAGAGCTGACTCCATTCTCCCCAAACGTCCTTTGGATGAGACTATAAACCAAGGCCCTGTGTGCAAATGCACATAGAACATCTTGCGCACACATTAAATCCTGTTCCGCTTTTCGTAAGAGTAGTTCATTGTGTTCCAGTGAGAACAGATGACAAGATTTACAAAACTGCACATACATGGGGACTGAATGTAAAAAAGCACATGAGTGCTTATTCCATTAACCTTGATATAAAAGAATAAATAAATAAACAAATAAATAAATAAATAGCTCTCTCTCTCACTCACTCACTCACTTACTCACTCACTCTCACTCACGCACGCACGCACACACGCAGGCATGCACGCATGCATGCACTTATCCTTACACGCATGTATACATGTGTGCGTACACACGCATGCACGCACACACACACACACACATGCGCATGTACGCACGCACGCACGCGCGCTCAAACACACACACACACACACACACACCACACACACACACACACACACACACACACACACACACACACACACACACACACACACGCACAAGAACTTCCAAAGAATACTCCAGAATATTTAGGCCTAATACAAAACACATTTAAATCAAAATAAATGTTCTACAACTTGAACTAAACAAAGACACTCCATCTTCCAAACCATCCACATAAGCCTGAGGTAGGGGGAGCAGACATTAGCTAAGGAAGTACTTAGCATGTCTGACATAATGGAGTGGTCAATGTAATAGCCTGCCCACACAGACCTGTAAATGGACTCTTAACAAAGCAGGCCTATTGATTTTCTTTTCAGCACCTTCTGTCTCTCCAGGGAGAAGAGTAGCTGTACTACAGGACCGAAATCACAGGTCCTTGAGAAAACAATCAGCAACTATATAATGCCCTCCACTTGGAAAGTCTTTCAAGCAAACACACAAGCTGACAAAATTGGTTAGACAAATCTAAATGTCCGGTCAAAACGACAACAAAGAAAAACTCAAAAACTACAGTGAGCTGATATGAAAAAAACGAACATTTAACCTCTTATGTACACCATTTAAAACATGCCTCTCAGCGTGCCTTCATGGAGAGTAATAAAATACTAAAATTTTGTTTTGAGCCTTTATCACTGTGGTCTCTGTGGAGTGTGGTAACCTGAGCTACGACTGAGCAGCAAAACATTAATCAACAGTCTGTGCATTTTCTGAGGACAATATGCAGAGCTTTGATTTAACCTGGACGCAAACACTGGCCAAAGGTGTAAACAAAGACATATGCTGCTTATCTTGGCTCCTTCTGGGAGTGACAAGTCAAGACCTTAGACCAGATGGGGAATCTATCACTGTCATGTCCGGACCAGTTCTGGCAACCTTGCAAGGCTGTGACAACAATCACCCCAGACTGATTTGTTTCTCAGAGCCATTCACAAATAGCAAGTATTTGGTGCTAAAATCGTTCATCAAAAACCTTCAAGAGAGTGTTTATTTAAACTATTGATAACACTTTAGGGGGTCTTCTTCTTCTATCCCATAGTCTGTTTAGACCGTAGGGGCGCCACGGAAGACTCGCAACCAGCTCTCTCCATTTCCCTCTGTCCTCGACCTTTCTCAGGGTGTTACTCAGCCTGAGGCCCGTCCACTCTCGGATGTTGTCCTCCCATCTCTTTCTCTGCCTGCCTCTCCTTCTCCCGCCTTGCACGGTTCCTTGCAGAATCGTCTTGGCAAGCCCTGTTGATCTTGCGACGTGCCCATACCACTTCAGTTTGCGTTTTTTGACTGTGGTCAGGAGATCTTCAAAGGGCCCCATGGCTTGACCGATTCTGATTCTCACTTCCTCGTTAGTAATGTAGTCTTTGTAAGAGATGCGAAGGAGTCTGCGAAAGCATCTCATCTCTGTGGCCTGTATTCTCTCCAGATCTGCTGTGAGGGTCCATGACTCACAAGCATACAGGAATATTGAGATGACAAGAGGTTAAACAAAATCAAATCTACTTTCATTCAAACGATCCCTAAGAACTCCTTTTTTCTTTATCAGACCTAGAGCTTTTCCTCATCTGATCAAATTTTTATGATATATATAATCCCTAACTTGGTACTGAGAGAACAATGAACAATGTACAAAATCAATTGCTCTTAAAGCTTTGTAAACCCTTCAGCAGCGTGTCATGCAAGTCACTAATACAAATTGTTCTGACGTAGTTTTGTTCATGACATAAATTTAGGACTCCCCCCCCCCCCCCCCCCCCCCAAACAAAAATGCATGTAGGCCTATTTAATACAGTAGCCAAGGCTTTAAGGTTAAGCCCTTTTAAATGGGGACAGAGGGTTGGGGATGAAACAAACAAATAATCTGAAAACAAACAATCCAGAAACTTTCAAAAAAACACATGCAACACAATCATCATCATGTCACAGTTACCACATCATGGAATGATGCACAACTTCACATTCACATTCAGCACAGGCATCACCAGCTGTTTGTTACATCACCGATTTTTCACATTACTTACATTCAGAATTTCCTGCTGCTCTAGGTTTCGTCATGTGGAGTTTTGGGCAAAGAAATCTGTTTCAGTAGTTTGCCATTGCCTTCTGATAATAGACCTCTCCTATTAACATTACCCAGTTGGCACCACGTGGAGGTCAGAATAGGACTTGGGAGTCTACGATGCCAAAGCAGTGTTGACTCCCATTCATCATCACTGAGAGAGAGAGAGAGAGAGAGAGAGAGAGAGAGAGAGAGAGAGAGAGAGAGAGAGAGAGAGAGAGAGAGAGAGAGAGAGAGAGAGAGAGAGAGATTCAAACTACTTACTAGTGCAATACTGTGTCGGCAATCTAAACCCTAAATAAGTCCTCTAACAAAACAATTTGCCAGTGACACACTTTTAACATAGCGCTTGTTAAATAAAGCCTTCCAAAACTGAAGCATAGTGAAGACCTTACAAGATGAATCATAACATTATGACATAAATACTGTTCATTTTTGTGGACTGTACACAGCAAACATGCACACTGTAACTTACCAGACTGAAACAGTCCAAGAACCAATCAATTCAACTGGGGCATTGAACAGCCCTAGGTTAATCCCCAAGAATTGCAACCCGAACCCAGTGAGAGCGCGAGAAGCGCAAGTTCAAACAAGGAAGAAAAGTCAATCGACAATGCACGTAGCAATAGTTGACTGTGTCCCTATATCAAACTTTACACAACCATCAATGTAGCTCCAATGCTACTGTTTGCGTTTAATTGAAGCTATATAACAATCTGCTTATTTACACACACACACACACACACACACACACACACACACACACACACACACACTGCGCAGCAAAAAGAAAAGCACGATGCTGTACATTATATTGTTACCACAGAGACTAAACACTCACTATTCGTCGTCAGTCGACACACTCTCACTCTCACAAAGCATTGCACAAACATCCTTCAGAGAGTACAGCCTAGAAAGTGTCGATGACAAAAAGTGAAAAAACGCGCAAGCGATTTGATGCTCTCACTGTGTCAGAGGATAGATTAGGCAGGACAGATAAGCCCTCTCTTTTCGCTGCTATGACATTGGGTATGATAAAATCATAATTACAATAAATTGTAAATACAAACTACATGCATATTGCAGAATCGAGTGTCCTGTTAAGTATCCTCTCGGTTGACATCCATCGACCTATCATCAAAAAGCAATTGTGTCAACAACCGGCCACGAACCATTGCCATCGAGTTCAAGAACGCTCCTTCATAAAACTAAGGTATTGCTGTCGATCCAAACTTATTTCTGTGGCCAGATGCAGCTGAGAAAAGCAGTGAGAGACAGAAATGGACACACTAGCAGACTAACTATACTAACACATCACTTACGCACTTTGTCTAGGCTAAGTTATATCCAAGCTCTCACACGAAAGACCTCTTCTGACTAGGCCTTTATATCTAGGCCAGACGAATAGATGATGTGTCAGACTTCCTAGAAGCATTGTCGTCACAGGTTCCGATCAATTAATCTAAAAGATGGCGCGGTCCGAGTCCTGGGGGAAGTAGTATGCTTCTACAGCTCTGTCCCGTCTTCTCCACGACACTGTTCTCCAGCTACACACACACACACACACACACACACACACACACACACACACACACACACACACACACACACACACACACACACACACACAACACACGAGAGAGAGAGAGAGAGGGGGGGGGGGGGCCACTTTGTCCTCTTTCCCCTTCGCCCCAGGTAGGCCTATTACTCTCTCCCTCATTTTTCCATCCATAATCTATTCCAGCTCCAGTGCGCAAGTGATACGTTAGTACAGTTAGTCTGCCAGTGTGTCTCATACCAGAGAGAGAGAGAGAGAGAGGAAGAGAGAGAGAGAGAGAGAGAGAGAAGAGAGAGAGAGAAGAGAGAGAGAGAGAGAGAGAGAGGAGAGAGAGGAGAGAGTGCGTGAGTGGGTGTGTGTGTGGGGGTGTGTGTGTATGTATGTATGTATGTGTGTGTGTGTGTGTGTGTGTGTGTGTGTGTGTGTGTGTGTGTGTGTGTGTGTGTGTGTGTGTGTGTGTGTGTGTATTCATTTTTCTTTCCTTCCTTCTTTATTCATTTATCAATTTCAAAGATAATGGAAAAAGCACTCGTGTGCGTTTTTTTTTTTAACAAGTCCCCGTGTGCGGTTTTGTAGATCTATCTGTTATCTGTTCCCACCTGCACAGAATGGCCTACTCTTGCGAAAAGTGGAACAGATTTTAAAGTGTCTAAGCCCTCCTCCTTCCATTTTTCACCACTTCTTCAGCAGACCCATCTAGTCATGATAATAATTATAAACATGTTACAATTTCCTGCGTTGATAGCTCTATGTTTTTTCATGGCTTTTATATCTTTTATGTATACATACTGCGAACTCATTTACGTTCCCTGAAAGTCTCTCATTAAATTTCTGAAAGCACATCATAATGTCAAATTAGGTTCAGATGCTCCAATCATTTTCCGTGGTTCACAGCACTCAATGTCATGTTCCATCACACCCCTGCGTTCTGACACACTCTCCGCACTATCAGTACCACTCGCTTCTTCCCAAGAAAGAGAGAGGGAGAGGGGGAGAGAGAGAGAGAGAGAGAGAGAGAGAGAGAGAGAGAGAGAGAGAGAGAGAGAGAGAGAGAGAGAGAGAGAGAGAGAGAGAGAGTGCGCACGCGTACATACACTTGCGTGAGTGTGCATATGTGTGTTTGGGTGCATGTGCACACGCACGTGCAGGCACACGTTTGTGAAGTGAAGAGAGAGATCTATGCTTGTACAAACAGTATGTTTACAGCAAAATCATAATAAAGAGGACAAAATCCATTCATTAACGGAAGCAATGCAACAGACTTACGCACATCTGTACAGCATTATGAAGGAATAATTTGGCTGCACTTTACTGTCTGTGGAGTAGTCATCATTAGTAAACTATTGTTATTAGTTCCAACAAGGCGAACACGAAATGAACCACCACTGACAATGTACATGCACGCGGCGGAAGATGTGCTGTGATGGAGAAGTGGAAGAACGCTGGTCTATGAATAGTTAACGGAGTGTACGAAAAGGAACAAAGACTAGCGGCCTGTGCCCTCTCCATCTATATTCCCTGGAGATCAACATGTTGATCAGAGAGAGAGAGAGAGAGAGAGAGAGAGAGAGAGAGAGAGAGAGAGAGACAGACAGACAGACAGACAGACAGACAGACAGACAGACAGACAGACAGACAGAGATGGTGCAGTCACCAAACGGGAACTAGCCCTGGCTGTTTCCCAAGTTCCTGTGGAAACAAAGAGTGTCCAGGCTAAAATCAGTCAAGGACTTGCAACATGCTACCACTAATAATAGTGCAGCTGGTGAAAAGGTCACATGAAGGCAAGAACAAGAAGCAAGCTGAAAACAAGACTGAACTGAAATAGTCAATTAAGGCTTAAAGGAAGATTTCAGTTTCAGTTTTTTAACTGTTCAGTGTCAGCTACTGGCCTAAATACGTCAAACACCACACACACACACACACACACACACACACACACACACACACACACACACACACACACACACACACACACACACACACACACACATGTGCGCGCAAATGCTCTTTGTTACCGTTCATAAAAAAGACTTCGGGGTAAAAAAAAAAAAAAAAAAAAAAAAGATACAGATATATAATCTCATGCAATCTGTGTAGATGATAAACACAGACATCAGCATCAGCATCAGCATTACCATCTCCATTGGCTTTTTGTTGATATTGTCTATTTGTGGTTTTAGTATTCATTTGCTCACATGTCTTAGGCCTGTTCAACTTCTCCTTAAGCGGTTCTCGGTAATTTGTAGTCACTATGTTTGTCTATCGCCAATCTTTATAGCCAGCATGTGGGAAGGATAGCCTAGTGGTTTGAGTGTTGCGCTTGCGGTTAACGAATTTGACAGACCCTGATTTGACAGACCGGGTTCGGGGCATCACTGAAACGCCCGTTCAAGGGATTTTTCCTCTGGAGTGAACATCAATACTGACTCCTCTCCCCCGAAAGTCCTTCGAATGAGAGTACAAACCAAGGCCCCGAATGCGAACCCATACGGAACATCTTGCGCACACATTAAAACCCATTCTGCCTTTCGAAAGAGTAGGCCATTCGTGCCGGTAATTTTATATATATATATATATATATATATATATATATAATCCCTGAAGTCGGAATGCGGCTACTACTTTAATGCAGGGCAAAAACGGTCGCATACGCAAAAATTTCACCACTGGTGAATCTCGGAGCTCTATCTGAGGAACGGGGGAAGGGGGGGGGGGTCCATTATGAAACTGAATTTTTAAAAATCAGTTTAACAGTGAATATGAACTAGAAATGGCTAAAACAAAAAAGAAAGAAAAAGAACCCACCAAATATTACGAAAACGCGATCCTATTACGGAAACGAGATGAGGCAAAAACGTTGCTTTTAAACTAGGCTAAACAGGTCTCTGAAACTTTAAAATTCTTGAAATATCAAGAAAATTTGCCAAGACAGGATTGATTGTTTTAAAAAGAACTGGATACATTGTTGTTGTTGCTGTTGCACGTTGTGGTGGTGGTGGTGGTTGCTGCTGATGTGATTGTGGGTGTTCTCCAACTTCAGCACCTAAGGATCACCTACAGTATTCTCTCTCTCTCTCTCTCTCTCTCTCTCTCTCTCTCTCTCTCTCTCTCTCTCTCTCTCTCTCTCCGGGAAGTATTATACGAGCTAAGTACACAATGGAAGAAAAGACTATATTTGATGGTGGTTGTTTTCAAATACTTCGCCATATAGACAGCCATAATCCGACTCCAGATCATCACTTTATCCCTTCATGCAGAAAAACAGGCTGTTAATGCTTAGAGCTTGTCATGAATGAAGACCATCTCCAGACAATATCTAAAAGCTTAACGATGTATTGACGAAGGCTTTGGATTTTTGCTTACACGAATAGCAAAGCTTGTGGCCTTTTTGGCCTAAGCCAGCTGAATAAAAAGACTCATAATTGTAGCACATGCGCGCGCGCGCGCGCGCACACACGCATACACCACACACACATACACACGCGCGCGCGCGCGCGCGGGAGGGGGGCGGTTGATAGCCTGGTGGTTTGAGCACTGAGCTCATGATTTCGTGGCCCGAGTTCGAGCCCAGTTTTCAGCCACCACCGCTACACACTTTCAAGGGATTCTTCCCGGAAGTTAGCATGATAATGCTGACTCCACTACCCCCGAAAGTCCTTCAGATGAGACTTGTATAAACCGAGGTCCCTGTGTGTAGAACGAACGCAGGACATCTTGCGCACACGTTAAAACCCGTTACACTTTTCGGAAGAGTCGGCCAGTGTGTGCTGGTGGAAAAACAAGATTCACAAAACCGCATGCTCACGGGGACTGGATGTAAAAAAAAATTCGGAGTTTATTTCATAATCCTCGAAATAAACGATTTCCATTAAAAATAATAATAATAAGATCACACACACACACACACACACACACACACACACACACACACACACACACACACACACACACACACTGCCCGAAACAAAACGTACTAAAAACAAAAAAACAAAGAGAGAGAGAGGGGAGGGGGGGGGGGGGGGGCTGAATGAGAGAGTTACAGACCAGAGTGATATTCCTACTTTATTTCCGAATCTAAACACAAAACAAAAACATGACCAATAAACACACAGGGAAATATTTCTGGATAAGCTATGAGAGCTATGAAAGGCTGAAACTTTCAACACAAATAATAATGAAAATAAGAGCCTATGGCTGCAAACAGCTTTCTCTTAGTCTCAACGATGATGTTCTCTCACTTGCACTGAAAAAGCGTCGGCGAACTCGATCCAATCCATTAGGGACTTTTTCACTGGGCTTTGCAAAACTAATTAACGTTTGCCCTCAAGGTATACCGCCTTCAGAAAAAGACACTAACGCCAGCGAACAGTACCGTCACTCTCTTTTAAGTCTATACAAGGCCTCCGTCATTGTTGATAGTGTTGTGTTAAAAGAAGTTCAAAAGAAGAAGACGAAAGAAAGAAATAAAGAAAACGACAACAACACACACACACACACACACACACACACACCACACACACAAAGAAAACTGACAACACACACACACACACACACCCACACACACACACACACCACACACACACAAAGAAACTGAAACCACACCACACACCACACACACACACACACACACTACACACATCACACACACAACACAATATAGATAGATAGATAGATAGACAGATAGATAATTATATATGTCCAATTTGTTCAACCGAGAAACTCCTGGTACCATGTTCTGAGTAGGCAATGGGGTAAAGTCTACAGTGCTGCCTTTTAGCCTTGTTGATCCACAAAGGTTATTGTTGAGTAACTTTGCACTGTCACCTCATACGCAAATCCGACGTTTGACCACAGCATCACAATCATCATCATCATCATCATCATCACTATCATCAGTATAAATAAATGCTATTCTTCTTCTTCTCTTATGTAAAGTTTGTAAAACGTTTGGGTTGGGTTTTTTAAGATACAAAATAAAAGCCCTGCATGATGACATAAACGCAAACGGCTGGATTAAACTGATCAAAGTCAATGTTCCTAGAAATATCCTTTCCCCTCCGGTCCAAGCCAAAGTTTACGTGTTCTTTACGTTTTACGTCATACAGCTCAGCACCGATTGATTTTCTCGATAAAGAACATTAACCAAGTTTCAGATGAACTATTATCCCAACACATGTGTGTGCACGCGCACGCACGCACGCACACACCGTGCACACCCGCGCGTGCACGCGCGAATATTTTACTTAAAAAACTGAATCAAATTAAGAGTTAAAAAAAAAAAAAAATTTTAAGCTGACCGCTTTTCCTCATTCCTCAGTTTTGTCTCTAAATGCCGAGGTAACTGTATGTAACTTCATTCGCTAGAACCACATTTCATTCCCCTGCAGACATTTTTTGTTGTTGTTATGGTTGTTGTTATACTACACTAGTATAAAGAAGCACTGATTGATGCCTCTTTCCAGGTATGAACGCCTGTGTGTCTTTAGAAATTATCATGCACTCGAACAAACAGTAATTTTTTTTTTTAATGATAATAAAAAGTCTCATAGTTAAACCGGCTACTCTGCGCCAGACAATAGTAAAACTACAGGGTTTTTTTTTTTTAATGTTTCTGTGATCAATTTTCTGGCTTGATGTTTCTGTGTTCGATAGCTATCTATGCACATGAAGACATCTTCCACTTTTCTCATGCTTTCAACTGAATAACAACAGAATCACACAGACTCTGCTCTCTGAATCGATCTGTGCTTACTGCCGTATATCCGTCAATCCGTAGCCAAAAAGGCATCAGAATTTAGAATTGCACACTAGCAACAGTAAATGCTCTCTCTCTCTCTCTCTCTCTCTCTCTCTCTCTCTCTCTCTCTCTCTCTCTCTCTCTCTCTCTCTCTCTGCTGCTGCTGCAATCCTGTAGAACAGTTTTCTTCTTTTTTTCCCCCGATATTATTGCAGACTGGAAGGATTGGGCGAGGGGAGGGGATTGAAGGGATTGTTCATTTTCACTGAGATGGCTAGTCTACTCTGTAAATACACCGAAACCATCTTTGCCTCCAAAAGAGGATGCTGCCTCAGCTGAGACCTTGCCCTTTTTTCTTCTTTTCCAGATCAGCCTCGACAATGACAGGTAGTTCGCATTTGTCTGGCTACCATCTGTTTGATTCCTGCTAATCCCCCACCCCCTTAAATCAAAAACAAAATTTAAGGATCATAGCTGTCACACGAGGTGCCATTGGTTAGGTAGCTTGTGCCATCATTAATTCTGGTTGGTCATACAAATTATGCGAAAAGCAAGGCATACATTTTTTACCCACCAAACCACGCCGTAGTTTGTGCGGGTTTTGTTTTTGTTTTCTTGTTTTCTGGGGGGTGGGAGTAGGAGAGTTGTTATCCCACTATTTTTTTAAGAGAGGTAACTGTTACACTAGGTGGCAGTAGGAGGTTGGACAGTACCATCACTTAGCATGAAGCAAGATGATGATGTCAAAGAGAAAACAGCTGATTTTGTTTCCCTTTGGTGTGGATAGGTTGCCTCGTTAGAAGTAGACCTAATGTCCTCTTCGGCCAGACGAAGGCAGACGCTCAAAGGGAACAAGAGACTGGATGATCATGATGGGCAGTAGCCCTGCCTCGCCTTGTCTGCCTGTCTGACTCAATTTATTTTGTTCATCCATCGATCGTTGTGTATCCACAGTTTCCCTACACACTCAATCCGGGCTCAGAACAGATCAGTTTCACTGAGGTGAGAATCTCTCTCTCTCTCTCTCTCTCTCTCTCTCTCTCTCTCTCTCTCTCTCTCTCTCTCTCTCTCTCTGTCTAACACACACACACATACACACACACACACACACACACACACACACACACACACACACACACACACACACACACACACACACATTAGTGCTGACTCCACTCTCCCCGAAGTCCTTTGGGTGAGACTATAAACCAAGGCCCCGTGTGCGAACGCACGCAGAACATCCTGATGCCTCCTTAACAACACCAGTAGATTGGTAGTTCATATAAATTTACAATGTCATTAAGGTATCATGAACACTGGCAAGCACACAACTAAGATCACAGACAAAACAAAACAGAGAATCGAAACATAATGCTTATATCCACACACATTTTTAACAGAAAACAACAACAAACCACCAGCCATGTTTTGTGTTACCATAACCTGTTCAGTTTAAAATCAACTGGCTGTAGCAGTACGGAGAAAAGAGGTCGACATTGTGGCGAGGTTCTAACAATGCTCTTTCTTTTTTCTATACTATGTTCTCCCCCCTGCCAATTTGGCTGTCATTCATTCCCGGGACACGTCGTCTTCATCACGTTCTTCCTTCAGACATTGAAAAGTAGCAATTTGCGCCAAAATGCCATACCGTAATAGGCCAGACAAGAATTTCTGGCATGTTGATGACGTCTTGTTTTCTATAATAGAGCCTAGCGAGGTTTTGCTTTTATTCTTCCCAATTACTTTGATTCATTGACCACCACCACCACCCTTTTGATATATATTATCTATCCATCTATCTATCTATCCCTTAGTCTGGTGACCATGGGGGCACCCCTGAAGATTTGACAACCAGTTCCCTCCATTCCTCTCTCCGTTCTGCCTTTTTCAATATTCAACTCAACCAAATTTGGAGAAAGGCAGATATATTAAGGGCTAGCAAATTCCATGCATTACCATAGAATTAAAGTGCTCTTTTCCCCTCTCTCTTTTCTTTTTTGTTGGGGGGAGTGGGGGTTGGGGCGGGTGCTTGTAGACGTTCTGCGCAAGAAATTATAGATCTTTCTTTTGTCTGCTTTGCTTGACCCCCCCCCCCCCCCCTCCCCCCAACTGTGTCAATCCTTTGCTTGTTTGTCACAGTTGAGTTTACTCCCACTGTATTTTCAAATCCATCCCTTCCTGTTGTTTTTGTTGCCATTATCCTCGTTGTCTATTCCTGGACAAAATTCTAAGCTTGCCGCACCAGAGACAACATAACTTTCAGCTACTCGCTGTTTGTTTCGCTTACTTCTTAAAAGTTTGTTCAGCTTTTTTGTTTGTTTTGCTTGTTTGTTTGCTTATCATTTTTATAGGGTTTTTTGTTGGTTGGTCGCATTTTTTTTTTGCTTGC
>CM060316.1:25795614-25868114 GCA_030674155.1 Stramonita haemastoma | reverse complement strand
CTCCGGTTTTTCAAACACTGCCCACGCGCATGCGCTTCTGCACCCTGTCGGCCTAAGCCAACAGAGCCTGCCACCCGAGCACGCTTGCTGCCAAACCCATCCCTTTTGGGTTTCGATCGCCGAGTCGAAGAAGACAGGATTCGACATTCCTTTTCCTTTTTTACCCCCGCTGTTTGTTTCTTTTCTCGTACATTCAGCCCACAGATTGGGGTAGCTCGTCCACGAAAGTTACCGTTACTCTATGAGAGTTTGTGGTTAATCTAGAATTTCTATGTTCCGAAAGGGCCTACTTTATTTATTTATTTTTTAAAAATTTATTTATTCTTTTATATCGAGGATAATGGAATAAGCACTCATGTGCTTTTTTTACAACCAGTCCCCGTGTGTGTGCAATTTTGTAAATGTCATCTGTTCCCACCGGCACACGATGGCCTACTCTTACGAAAAGCAGAACAGGATTTAACATTTTCGCAAAATGTTCAGCGTGCGTTCGCGCACGGAGCCTCGGTTTATAGTCTCATCCGAAGGACTTTGGGGAGAGTGGAGCCGGCACTGATTGTAACTCCAAGGAGAAAAATCTTATCGACCGGGAATCGAACCTGGGTCGTCAAATTGCGAGCGCAATGTTCTGACCACTAGGCTATCCCGTCCCCTTTGTATGTAGCCTAGAAGCCTACGTGTAACCTGTTACCAAGCCTAAAAGTACTAGATTTCATTCTGACATCCGTCACTGTGATTATGCCTAACTGTGATGACATAGGCCCCTAAGCCTAGCAGGCCCAGTGATTTTCCGAAACATCGCTACTAGCCTACGCCATTGAGCATAGAAGCTCTGGGTGTTGCATTTGATGAACAAACTCAAAGCAACTTTTACAGACCTAGTAGCCTAAATCCCAGGTACGATTATGAGAGAAAGCTCCATTCGAAAACCAAACGTGGTGGTTTCAGCAGGAAAAAAATGGACTGTACATCAAGGCTAACAGAAACACAAAATAAGCCTGAATAACACGGTCATTTCGCTAAAACTTTGAAGGTAGATAGAGGATGAAAAATGACACACACTTTCAGCAGCGTTAAACTCTCTCCAACGGGGTGATTTACTGGATGATGCCGGCTGGACTACCTGCGCACACAGTTTGAAATTCATTTTAACAACAATCCAACTCTTTTATTGTCCTCTACCAAAGGAAAATTGTTTTGCAGTTATTAAAAGCATATCTTAACAGCTATTAAGAAAAAGAGAAATAATTTGAACGCACAAAAAAGAGGTAACCATTTGTTACACACAACACACACACACACACCACACACACACACACACACACACAACCACACACACACAACCTTTATTAAAAGAAAGATTAATTAAGATTAATTTGTCATTGAAAAAAAATTCAAACTGAGCCAGGCCGTCTCATCTATCTATTATCTATCTATCACTTCGTCTGGCGACCGTGGGGGCACCCCTGAAGACTTGACAACCAGTTCCCTCCATGAATTTAGGATCTTAAAGCATCTTAGTTGATTTGGAGAGAAGAGTACAGGCGGTAGAGATGAGGTGCTTCTGGAGACTCCTTGGTATCTCCTATAAAGACCACATAAACGACGAAGACGTGCATAATAGAATCCAGCAAAACATTGGCAATCGTAAGAAGCGTAAACCTAGCAATCGTAAAGAAGCGTAAATTTAAATGGTATGCCCATGTCACGAGATCAAAAGGACTTACAAAAACAATACTGCTAGGCACTGTCCAAGGAGGAAGAAAAAGAGGCATACCAAGGAAGAGATGGGAGGATAACATCAGCGAATGGCCAGGCCTAGAACTCAACAAAACTTTGAGAACGGCAAAACAGAGAGAGGAATGGAGGGAACTGGTTGTCAAGTCTTCAGGGGTGTCCCCATGGTCGCCAGACTACGGGATAGAGAGATACAAGTAGGCCCCCTAAAGTATCATTTTCAGCTCGTGAAGTGCATTACAAGCGTTCTCACATAATAGAGGCTACTTAAAGTGATTGCAGATGCTGTTAGTTCTGCCATTGGGCAGAGTACTCTATCAGAAACAATAATTTTTCCACACGGCAGAAGGCAGCACGGAGTGGCCTGCTGCAGCCGCATCATACCAAATAGCCTACAGGCAAGGTCTGATGGGCGGAATTGATAACTGGGAATTAGAAAGACTTTCTTGACGGAATTGCTCCCCACACCCCACCCCGATATCATTAGCAAGAGTGACATGAAGCCAGAAGTAACACCGCATTCCTATTCCTCAAAACACATGCTACTCATGGATGTCAATGTGTCATATAAAACCACAATGGAGGTGGCGATAGATCCTCAAGACTGACTGAGAAGCATGCCAATTTAGTCAGGAATTTGTGAATGTGGTTGGTTCACACTCGGTAGAACAAAGTTGGAGCATGATGGCTTGTGGGTGCATTAGTAGAAACATCTCTTGATTTCTGGGAAGAAAAAGACCAGAACCTGAAAGGTAATGGTACAGGCCGCTGAAAAGTATCCACTTGGATCTTGGCGGGAGAAACAAAAATTCAACTTTATGAAGTTTACATCAATTTCCCTTTTAACTATATTCCAGTCGTCAAGCTTTTTCTAACATTTTTTTTCATCTCTTCAGACATAGATTTAGTACATTCCTAAGACGTTTACATGGGCCACCTATACTGAATATTCCCTTGTTTCAGTCCTTCTTTCTTTTCAATATGAGTCCCTGATTCCATTCTGCTTGGTGTTCCTCGAAGTCTTTTTACATGCATTTTTTTTTTTTTGGCAAGTAGGCCTAAAAAAAAAAAAAAGAAGGTTACAGTATAGTCCCTCTCAGTCCTTCGCTCTTTTCGTTATTCCTCCTGGCTTTCTTTTGGCTTCCTTTGATCCTTCGTTTTTATTTTTTATACAACACATTCCCCCCTGATTTATGATCAAGCGCTGTGATTTGTTTTGCATGATATAGCGCTATATAAATTCCATTTATTATTATTATTATTATTATTATTATTATTATTATTATTATTATTATTATTATTATTATTATTATTATCATTTTATTATTGTTGTTGTTGTTATTATTATTTATCTGCTTCTTTCTTACTTTCAGAGTGTGTATACTTTTCTATCTCTGTTCCCTTCTTTCTTCTGTTCTTTTTATCTCTTTCTTTCTGTCTTACTTTCTTTGGTTATATTGCTGTTGTCGTTGTTGTTTCAACTGTCCTTAACATGTTTTTCTTTTCTTTTTTTTGTTGTTGCTTACTCTCTTCTTTTCTTTTCTTTCTTTCTTTCTTTCTTTTTTTCTTCTTTAACTGGTATTCCCTCCATTGATTCTCTTGGCAAGCTTAAATATTTTCTTGGCTGTTGCCTTCATTTTTTTTCCTGCTCTGTGTACATATCATCTCTCCCCCCTTTAACTGTTCATTCTTTTATTTCGAGGATAATGGAATAAGCGTTTATTATAATTTTTTTAATTTGTATTTGTTTTGTTTTCTTTCTTTCTTTTCTTCTTCTTCTTCTTCTTCTTTTTTTTTTTTTTTTTTTTTTTTAACATCCAGTTCCCATGTGTGTACAATTTTGTCATTTGTTGTCACAGGTGCAAATGGCCTACTTTTCCAAAAGATGTGCACAACACGGTTTGCGTGCGTTCGCACAAGGGGCCGCGGTTTATAGTCTCATCTGTGGTGACTCCAACCTGGTCTCGAACCCGGGCGATCATATCACGTGCGCAATCCGCAAAGCTGTCCTTTATTCTTAAACTCATTAAAAAAAAACAACCAAAAAACTCCAAGAGGATCCACCAACCCTAAAAAAAGACAAAATAAAGAAAACAAAATCAAATAAACTGAAAAAGATAGGCCTTGGGCATACTTTAGGGCAAGAGGAGGTCGGAATACAAAACTAAAGATGAAGACCTAGGCTAGGCTAGCTTTACCGATCACAACTTCCGGTAATTTTGGTGTGCTCTGTGGCGCAACACGTTTACGATCAGTTTTGTTAAAACTTAAAAAATTAGCCATGCCTCCTAAAGGGAAGAAAAATGAACCCAGCAAGAAGACACAAGATAAGGCAAAAGAGAAAGTTATTGAGGTAAATATAGATCATTTGTTCTCTGGAAATTGGCAAATCTTATGGTGGTAATCGTGTTTGAAACAGTTAACTTGCTTCAAAATCTGTCACTGTGTGTGTGCCAGTTGTGTCGAAGTCGGTTCATAACACAAGTATAAAGAATCTGACGAAAATCTGTTGTAACAACATATTTTAGTTAAATGCTTTTCTTACTCCCCTTGTATGAATTCTCACTAACAGTACAGTGATAGGCTTACTTATTTAATTTCATGTCCCAGGTGAAAGATCAGTTCTTTTATTTCCAACAGATGAAATGGGATGTTTCACATAGTAACATGACTTAACTTGTATATTATATAACTATAAGGTTATCTGCTTTATGTCACGTCACTGTATTTAGCTAACTGGTTTTTCCTTGTTATTATTTCATTTCCTGTGTATAGTATAGAACTATCTTCCTTTCTGTTTGGAGAGAGAGAGAGACTTCTGATTTAAAGCACATTGCTAGCTGAGTTTTAGAGATTAGCATCCTTTTTATTTTCATTAAATATCATATTGTTAAAGAGTATGACATGTTAATTGTTATTCTCTTATTCAAGTTTTTTTGGTATGTTATAAATCAATATAACTATTTCAAGTATTTGTAACAGTACTTCTCTGAAGTTCAGAATTTAATTAAGCCTACATAATTTTCAGACTGAAAGCATGTTTGTGTATATTAATTATTATTATATATAGTAATATATCATTTAATTATATACATCAATACATGTGTGTGTGTATTTATTTATTTATTTATTCTTTTATATCGAGGATAATAGAATAAGCACTCATGTGCTTTTTTACATTCAGTCCCTGTGTGTATGTGGTTTTGTAAATTTTGTCATCTGTTTACACCAACACACCATGGCCTACTCTTTGAAAAGTGGAACGGATTTTATCATGTACTCAAGATGTTCTGCGTCTGTTCGCACATGGGTCCTCAGTTCATAATCTGACCCGAAGGATTGTAGTGTGTGTGCATGTAAGTGTGTGTGTGCTCCTGTGAGTGTGATCTTTAGCAGTAACATTGATAATTAATTGATTGCAAAGGCAATGTATAAATTCCTCAATTCATTATTCAGTGATTTACTTAAATTATTAATCATTTCCTCATCTTCACCTTTAAAATTTGTGGGGAGTCAGCACAGCACTGTACTTGAGGAGGTGCCCACCGATTTTCTTTTTTTCAAACTTACTTTTTTTTTCTTTTCTTTTTTACATTATTTCTTAACCTGTGAATTACTTAGTCTTACTCTTACTCTTAGACTTAGATTAAATGGGATATCTGATGCCCTCAGTACAGCCTGATTTTATTTGCCTTGGCTTAAGAAACAGGATAGCTAAATGTCATAGTTAAGTTAAAAGTTAAAGCCTGTCCCGAGCCTAAGGCTCATCAGGCCGGTGCTTATCCCGGTTACTGTGGCGTTAAGCGACTGAGAGTCATAGACTCCCCCCTGGATAGGACGCCAGTCTATCGCAGGGTTAACCCCCGACACAAGGTTGGTACCCCTTTTACACCTGGGTGGGGTGAGAAAATAGCCGTAAAGTGCCTTTTCCAAGGGCACAATGCCATAGCCGAAAGCTGGGATGGAACCCGCAACCTTTAGATTACGAGTCCAACGCCCTAACCACTAAACTACAGCAGCGGCAAATGTCATACTCATAGTACTATCAGGGTTCGTGATAACCGGTAATTGTCGGTATTTTACCGATTGTAAACAGGGAATACCGAAAATTTTCGAAGCAGCCGGTACCACGTACCGATTCTGTTTGCCTGTGACCGATTAGATTTCCGTCTCAAAAAAAAAGTCTGAAGTGACATTTTCTGACAGTCTGTCATGCGCTTGTACTGTGCTTATGCACCTACCCCTTCCTACCACCACCCCTTCCGACGAACATCTTTGGCGCCAGCATCATTAGCCTAGCACGCAGAACAGCAAGCTTTACTGTGAAAGAATAGAGCTTCGCGCTCTTCTCGGCATGACAGTAACTTCCATTCATAATGAGTAAATGGGGCCTAGATTTATTTATTCTTTATTCTTTTAATCTTTTATATCGAGGATAATGGAATAAGCACTCCTATGCTTTTTTTTTACATCCAGTCCCCATGTGTATGCAGTTTTGTAAATGTCATCTGTTCCCACGGGCACAGGATGGCCTGCTCTTATGAAAAACGAATAGCGAGGGTCTTTGACTATGAATTTGCGCATTGCTTTGAGAGAGAAGAGTCGAAAACTAAATCTAAATTGAACGAAAGATCTAGATGAGCGCTAAGCATAGAAACAAGAAAGAAGACTATAAGTCTCACGAATGATGCCATGCAAAACAACAGACTGACATGGACAGTGGCACAGGCGCTAGAAAAAAAATCCTATTTCCTGAGTGGCTTCGTGCCCAAGAAGCGAGTGGCAGCAGCACGGCAGTCAAAGTCTGAGAGATTTGCGTTCAATTTAGATTTAGTTTTGCTGCCGAACAATCCCCCCATCCCCCACCCCCTCACTGAATAGTTTCGTTTTGTTCACAGTACGTACCGGATTTTATTTTCTGGGGACCGATTTTGGGGGAGTTGGTCAAGATATCTCTGAAATGGCAACTCGCAGTACCGGTTTTAAAAAATCCTAGCGCGAACCCTGGTACTATCTGTCTAGTTTTGTCATTTAACAGGAATTTTTTTCAGGTTGGCAGTGTTGGATGAGGTGATTGTAAATCAATATAATGTAAACATAAATTTTTGTAATTGAAGGAGGTGGCAGCCGTGATATTGAATTTAATATTATCATATAATATTACATGGTATTCATGGTCAGTTGCACTATAAACATGAAATAAAAATTAAACTAGCTGGTCTGTGACATTTTGTGATTTTTTCAGTGTGATATGATGATGTGTTTCAGGACAAGACATTTGGTCTGAAGAACAAGAAAGGCTCAAAGCAGCAGAAATTTATCAAAACAGTCACACAACAAGTCAAACAAGGAAACCAGAAAGCGTCAAAGGTAAAGTCGTCATTCTGATTGAAATGATCATTTAAAAAATACTTGATTTAAATTGAAAATAAAACAAATTATGGACCTTAAAAAATGCAATGGTAGAAGATTTGTGTGATTGCTGTCAGGTGAAGAATTAGACATCAGTTATTACTGACTCTAGTGACTGTAACTAACGTAATTACATGCAATATTGTCATAATGCTATTTCTGTGAAGTCAACAATAGACTAGTGGAAAGAGAGAAATCTTCTTTTTGGTGATTCATTTTTTGCTTACTAACTGTCCTTCTTGTTTTCACCTCATAATTGCAATGATGTTGCTTAGTACACATGTGTTGTTGTAGTTTCAAGAATGAATGGGGTTGGTAAGCACATAGACATAGTGAGTAGTACTTCTACTCTGTAAAAAAATCTTATACCTAGAAAGTCTTGTAAGTTGTATACTTTAGAAGAAAAAGAAAATGTCAAGAAGAAAATATGGAATGTTGTTTTCAATTAGCCTTTTTTCTGGTCCCCCCTTATTTCTGGATACCAAGGAGGGAACCCATAACAAAATCAAAACAGTTTAGCCTGCTGTAATGAGCAACCACTAAATTACTATGCAACACTGCTTAATCTCTTCTGGGGTTGGTGGGGGTATAAACAACAAGACTGGATTGGATTGGATTGGATGGTTTTGTTTTGCTTGTGTTCCAGCTTGAGCAGCAGCAACGAGACGAGAGAGAAAAGAAGAAGGATGAAAAGAAGAAGCTGCAGGATGAGCTCAACACTCTGTTCAGACCTGTGCAGACAATCGGCAAAGGTTACATTTCCTTCCTTGTCTATCTTCATAGGATGGAATTGCCACATCTACTTACTTCCAGTTTTATAGTTAAGCTTATAGCATGCATTTGACTGTTTTTGCTCTTTTTTGGCAGCTGCTCTGAGATAGACTTTTAAATATGTTTTTAAAATAGAAATTACAATAGAAGTTCAAATTGCAAACTTTGTGTTTTGGAAAGTGGCATATTTTTACAATGCATACATAATATGACTTGAAAGCAACAGAATTTATAATGAAGCTATTGATGGGTCCTTGTCACTTACATATTTGCATTTCCTTCCTTTAAAAAAAAAAAAGTTGTATAGTAGCACTTTGAATTCACTACAAGCATGAAATGAAATATATTGAGGTGGAAGAATAAGAGCACAGCTGTTAACCATTCCTTTTTTCCCAGAATTTTTCTGGCTTTTTGTCGCAATTCCAGTTATCTGCTTTCTAAGAAAATTTTTCTGTTTTCAAAACCTCCACCCCCAAAATCCGCATTAATGTGTAGAATGTGTAATGCACATGTAAGTGGCGGATTCTAGTGCCAGTTGCCAGGATGTTAGGGAAAATTTTAGTGCAAAGTCTGATAGCTTTGCCTGTCAGAAGTTTGCTCTCAAAATGCAAGAAGGATTTTCCATGCATTGGTTAGTTTTCGACAAGGGAAAGGTTTGTGGTTACAGCGCTGCACTTGTGATCTGATGGCATTAGATAAAGCAATTACCGATAGCATACTGGCTAGAGCACCGCGCTCGTGATCTGACAGCACGTTATTAAGCCACCACTGAGTCACCTGTTTAAGGGGATTTTACCCTGGAGTAAACATCAGTACTGACTCCACTCCTCTAAAGCCTTTCATATGAGACTATGAACCAAGGTCCTTTGTGCAAACGCACGCAGACCATCTTGCACATATGTTCAAAACCTGTTCTGACTTTCAGGAGAGAAGGCCACTTTGTGCTGGTAGGAACAGATGACCACAATTTTATAAATGCATGGACACCGGTGTGTTTAAACACCATCCCTTTAGTCAGAATGCGGCAACCTTAATGGTGGATAAAAAGGGTTGCAGATAATGCAAAATCTTACCATTGGTGAACCTCTGAGCTCTGGATGAGGAACAGGGAAAAGAAGAAAAAGAAAAGGAAGATAAAAAAATGTATGGTAATTTAGTAATGTTTACAGACTAAACTTTGATGAAAGAAAAAAACTGTAAAAGCTGAAATGGTCAGATCATAGTTCAATCTTCTGTGCTAAGAAATATTCATGTGTTACTGTTTTCCAGAGAAAGCAAAGGTGTATATATATATATGGTATGATTTTGTTCTACAGGGACTGACCCCAAGTCAGTTCTGTGTGCATTCTTCAAGCAAGGCCAGTGTTCCAAAGGAGACAAGTGCAAGTTCTCCCATGACTTGGCTGTTGAAAGAAAATCAGAGAAGAGAAGCGTCTATGCAGATGTGCGATCAGGTAAGGATGAACTGGTCAATAACATTTGAATACTGTGTGAGAGCCCAATGGTCTGTGCTAATGATCCTCATTGTTTTTTTCACACATTGTAGCAACGGTAGACTAGTTTCGTGATTTTTCAAGATTTCAGTGTGACTTTCAGAGAGGAACATTATTTACATGAAGAAAAATGCGTAGTTAACATAAAAAGGTGAGGTATTCCCTGTTTGGACATCACTGTACGTTTGGTAGACTTAACTGAATGGCATGTATTGTTGATCTGTAAGAGACAGCTGCCATGTTTTTCCTCTCACATTTATGAGTACTTTCTTTGTAGTGTTTTGGAAAAGGTATGTCTTCAGTCAGCGAGCTCATTGTGAAGGCAAATGCTCTTTGGCTGGGTACAGTGTGTAGATATTGGGAGATGAGTAGTCATTTAGGCAGCTAGACTTGTGTAGGAAATTTGGAAGAAAAATAGAAAAGGTCTTAGCATTGTATAAGCTTTGTCCTGATTACATAGTAGACTTCATGGACTCGCAATGAAAAATTGACAAGTAAATAGGGCATACTTCTGTTATAGAAGGAGAACAAAAAAGGTTTATAAATGAAACGGAAAGTGAATATTTATCAAACAATTCTTTTCCCTTGGGACTTCATGATGGGAACTTGTGTGGTTTGGTGCTTTGCTTACTCAGTCTCTGTTTGTCCTCTACAAGAAAGTTTGTGTGCACATAAAATTAAAGGAAACAAGATCTAGTAGAAAGTGTTTTTAAAATGTCAGCACTGTAGTATGTATCTTCTTTTGATCATTTAGTAGACTGCATGGATACTGTGTTAAAACCTTTTATACAACAAAACAGCAGGCATATTTCTTTATTCATTTGTTTGTTTGTCTGTCACAAACCAGAGGAAGACAGCATGGACAACTGGGATGAAGCCAAACTGAATGAAGTTGTCAACAAGAAGCATGGAGAAGCAGAGAAGAGCAAGCCTAAAACTGCTATTGTAAGATTCATGTTATATTTTCTTGGTTGTCTTGTTTGTGTTGATGAAGTATTGATCCTTCTTCTGTGTTTCTACCGTAACTCCCACTTTGAGTTCTGTCTAGCAGCTCATGGAGTGTTGTCATTTTCTATTGTATTGCTGAGGCAGCTGTGTGCAAGGTGATATGGACTAGTGTATACTAAGGATGTTTATGCTCGCACAAGATATATAATTTTGGGATACTGTGGAATTGTTTTAAAGATCTGTCCAGCATTATGATTGCAGTGATTGTTCTTCTAAAACATATAATGGTTTTATAAGAGATGTCTCAGGGATGGGATAGCGTGGTGGCTAGAGCATTACGCTTGTGATTTGATGGCCAGGGATTGAGCCCAGGTTGGAGCCACCATCAAGATGTCGGTTCGAGATTATTTTTCCCCTACAGTTAGTATCAGTTCTGACTCCACTCCCCTAGAGGTCCTTTGGATGAGACTATAGACTGAGGCCATGTGTGCAATGCAAGCAGAATATGTTGTGCACACGTTAAAACCAGTTTTGCCTTTCGGAAAAGTAGGCTATTCATGCAGGTAAGAATGGATGACAATATATATAAAAGAGATACCACACGCATACTGGTATTGTGTTCAGACATTGTTCTCAAAATTGTAATGCGGTTGTCTAAATTGTGGGCAAAAATCTGGCATGTATATGCAAAAATCTCACCACAGGTAAACATTACAGCACTAGCCAAGGAACAGAACCCCTCCCCCCACCCCTAAAGCGGGGACAGTCTCCCTCCCCCTGGGTGGGCTCAGACCCTGGCCAAATTTTCCTCTTTTTAAAATTTTTAAATATTTTTTTTACTTCTTTTCATTTTCACCTCTGCAAACTGGACTGAGACTTACTTAATAATGGGAATAAAAATGGCTGTGTACATTAAAAAAACAAAACAAACCCAAACCCCTTAATTCTAAACCTCAGTGTAAGTAAAAACAGTTCTGTAAAGTGGTTGTTGCTAGATCAAGGTGTAAAAGAAGGACACAGTAGACCTTAATGCATAGTGGCTGGAGACAGACAAGTGTGCCATGACTTGTTGGTGACAGCAGTATGCAGACATCAAGGCTGGGGGTCTCGTTTCTAGCAGCCTAAATCATGTGGCTGCTGGATTCATTACCTCCGTACACTGTTCTGCCTTTCTGCTTAATTCTTCACAATGATGTTACAGTTTCTCAAAAAGTTGATACGTTTCAAGATTTTGAGTACTTTGCCCACATCTTTGCTTGTACATTGTAAAAAAAATTTTTTTAATCAGGACCTCAGGCTTTAATAGAAAAGTATGCAAATTATACAATTAAGGAAAGGGCATAGCATGGTTCTCATATTCTTGATACTTGTCTTCAATAATGAATAGAGAGAAGAGACACAGGTGCATAGTGGCTGAAGACAGACAAGTGTGCTATGACTTGTTGGTGACAGCAGTATGCAGACATCAAGGCTGGGGGTCTCGTTTCTAGCAGTCTGTGTCATGTGGCTGCTGGATTCATTACCTCCGTACACTGTTCTGCTCTTCTGCTTAGGTCTTCACAGTGATGTTATAGTTTCTCTAAAAGTTGGGTTTTTTTTTTTTTAAAGAAGAAGAAGATTTCAAGTACTTTGCCCAGTCTTTGTTTTGTCTTTTACATGGAAGTATTGATTTTTTTAACCACGACTTCATATTTCAGTATAACAAAATGTACAAGTGGTCAGTTTTCTGATTTTATCATTATAAACCTCTTTGTATTGTTTTCTTTTGTAGCCCATTTAATCTATTTATGTATAATAAAGACGGGACAGGATAGCTCAATGGTCAGAGCACTCGCTTTCCCCTAGCCACTGTTAAGCAGCGTCGAGTGTGGTTACCAGTAGGATGGGTGACCATTTGCGCACCTTGGCTTCAGCACAGTTCGCCCAGCTGTAAATGGGTTCCTGCCCTCTTTAGGGTCAGGGAAGGTAAAGCAGTGAGGGAGAGGAGATGGGCGCTGCCCTCAATATGCTGGCCCCTAGAGAAGCTGAGGTCTCTGATGCCTGCTCCCCTATGACCACATAGGTTACGGGACACCTTTACCTCAGGGTTCAGGGAGGGGCAAAGCGTGGTTATCATACATATGCTCAATACTTGTCTTCAGTAATGTATAGAGGAAAAAGACACAGGTGCATAGTGGCTGAAGACAGACAAGTGTGCCATGACTTGTTGGTGACAGCAGTATGCAGACATCAAGGCTGGGGGTCTCGTTTCTAGCAGTCTGTTTCATGGCTGCTGGATTCATTACCTCCGTACACTGTTCTACCTTTCTGGTTTGGTCTTCACAATGATATTACTGTTTCTCTAAATTATTTTGGAAGAAAAAGATTTCAAGTATTTAGCCCAAGTCTTTGCTTTGTCTTTTACATGGAAATATTAATTCTTTTTAATCAGGACTCAGATTTCAATAGAAAAAGTGTGGAAGAGGTTGATTTTCTGACTTTGTCATTATAAACTTCATTTGTATCATCTTCTTTTGTAGCCTGTTAAATCAATTCATATGAAATAAGAACAGGGTTCAGGGAGGAGTGTAGCATGGTTATCATACATATGCTTGAAAATTGTCTTTAGTAATGAATAGAGGGAAGAGACACAGGTGCATAGTGCTTCAAGACAGACAAGTGTGCCATGACTTGTTGGTGACAGCAGTATGCAGACATCAAGGCTGGGGGTCTCGTTTCTAGCAGTCTGTGTCATGTGGCTGCTGGATTCATTACCTCCGTACACTGGTCTGCCACTCTGCACATTTCTTCATGCTTATTTCTTCACAATGATGTTACAGGAGGATACTATAATAGAACAGAAAAGAAAACTTGTTCTCAGTGGTAATTGAACTCGCTATCAACATACTGGTGGGTTTTTTTTCTGAGTATACTTCATGATTTAAATCTAAAATTTTGTGTTTGTTGTTTTTGTGTGTTGTGTTTTTCTTTTACATTTTTAATTCTTCTCCAGAGTTCAAACATTATTGATGCTTGTCTTCAGTTATGAATAGAGGAAAAAGACACTGGTGCATAGTGGCTGAAGACAGACAAGTGTGCCATTACTTGTTGGTGACAGCAGTATGCAGACATCAAGGCTGGGGGTCTCGTTTCTAGCAGTCTGTGTCATGTGTCTGCTGGATTCATTACCTCCGTACACTGTTCTGTCACTCTGCCCTGTATTTCACATTGATGTCTCAACAGTCTATTATCAAACAAAAGTAATCATACATTTCATTGGTGTTTCTGAATGTTTTTCAAGGCTTTAAATTAATATGAACTTTTTTCAAGATTTTACATTTCCTTTTTGTTAAACCATTATTTGATGTCCTTGAGGAATCTTTATTTTTCCTTCTACAGCTGAGAGCAGCAGATATTTTCATTCTGATTCCACTGACTAGCCAGCTGGAGTAGATAGTTGCTAGCTTGTTGGAATGATTACAAGACCCGTGGAAAATATTTTTCTGGTATTTATTATGGTCAAGTCAGATCACAAATTATTTTTTAGATCATCATTATTAAGTAAAAAGAGGATTTATATGCTGGATGTCCAGATATGGAGCATAGTGCTTCAAGACGGACAAGTGTGCCATGACTTGTTGGTGACAGCAGTATGCAGACATCAAGGCTGGGGGTCTCGTTTCTAGCAGTCTATTTCATGTGGCTGCTGGATTCATTACCTCCAGACATTTTTTTGTTCTTTTCACTCCTCTCTGTTCAGGAAGCTTGAATAGAGCTCCTTGCTATGTATTGCACAAGGGTCTGTTGGTCCCTGTTCCCAACCTTTCCTTATTATTTTGACTTGTGACCATTGTGACAGTATCAGAAAGGAAAAAGAAGGAAAAAAAAAAAAAGGGTAAGCGCTGCACTTGTGGCGACGTGCTCTCCTCAGGGAGAGCAGCCCGAATTTCATGCAGAGGAATCTGCTGTGACATAAATTAAAAAAAAAATAAAATAAAAATAAATAAATAAAATTGTCACAAGCAGTCACATTTTTGGACTAGTTGGTGTTGTTAGTATGCACAAGAAACCAGTTAAATTGGCCCATGCCAAAGCTGTGTCAGTTATTGATCAATGTAAACAAAGTATGAAAGCCTACAAGGGTGATGTTATGCATTGAAATGTTGTATGGGGATTATCTTCATCTATGACAGGCTCTTAGCATAGCAATCTGTTTTCTCAAACAGAAAAAAAAAATCCTCTGAAGTAACAGTATGGCTGCATTCCAGGTTGTTTTTTTATGGGGTAGTGAAGACAGTAGACCTTAGTGCATAGTGGCTGAAGACGAACAAGTGTGCCATGACTTGTTGGTGACAGCAGTATGCAGACATCAAGGCTGGGGGTCTCGTTTCTAGCAGTCTGTGTCATGTGGCTGCTGGATTCATTACCTCCATACACTGTCTGTTCTGCTCCATAGAATGTCATTTTGCAGGCACTCCTGGTGTTTTTAGAGGTTGTGTCATCAAGCTCTGAAGGAATAAGCATGTGCTGTGAATGCTCAATTAAAGTTTATTTCTGTATATTAAGATAGGTGAAAGTAGATCCCTCTCACCCCCACCCCCATTTCCTCAGCTGGAGTTCCGAAGTTCACCAATGATGAGATTTTTGCAAATGTCACAAAAGTAAATATGGCTGAACGCTTGTGAATGTTCACTTGGATGACTATTTTTGTTGTTGCTGCCTCATCTTTTGTGACGTCCTTTTCCTGCTGTTCCCATGTCGCTCATCTGAATCTCCCCGCCACAGCTATACTTAGATTCCTTTTGTCTAATTCCCAGGGTCGGAAGTCCTCAGGGAGCCCATCAATATCAGGCCACTGTGGGCCACCATCGAGTGGGGCCCTACACTGTTGCTGGGTTACTTTGGTGGTGTTTAGTGGTGCCTGTGCTTGTTCTGAGCTAACATACACAGGACACCACCTACTAAGCCCCCTACTAATGATGGTATTAGCTCAGTCGTGGAGCCAGACTGAGTGAGTTTTCCAACAGAGCAACTGGGACCACTGAATTGTTTATGTTTTTATTTGCTATTTTTAAATTTGAATAATTGACATAGAACATAAATATTTGATTCCAGATCTGCAAACACTTTTTGGAAGCAGTGGAGAACTCCAAGTATGGATGGTTCTGGAGTTGTCCAAATGGAGACAAGTGTATCTACAGGCATGCGCTGCCCCCAGGCTTTGTGCTGAAGAAAGACCAGAAAAAAGAAGAAAAGGCTGAGCAGATATCTTTAGAAGACTTGATTGAACGAGAAGTAAGTGTTTGGTGTGTGTGTGTGTGTGTGTGTGTGTGTGTGTGTGTGTGTGTGTGTGTGTGTGTGTGTGTTTGTGTGAGGGGAGGGCTGATGCTTGAAGGTGTGTTGGTAATCTGTACATCTGATTTGATTATCAGACTGATTCCAAGAAACCTTTTTGTTATAAAATTGATCAGAGATCAATCAGTATCATTGTTATTGTGTTTTCAATCTTAAGATTATATTTATCTAAAAATTGTTTTCACCATAATAAATAACTACTGTATTGATAATACAGGATGGTTACTGAAAATGGTGCACATACATTCATATGCAATACTTGTGTATATAAATGTACACAATTTATAAAAGATTGGAAAAGGAACCCAGATTAGGAAAACTTTTGTCAGTTTTTCTGTAAAAGTGAATACTGAATGCATCATGGCTTTGTTTTTCAGCGAGCGGCTTTGGGTCATAACGTCACCAAAATCACATTGGAAACCTTCTTGGCCTGGAAACAACGCAAGGTAATCGTGTTTTATATTTGGGTTTGGGTTTTTGGTGTTGTTTGTTTTGGTTTTCTTTATATGTTCAATGTATGATGAAGGGCTTACTGTTTCAGAACATTGCTATTGGACATTTGAACAATTTTCAGATGTTACCAGTTCATATTCTTTGCAGGGAAGTAAAAGAGAGATAATAAAACTGCCTTAATAATAATGTTATTATTTTTAAAAGTTGATTAGCTTATTTTGCCCATATGTAGAAAAGAAAAGGTGTAGGTTCTTATATTCAACCAAAAAAAAATCCAAGAAGAGAAGAAGCTGAAAATTTGGTTGGATAAGATTAATTGTACTTTGTGAATTGCGTAATAGGTTTAAGATCTGGTAAGTAATGAAGTGTTCTTAGAAAATGCTTCAGTCTGTATGGTAAACATATCTGCAAACTGCTTTTGCTAAGGTGACTCTGCAGTTTATGATGTATCATTTTTTCTGTTAAATTCTTGCAAGTAGGCATTGATATTGTAACTATTAAGATGAAGAGATATGTATATATCTGATCTGCTTTGTAGATGGGTTTTTTTTTCTCATATATTTCAAATTACTGAAAGCATTCTTTTTGTGATTTTTTTCCTTTCTTTTCTTTTTTTAATGTTTGGTGTTGTAATCTTACTGTTCATAAATTTACTGTGTAGAAATTACTGACATTTCAGTCTTGGTTTTCTTGTTAATTGATTGAAAACTATGCATGTCTGAATACAATGTCCTGTTTTGATGTGCTTTAATTTTTTGTTTACACACAATGACTAGACAGTCAGAATTGATAATGTGTGCAGAGGAAAGAAAAGGCTGAAGCCCTGAGAGCGGAGCAAGACAAAAAGAAAGCAGATTTTAAGGCTGGAAAAATGCTGGGGGTAAGTACGTGTGTGTTTGAGATTGTGAATGGATTGTGTCATAACTTCTATGTTTTGCTGACCCTACTTTTACAGTAGAGAAAATGCTCTTTCATTGCTTATAACATAGTAGAGAAAATATCAAACTCTACATATTTTCTGTTTAAGTTCAGAGGGAAGGTGTTCTGGTGAACCTGTTACAAGTTAGGAAACAGTATCATATGTCAGTATTTTAGCAGTTTTATGTGTTTGTATGCTCTTCTGTCAATTTGCTTTCATCTTATCTCAGAGGGAAGCTTCACGAGGGCTTGGGATTTCTTGTTTAGAAAGATATTAAAATATTGCAGACCTGTGCACCTTCCGTATTTTTCCGTATTTGTTCCGGAAAAAGTTAGAAAATACGGAAATACGATTTTATTAATCAAAATCCGATTTTTGTCAACGAAAAATCCGGAAATCGAAAACGTCGTCTTCTATCGTTCAGCGATGCCGTTTATCTCGCGTTCCGTCGTCTGCTAAGCCCTATCGTTCAGTTACTTATCTCCCCTGATGACGCATGCGCACAACAGTATCTTCAAAACAAAATGGCGGAAAGTGTAAACTTTCGCGGAGAAACAGACCAAACTGATACACTTATAAGCAAAGAAAGACGCGGAGTGAATGCAAAATGACGCTAACAGGCCAGGATGGGGCTAAAAGAGGTACAGTTGCGGATATAGATGCATAAGCAGCAAAATTGGCTGTTCGTTTTGCCGAGTAAGGTTTGAAACCTGCGCTACCTCTCTGCATCAGGCTACTCGCTAGTGAAAGTTGAACTTTTATTCGCAAGTGGTGTCGAAAATTGGAATGCGGTCGGAACATAGCAAACCACGGCTGTTCATTTATAGAAGCGCTGATTTCTTGGAAAATCATGGAACAGTAAAATTTCTCGCATCTTCGAAAAATCAGTTGATCGTTAAAACGGCAAAGTGACTTGTTCTGAAGTTACATGAAAACTCGCTCTGAAGTTATATCGTACCGTACCGAACACGGCTTCCGCTCTGGTGCTGTACTGGACAGCAGCAGAGCACACACATACACAGCACTTGTTTTCTGGCCATGCAAACTGTCATTGTGAGTCCACTCCGAAATCAGATTAAAAATAAAATGAGAAAGGCATAGGATCTTCATAAATCTTCACCAGAGAGTGTATTGATCCTCTCTCTCTCTCTCTCTCTCTCTCTCTCTCTCTCTCTCTCTCTCTCTCTCTCTCTCTCTCTCTCTCTCTCTCTCACACACACACACACACACACACACACACACACACACACACACACACATGCCTCCACATTGCACAAAATGGTGCCTGGAGAGGCCTCCAAACTGCCTTTAAAATGCGAAAAATCGTTTTCGGCCGGGGGCTTCGCCCCCCTGGGCCCCCCAGCAGGGCTTTGCCCCTGCACCCCACCGGGGCCTAAGCGGCCCCTGGACCCCGGCTCAATTTCCTCTTTTTTTTCTCTCCCAATTCTACACTCTGTATATTACATCACTTATGAAGTCATCAGACCTGTCCACATTTGCTAGTTGATAAAAGAAAAAGCTTATGAGCTTTTGTACAATGGAAAGAAATTCGAAGGGGGATGAGCAAACAAATACAGATACAAAAACCAAATTAAAAAAAAGACGTTTATGCTTCATGTTGAAAAAGTGTATCACGAACAACGTGCAGAAATACTGAAACTCGGTGAAAAATACTGAAAATTGCCATGAAAATACTGAAATCAGTAGTAAGGGGGTGCACAGGTCTGATATTGCTATGACCAGCACTCACATTAAAAAAAAAGTTCTGGCTCAATGGAAAAAAGTCATTTGTCCATTTTTTTCTTTCAGCCCAAATATTTTCATGGGAAGTTGACAATGTTGTAAGCAACACAAGTGACCATATTTTTGCCCTGAAACTATGAGAGGTGCTGGGCTTTTAAAAATTAAAATTTTTTATATTATTTTTTTTTTATAGTTTTGCAGAATTTTTGGCACACGGGAACAGTCATTTATTTTTAATGAAAAAATGTTGTTTTTTTAAAAGGATAAAGAAAACAGAGATTGGTGATCAGGTTAAGTCAAGTTGTGAGAGAATACTGTTGTGTTTGTGTATGAGAATGTGTACCAGTTGTCATTTAAGGGTAAATGTTCATGAACTGCTGTTCCTGTAAATAGTTGTACCTTTATTTTTGGTAAAATTGTTCTTTAAATGCTTGAAAGGTGACATTTTTTCTTCAGAAGGTACCATACCCTTTCCTGGTGTCTTATACTCGTGTGTTAATCCATTAATATTAGTTAATACATGGTCTCATAATGATATATATATGTGTCTACAGATTAGCGGTCGTCAGATGTTTGAGTTTAATCCTGACCTGATAGCTGGTGATGACGCTGACGATGATGAAGCAGAGGCTGGGGTCTACCAAAAAGAGGAGGAGGAGGATGTAAGTAACTGGCAACTTTCTAGCATGATACTAACAATGTCTTGAAAATGATATCTTGATTACAAAAAAATATGTAGCAAGAGTCTTTTCATGCACTTGTGAATGTAAGCCAATAAGGCAAACAGCTTGAGGTTGCTTAGTATTGATCAACTGAATGAAATTTTCTTATCTGCATCCAGGCTGCAGATTAATGGGATCATTGGACTGGCAGCTTTCATATGCTTCATATGCAAGTCAAGTTTAGAAGTTTCAATTTTATTGTAAATGTTTGGAAAGTCATGTTTAAATACATGTTGTGTGAATAGTGAATGTGTGTATCAATGAATGTGTGTATTAACGACCGTGTGGACTGATTTCTGTATGGTGACTGCCTGGTGTCTGCAGGAGGAGGACAATGGGCCGGTGCAGGAGATCAACCTGGACTACATCAGTGAGCAGGCTTCAGAAGTGGACTGCTCTGGTACACAGGCAGCTTCTGACAGGTGGCAACACTCAGGTTGGTAACACTAGTCGATATTTCTGTTTCTGTACTACAGCAGGGACTGGATAGCCGAAATGGTTAGAGTGTCTTTTTTAAAAATGGTTCGAGTCTTTTTATTTTTAATGTTTAGAGTGTCTTTTTTTTTTTTTTAATTGTTTAGAGTGTCAAACTCATTCTGTTAGTATTTGAGATCATGGTTCAGATTTTTACTGAGGTGTCTGTTTAAGGGGATTTTTTTCCCCAGGAATTAGCTTTTGCTCTGACTCCATTTCTCTAAAGTTCCTTCAGATGAGACTATAAGCAAAGTCCTGTGTCCAAACAGATGCAGAACATCTTGCGTATGTTATTAACTTGTACTCCTTTCATAGAGGTGTTAGCCAGCTAAGGCAGGTGCCGTGGATGACACTCATATACCCAGCTCACAGCATGAACACCACTCCCTGGAGAGGAGTGGATTTCATTAAGTAGAACTTGCCCAAGATACACTGCCTGAAAAATTCAGTGAAGTGACAGGGACTCCTCAGAAGTTAGTGGAGTCATAAGTAAAAAGTGAGTCACTAGATGAGGCATTTTGGTTTGTGAACATTCAGTGACAACACTGACTTGTATCTGTTAGATTATAAATACGTTTGGTCTGTTGTCTTTCATTTCTTTTAAATTCTGTATCAGCTAGAATATGTGATTCATATGTTTTATATTTATATTAGATAAACCTGAAACTAAATAGAATATATAGAAGTTATTAAGATCATTGTCAGATACTGCCAGATGTTTGTTAACCATGGTGAATTAAAATACAGTGTATCTGAAAGGGTGTGGTAGTATTTAAATGCCTTTAGCAATGTCTCAGTCTTTCAAGCTTCCCACTGAATAATATTGATGAATTCCTATTTGGACTGTTATTCATTTGCAGTAAAGTGCTTTTAAGTATATTGCTGTATGTGCACCAAGGGAAGGAAGGTGGCAGGATGGTTAAGATGTTTGCCTGCCAACAAATAAACCGCGAGGTTCTGGGTCTGATTGTCAGCCTCGCCCTTTCTTCCTGCTTTGATGAAAAAATAGAACTGAATGTCAAAGTCATTTGGATGAGACTATAAACCAAGGCCTTGTGTGTTAACGCATGCAGATCATCTTGTGCTTATGTTAAAAACCCATTTCGCCTTTCAGAAGAGCCGGCCATTATATGCCGGTAGGAGTGGATGACGACAAAATAAAAAAAAAACCCAGCATGCACAGAGGTGTTGTGTTTAGACACCATCCCTGAGGAAAATTGGGGAGTTGGGAGTCCCCAGGGTAGCTGGGGGCTGTATATGGCAATGTTCTGGTGGCTCCTCCGACGGCACTGGAACCATTTGTATCGGCAATTGCCTTTCCAGTGGACCATTCCGGGGGGGGGGGGGTCTGCTGCATGGGTAACAGCTTGCCCTACATACTCTAGAGCCTTTAGCACAACTGAGTCTTCTGAGTCGCGGATGCCTACCAATGTGCACCAACAGTCAGATTTCATGTGAAATATAAAAAAAAAGACATAGTAAGAAGACTTTGTCAGTGACATGTCATGCAAGTGATAAAGGGATTAAAAGTCAAAAAGTAGAAATAATACTGACTCTTATGTTTTTGTATGTTTGTGTGTGTGACAGCTGAGGACGGAAAACTGGACGAAGCTGCTGCCATTGCCTCTTCTGTGGACCCTGCTACTCAGGCCCAGATAGAAACTGATGCTGCTATTGCCATGGCCGTTTCTGCCACAGTCAATGGGGAAATCACCACAGACATGCCCATCGACGAAGATTTGTTTGCTGGGGATGACATTGATCTTGTGGAGGAAGACTTAGAGACTTTAGACCTGGATGATTGATAGTGGTTATGTTGTGGTGGTCTTGTCTTCTAGCAGGACACTTCACAACTTGGCTCTGTCAGAAAGTTTTTATCTTGGCAAGAGGACTGATGTGGCGGCAAAAAATGTGTGATTCCTGTGTTCCAAGCTACTGCTAGATTTTGTTAAATTTTTTTTCTCCCTTTTTGTGTTTTGTTCTAAACAAATTGCAGAAAGAGATTGAGTGTGGCATTGTCCTTGTGTTCTGCCCAAAAGGATTTCATGATAAGCAAATCATTTCCAGAATCTTCCATTGTCCAGCCAGAGGGAAATACAGCGATCAGTAGTAAAGCCTTTGGTATCTGCTAACAGTTTTTCTTTCAGATGAGGGCAAGAAAAAGGCCCTGTCATGTTTATGGGATGGTGTTTTCTCCATATTTCATCAAGCGTTAAAAGTGTATCTTACATGGTTTATATTTGTTTGTCTTTGTGTTCTACTGTATTCATAATGTCAGACAGTTTTTAGTGTTCCAACAGCTTCAGATATTGAAACATGTTCTGCACTTGCCAGATTTCAACATAAACCATTCTTGAATGTTTAAAAACTGGATTCATTCATGTGGGCAATGGGTGCTTTCTCATTACAGTTTCGTTATAGAAATGGTATAACTATTTGATGTTAACATTTCATGGAATAGGTTTTTTTCCATATTATTTTAAACCATGAAAAACTTGCCATATTGTGATAATTGTCTCCTCAATGGCCTTTGGTAAGGACGAATAATCTTGTTCAAGCTGATGAGGAAATAGGTATTTGCCAAAGATTTTACTTCTGTACAAAACATTAAACAGAGGTGAATCTTTGCTGATGAGTTCCCTCCTGGTATACATTCTTTATCTTGATCTGTGTTTTCCATGTATTTTAGTATTACTCCACTTCATCTTTTTGTGACAATAATGCTATATCAGCCTAGGAAGTAATGGAAAGGACATATAGTGAGAACATTAGTTAATGTATCAAAATGTATTAATGAAAGATACATTATGGAGAACAAAAAGTAAAGTCGATGGAGACATTTGGAGGTGGAAAAAAAAGGTGCCTGAAAAAATGTTCAGTTTCAATTTTGCTGAACATTTTAATGCCTAAAATGAACTTTTTTGGTTTGGGTGGTAAATCTAATAGACTGTGAAACATTTCCCCTTGTCAAATGTATTTTCATCAGATTTAATGAACTCATCTGGACAAAGTTTGTCTTCATTGCCTCTTGACATTGAAAAGGAAAACTCTATTCATTAAGTGTGTATGTGATGCTTGATTACTCTTAGTTGTTGATGTAAGTGTATGCTATAAAAATGTAAAATTATTATGGATGTTTTCACACCAAACGTTCAAGCCAGCAAGTACTAGCCTTCTTCACAACTAGCCATAGTGAATATGAAGGTGAATAAAGTAGAGATGTGATTTGGGAAAAGGGGCGGGGGGGTGTTCAGGTTTCGTTTTGAAACAAAACAATGGTTTGAATATAATTAAAAATATATTTAAATAATAATATATTTAAATATTATATGCCCTGCTGACCTATGTTTAATTCACTTGATTCTTAATTTATTGACCTTATCAAAGAAAAATGAATCAGAAAGTATTTGATATATAGATAGATAAAAATAAAAGTGACAAATTAACTTTTTTTTTCATTTTCTCAAAGGCATTTTTGCCATGTTTATCAGTGTATTCTGAACAGGGAATAATCAGTTGGGTGAAAAAGTTGTGATTTTTTTTTTAACCCAAGCTTATGAACCTAGTGCATTTTTGTGCATTGTTTGACGGCAAAATCAGTTCTACTCTTGTAATAAATAGGAACATTTGACTTAGCATGCCTGTCGCACAGTCAGACATAGTTCAGGTCAAGACAAACCCAGCCAGTGAAAGCTGATGGTGGACATCTGGAAGCTGTTGTGTATAAGTATCAGCCCGAACTTAATGATATATGAAGTGAAAAAGAAGTGGATGACTATGAGTGTATGGAATAAAAGATTTGAGCTTGCATTATGTACTTTGTGTGCTTCTGAGATAGATTGTGAGCAGGTGTTACCAGCATAACAGGATTGTATGCCTTAGAACAATCCTCATTGGTGTGTGTGTGTGTGTGTGTTGTGTGGTGTGTGTGCGTGCGTGCGTGCGTGTGTGTGTGTGTGAGGAGAGAGAGAGAGAGAGAGAGAGAGCAAATTTAGGAGAGTTTAATATTTGGTCAGGACATCCCAAAATTCAGTCAGTCAAGTATTATTATAGTACTCGCCACCCAGTCCACCTTTCAACAATTTGTTTTCACTAAATACTTAGTGCAGGCTGCTTGCTACAAGAAACCAAATTATTTATCAAATCGAACCATTTATCAATCAGTATCTCTCTGGAGAATCTCAAATGACTGGAATCAATGATTTCCTTGGCATTTCTCTAGGTGCAGCGCTTATACTGTCAAGGTCTTCATGCTGCTCCTTTGGTCTCTGTCAGGGGCTAAGTTTCTCCAGTCTGAGATGTCTATCATCTTGTGCAATAATAGATTATTCAGATTTTTTGTTATATGCTAAATATTTGTATTGACAATTACACTGAACACTTGTTGAACCCCCCAAAAGGGAAAAAAAAAGAAAACCCACAAAAAAGTCACAAAGAATTTTTTGAAATAAGGAATAAGTTTTAGTTCCTGACATAAAAAAACCCACTGTGCAAAGAAAAGCAAAGCATATCTGTGCTAAATGTCAATCTCTCTCTCTCTACACACACACACACACGTCCTTTTGGGTTTTTATTCACTCTATTCTCTCTGTCAAACACAAGCACTGTTTTGTACCCCATCCTTCTGAACAAAACTGTATGGCGAGCTATATTTCTCCTTTCAAGCCCATGCTGAAATTCTGTCCCACACTCCTAGGCACACTACAACTACGCAGTCTTTCAAGTCTTAACTGAAAAGCGTCTCTTTCAGCTTAGAATTCATTTGTGTGTGTGTGTGTACGTGTGCCAGTGAGCAGGTGTGTGCATATGTGCTGGGACAGGAGGTGGTAATTTTAAAAATTTATTCTTTTATGTGAGGATAAGGATTATGCACTCATGTGCTTTTTTACATCCAGTCCCCATTTGCATGCAGTTTTGTAAATTTTGTCATCTGTTCCCTCCGGCACACAATGGCCTACTCATCCGAAAAGTGGATGAGATTGTAACTATGCACAAGATGTTCTGCGTGCGTTCGCACACGGGGCCTCAGTTTATAGTCTCGTTTGAAGGACTTTTAGGGCGAGGGTACTGATGTTAACTCCAGAGAAAAATCCTCTTGAACGAGATTTGAACATGGGTCAGCAGATCACGAGCACATCACTCTGACCACCAGGCTATCCTGTCCCCTTACTGTGGGAGAGTAGGGCGTTTCCATGCAGGAGGCTAGTAAATGGTGGGTGGTCAGTGAGGAGAGCTGGGCTGACAGAGTGTGTGGCTACCCGTGTGTTAGTTTTTGTTGAATAATTTGTATTATTGTGTATGAAACCTCTGTAAGCATTTAGAGCTTTCACGAGGGAGATTAGGAGCACAAAATATCCTTACTTAACACACACATACGCACACTCATATCTCCTTCCTCCTCTGTCACTTAAAGCCAGTAGATTACACACACACAACACACACACACACAATTTAATTTGTTCTGACAACTTAGATTTAAGTATTTCATGTCAAAATGTATTATGTAATCTTATACTTTTGTTCAGTCTATTATTTCTAAAATAACGTGTGTTCATTATTGTTACTTGATGGTGCCAAAATATCTATTAATCTAAATAAGCAAAAGCTATCCTTAAAATAGATTCTATATACCAAAACGAATAAAAGTGTATGAAACGTGTGCGCACACACACACACAAACACACACCATAATCTTTGAGCATACAACTTTATTACAATTGTCAGACGGCAGGAATTTGCCTCATAGATTCACCCAACATGTTTTACAGTCCTAAATTTGGAAGCATGCACAGCATTGTCACTAACACAGATGAACTGACAAAAGCAGTCATAACAGTTCCATAAAATAAGAATGTACATACATTATATGGTCCCCTTAACGCTCTAAAACTAACATTGGCTCATTTCATGCTCAAATGCAAATGTTATCCTAAGTTCTGCATGTGAACACGGTGATTGGTTTATTTACAATATTGAACAGGTGTGATGTGTCACTTCTCAATGCTGAACACAAACTTGTTAAGAATCCACAAAGTTCACAAGTTCATGATTCTGACAGTAGCTGAAAGAGTTATTGGGGGGAAAAAATCCCATCAAGGAAGAGAGAGATGGAGAGGAGAGAGCATTCACCCATAAATGTTGGTTGCACTGTTGATGAATAATGGTCTGTAAATATTTATATAATTATCATTTCAAATCCAAAGAAGTTTGTCATGTATGGCTGCTGAAGTATTTTCTACTGATGGAATCATTAATGCTGACATTTTTATCCAGGAATAGATCTGACATCTGTATGTAGACAATTTCCTCAGCTGAATTCGAAAAAAAATATTGACCAAATCAAAACAAAACAAAAAGCTACTAAAAAAATGATAAAAGATCCTTGCTTTCCCACTGAAAAGAAAAAAAAAGAAAAAACCAAAGAGAAACAAACACGTGCACAACAAAATTTAAGTATTCAGCAAAACAAACTGATGCAGCTGTTGAGGTATGGGGAGCTGGCACACCACATTGGGCATGTAGCAGTGCCCTAGACAACGCCGTATCTGGGAACGGCACAGATTGGACAGACGGAGAGGGTTGCTGCATATAGGCATCAGAGTTTCTCGAACTTTGTTATCTCTGGCAAGCTCAGACACCAGTTCTCCAGTGTGGTTGCGAGCATCAAACTGACCAGTGGCCTGGATGAGCAGGTTGAGGCATGCATCATCCACAGCAGTCTCCAATCCACTGGCTACAATGGCCGCAGCTCGCATGAGGGGTGTGTCCCCTTTGGCATTGCGAAGACAGGCATTGGCATTGTAGTTCAACAGAAGCTGGATGACTTCCAGGTTGCCACGGTGAGCTGCCCAGCTGAGCGGAGTGTCCAGGTTGTAATCTAAGGCGTCGACCAGCGCGCCCTGTTTGAGGAGAAGCTGGACACAATCCACATTGTTCTTATAGGCCGCCCAGTGGAGCGGGGTGTCATTGTTTCCATCCAATGCGTTGACGTTAGCTCCATGCTGGATCAAAACCTCCACACAGCGAATGTCTCGTTCGGCAGCATAGTGCAGGGCTGCACGCCCATAACCGTCCACTGAATTCACCTGCAAACACAGAAAACACAATGGGCAATCATTTGATTTTCTTAGAATGAAAAATCTTGATAACAGTTACAATGTCTATGAGGACTACTCTCCTTCAATTGTGGATTTTTTTTATGCTTAGTTGTTACTCTCCTTCAATTGTGGATTTATTTTTTTGCTTACTAGTTCGGTAAAAATGACACAGGGTTCATACAGACTTGGTGGAACAAAATTTAGGGCTTTTTAGGGCCTTTTTTTAGGGCCTTTTAATCCAAATTCAGGGCCTAGCTATGGGGTAACAAATGTATAAATAGCAACCTAAATACACCTTTCTTTACACATACACACACACACACACACACGCACACACACACACACGCACACACACACCACACACACTAATATATATATATATATATATATATATATTATATTATATATATATATATATATATATATATATATATATATATATTAATATAGTATTAAGTATATAATATATTGAAAATCGTGGGGGGGTCCGGGGGGCATTGCCCCCTGGCAGGGTCATGGGGCAGAGCCCCTTGTGGGGGTCAGGGGGCGTTGCCCCTGAAGCTGAAGGTTTTTCAACAATTCTAGCCTGTTTAACGGCCTCTCCTTGAAGTAATTTCAGTTCTTGATACTAAGCAATTTCTGCCCTAAAATAAGCTCTCCAAGTATGACTTTTCTGTCATTTTTCAATCTAAAGGAGGTTCTATACCCAAGTAATCACATAGCAAAAATGAGTGTTTCTAGACAAATGTGCACTAATGCAGATAAGAGGTCAAGAGGAAGAAAGAAAGAAAGGACAGACACATAGACAGAGAAACAGAGACAGAGAGAGAGGGGGGGGGGGGGGGAGAGGTTGTGTGTGTCTGTTGACTGGACTGTGTAAGAGACATGGGCAGAGGTGGAGGAAAAATGAGAGAGAGAAAAGTGTGTGTGTGTGTGTGTGTGTGTGTGTGTGTGTGTGTGTGTGTGTGTGTGTGTGTGTGTAATTTACTTCCAGTGTGTGTGTGTGTGTGTTGTGTGTGTGTGTGTGTTGTGTGTGTGTGTGTGTGTTGTGTGTGTGTATGTGTGAGAGAGAGAGAGAGAGAGAGAGAGAGAGAGAGAGAGAGAGAGAGAGAGAGAGGAGAGAGAGAGAGAGAGAGAGAAATACACTCTTATGAAGACTGAAGAAGATCCTATGTCTTTATCATTTTAAAATCAAGTTGAAGCCCCCTTACAAAAGCAGATTAAAAATTCATCTTATTTCAGAGTGAACTCACCATGACAGTTCGCATGGCCAAAAAACAAGTTCTGTGTATGCGTGTACTTTCGGGCTGTCGGGTACAGCGAGGCTGTGTTCCACGCGATGCAACTTTAGAACAGTCACTCTGCCGTTTTAACGATCAACTGATTTCCCGAAGATGCCAAAGGGTTACTGTTCCATGATTTGCCAAGAAATTAGCGCTCTATAACTTAAGTGCCGTGGTTTGTTATTTTCCGACTGTGTTCCAATTTCCGACACCAGTTGCTAATGAAAGCTCAACTTTCACTATCGAGAGACATAGCGCAAGTTTTAAACACTGCTCGGCAAAACAAACAACCAATTTTTCTGTTTGTGCATCTATATCGGCAACTGTACCTCTTCTAGCCCCATCATGGCCTGTTAGCGTCATTTTGCGTTTATTCCGCGTCCTTCTTTGCTTGTAAGTGTGTCAGTTCGATCTGTTTTTCCGCAAAACTCTACACTACTTTCCGCCATTTTGTTTTGAAAGAGATGCTGTGCGCATGCGCTATAAGGGGAGGCAACTGAACGATAGGACCATTACCTCCCTTTACGAAATAGGTGGCCTAACGCGAGTAGCAGACGACAAGCATTCTATCGGCGATAATGCGATCTTCGGACACGCTTCTCGCATTTATTTCTCCAAAGTTTTATTTTGAATATATATTTTTTAATTTTTAAAATAAAATCTCACACATGACTTCCATTTTTAGGGCTTTTTAGGGCCTCCAGGGCAATATGTCTCATTTTTAGGGCTTTTTAGGGGCCCTATTTTGGCTTTCCCAAAATTAGGGCTTTTTAGGGCTTTTTAGGGACTTGTGCGAACCCTGTGACATGTTATGCAGTCTTTTTGACATAGGTATTCTTCACCTGAAAAGACCTTTGTGTGCTCAGCTTGCTGTTGTTCCATGCTTTCTTTGTCAGTCTGGTCATGATGGTAGCTGCTTTGCCAATACACTTGTTGAGCTCTGTGTCAAGTGAGAGGGTATCTGAGATAGTTGAGCCCAGGTACACAAAGTCATAGACAACATCCAGTTCATGGTCACTGATGCTTATGGTTGGGTCGAGTCAACATCCTGTCCATGACTTTCTTCAGGTTAATGGTAAGCCCAAAATCTTGGCAGGCATCACTGAAGCAAATTGTGAGCTGCTATAGGTTCTCAGCTCAGTGGGCGGTTACTGCTGTATTGTCTGCAAAGGGGAAGTCACGCAGGCACCTCAGCTGAACTTAAGTCTTGGCTCTTAGACTGGAGAGGTTGAAAAGCTTTCTGTCTGACCTTGTTTGAAGGTAAATTAACCTTCAGTTGCAGGACCAAATGTGTGTTTCAGCATCACAGCAAAGATTCCAAACAGAGTGGGAGCCAGGATGCATCCCAATGCCCCGTTTCCCCCTGCTCCGTCTGTTGAAGGCAGCTGATGTTGAGCCTTCAAAGACAACGGTGCCTTTCATATCTTCATGGAAGGATCTGATGATACTGAGAAGTTTGGGTGGACATCTGATTTTGGGAAGGATCTTGAAGAGGCCATCCCTACTGACCAGATCGAAAGCTTTTGTGAGGTCTATGAAGGCAATGAAAAGTGGCTGCCTTTGCTCTCTACATTTCTCCTCAAGTTGGTTGAGGGAAAAGATCATGTCTATAGTGGATCTGCTGGAATGGAAATGGCACTGAAATTCAGGTAAATTTGCTCTGGAAGTACTCGCAGTCTCTTCAGTACTACTCATGGAAAGACTTTCCCAACGGTGCTGAGGGATATGCTGCGATAGTTATTGCTATCACTTCTGCCACTTTTATTTTTGTATAGTGTGACAATGTTAGCATCCCTTATGTCTTGTGGCACTTCACCTTCACTTCAACAGAGGCACAGGACTTCATGCAACTCAGTGATGAGTGTCTCTTTTTCAGCACTTCAGTGTTTTCATGGGGATACTGTCTTTCCCAGGTACCTTGCCAGAGGCAAGCGAGTCCAGGGCTTCCAATCCAATCCAATTATGTTGCTTATAGCCCCGCCGACCACATAGGCCATATCGGGGCTGTCATCTCGTCATATTTTAAAACTCGTATTAAAAGTGTGCGACTGTACAGTTTAAAAATTTTGCTGAGTTCATCTATGGTTGGTTCTTTATAAAGCTCTTCCAGCTCTGGTAGGCACTCTACGGCATTCAGGGAATCCTCTGTGACTATATTTCCCTTTGCATACATCTCAATATAATGTTCTATCCAGCGCTCCATCTGTTGTTCTCTATCTTAAATCACCTCCCCAGTACCTGAATTCTAAACTCTTCCCAAATATTCATGTTTGAGGCTAGGTGCATTTTGTCATGATTTGAGAAGTTTTCATCAAAACAGTAAGACATGGACTTCTGAACATGTGATTTTCCAGCATAAAAGAATCAAACATTGCAAGAAAGTTTAACAGTTATTTTTAAGCCAGTGAGCTTTGGTGCTGTATACACCTGTACACAGTGATGTACACAGTGACAAGGTCATTCAGATCAGAATATAAACCGAGGCCCAGTGTGCAAACGCACACAGAACATCTTGTGCACATGTTAAAACCCTTTCCAATGGATCATTCCAGTGGCATGGAGAGGAGGGGTCTGCTGTATGGGTAACAGTTTGCCCTCCATACGTACCTACCCAGACTTTGTGCTCTAAAGACTAGAGCGCAACTCCATAGTCTTCTAAGACTGATGGGTGCCTACTACTACTACACAGTGACACACACATGAAAGACAACTCTTTTACAAACCACATACCTACTTCAATCTATTAAATTTCTGTTGTTTAAAAAGGTATAGCCTACTGGGCAAAAGAGACAACATGTCAATGGTCATTATCAAGTCTGTTTCTGTATATATATATATATATTATATAAAAAAAAAAATGAGACCTGATTTTTTTTTCTATATTTAAGCACTATGACAGTATTAATACTGATTAAAACCGACTCTGCAACATAAGCACATAAACTTATTTCAAATTTAATTTAAAAAAACTAGACTCCTTACCCCTGCTCCTTTCTCAATCAGCAGCTGCACGCAGTAGTCATCGCTAACCATACAGGCACACTGTAAGGGGAGAAGCGTGCCATGCTGACGATTGACATCTGCCCCGGACTGTATCAGCTGTTCAATGTCATCATCCACAGTGGAAAAGGTTCTCAGGTTGCTGATGGCACGAATCAACCGGTCAGACAACTCATAGGTAGTCTGTGCGCTTTCCATCACAAACCACATGCCTTTTCTGAAACAAACACACAAACATCTATATATATACAATACAGTCTGTGCACTTTCCATCACAAACCACATGCCTTTTTGGAAGCAAACACACAAACATCTATACAGTCTGTGCACTTTCCATCACAAACCACATGCCTTTTCTGAAACAAACATAGAGATCTATACGCAGTTTGTGCACTTTCCATTACAAACCACATGCCTTTTCTGAAACAAACACACAAAAACAAACATCTATGCAGTCTGTGCACTTTCCATCACAAACCACATGCCTATTCTGAAACAAACAAACATGATCTATACAGTCTGTGTGCTTTCCACAGGTCTGCACATAAAGTTGACCTGGGAGATTGTAAAATGTGAGAGCATGTTTCTCATGCACCTCAAGTACTATTGTAGGAAAAGAACTGTCCATTCTTACAAACCTTACAGTTACACATGAAATAAAAAAGGCAGGCTCTTCTGCACACAGCACAGGTTACTCAGCATCACCGATACTTTGTACAGTAATGAGTCGTTTCTTTAAATCATGGGGTTGCTATGGAACCACAAGAACTTAGTACTTCACATAAGTCATCAGACATATGGTTTAGTTCCTTTACAAATTACAGACACCATGGGTGGCTGTACACACACAACATATGGTATCATCATGTTGTGCCTGTAGGCCTAAAACATTGGGTGGCTGTACACCCACGACATACAGCGGGAGGTTTGGTCCCTTTAGGGACACAATGGGTGACTGTACACCCATGAAGTATGGTAGTGGTTGTGCCTACCCTAAAGCCATGGGTGGCTGTGCACCCTTGGCATATGGAGCATCAAATTTTACATGACATAAGTTGTAAGGGAAAGCAAAAGTTTAATAAATTATTAAACCTAATCTCGCAGCTTATAGAATACATTTATGTAATTTCAATTTCCCAGTTTGATGTCTTTTGACTGAGTATTGTGTAGGCCAATTCAAGTCATCAAGTCAAGTAAAGTCAAAAACACTTTAACCATCCCATAAATCATTGAATCTGAATGATGAAGGGTAATTACAATACTGAATAGTGGCACAGTAGCAGGCATATCAAATATCATATGATATATTGATATGAATCATAATCAAGAGACACAAGATTGCTACATATTTCATTTGTTCAAACATTTTAAGATTAGCTTCAAATATAAACATCACAAATACTCACACATGCATGCACGGAATGTATGCACGCGCGCGCACACACACATGATACACACACACACCGATGTTATGTAGGAATACAATGTTATTAAGACCATTGACTAAAAAGGACATGCAGGGTTCGCGCTAGGATTTTTTTAAACCGGTACTGCGAGTTGCCATTTCAGAGATATCTTGACCAACTCCCCCAAAATCGGTCCCCAGAAAATAAAATCGGTATGTACTGTGAACAAAACGAAACTATTCAGTGAGGGGGTGGGGGATGGGGGGATTGTTCGACAGCAAAACTAAATCTAAATTGAACGCAAATCTCTCAGACTTTGACTGCCGTGCTGCTGCCACTCGCTTCTTGGGCACGAAGCCACTCAGGAAATAGGATTTTTTTTCTAGCGCCTGTGCCACTGTCCGTGTCAGTCTGTTGTTTTGCATGGCATCATTCGTGAGACTTATATTCTTCTTTCTTGTTTCTATGCTTAGCGTTCATCTAGATCTTTCGTTCAATCTAGATTTAGTTTTCGACTCCTCTCTCAAAGCAACGCGCAAATTCATAGTCAAAGACCCGAAGAGCAGGCCATTCTGTGCCCGTGGGAACAGATGACATTTACAAAACTGCATACACATGGGGACTGGATGTAAAAAAAAAGCATAGGAGTGTTTATTCCATTATCCTCGATATAAAAGATTAAAAGAATAAAGAATAAATAAATCTAGGCCCCATTTACTCATTGTGAATGGAAGTTACTGTCATGCCGAGAAGAGCGCGAAGCTCTCTTCTTTCACAGTAAAGCTTGCTGTTCTGCGTGCTAGGCTAATTAAATGAGGCTGGTGCCAAAGATGTTCGTCGGGAGGGGTGGTGGTAGGAAGGGGTAGGTGCGTAAGCACAGTACAGGCGCATGACAGACTGTCAGAAAATGTCACTTCAGACTTTTTTTTTGAGACGGAAATCTAATCCGTCACAGGCAAACAGAATCGGTACGCCATACCGGCTGCTTCGAAAATTTTCGGTATTCCCTGTTTACAATCGGTAAAATACCGACAATTACCGGTTATCGCGAACCCTGGACATGTATATATTTAAACTATTATTTTTGCATCATGTACACTCGCACACACACATGTAATGTATGCATACACACTTGCATGAGCGCACTCACACAAACACCAATAAATGCAATGTTATAAGAGTGAAGACCATTGGCTAGAAATGACATATGAACAAGTGTAAACAATTCAAAATATCAATAAAGCCAAAAATAAGACATACATTTTTATTAGCATATTATGTAATACATACATATCCATTGACTACACTCATAACAGTGGCAATCAAGTAAGTACTAAAAAGTAATAAAGAGAAATGGAAAAACTGGGTAGTTAATGTTATACTGAATGAGTGAATTTAGAATTTGGATGGTCACTGGCACAAAATAATTTATTTTTCTGTTTCCTTTGCTATTGTAGCACTGAAAACGGCGTCCTGAAGGAAACAATAGGCATAGGCCTAAGCCTAGCCTAGTCAATAGCCTAGGCTTAGAGCACTCTCTCTGCAAATTTTACCAGAAATGAATTTTTAGCTCTGCTTCTGCAGTATTCGAAAGATGAACACATTTCACATGGATTTTTACCAGCATAATTATCACAGTATCGGTATATTGGAGCCGGTCAGGAATTTAGATGTAGGCCTAGCAGATTTAGATGGGGAAGTGAAAATTAAATGCTGAATAGACACAACCCGACACCTGTACAAAGGATCTATAGCACACATCAACAAACGCATTTCGAACACAAGTGTTCTTAAGTTACCTTAAGCATTGGTCAGCAAATCAGAGGCATAATTGCATTGTACTAAAAAGTGTATTCTTTGTAACAGAACTCAGCCTGCTTCTGCAACAGTTTTGTTTTTATCCTCGCTTTCCAGCTGTAAACAATTTTGCAGACAACCCAACCCCGGAAGTTGTTATGGTTAATTAAAAACTAGCATAAGATTCTACTTCATAAAGAGTGGTTACAGACATTTTTAAAAATTAAAGTTTTGAAAAATCTAACTTTAAAGCATAACTCGATAATGTTTTCATGCCATGAATATATTGATGGTACACATTGCCATTCGCACTTTTTAGATTTACAATGGCTGCACCCTTCGTGCATGGTGTATCGTCTGCTGCAAGCCGCTAGCTGATGACTTTGTTATAATTTTCAGGTGACACCTAAGGTCTGTTATCTAATAGAAGAAAAAGAAGAATGCAGTACTTAAGAGCTTATCTCTTTGCACATTTTTGTAGGTATAGATTGATTACTTTCACTGTTTCAGTTTTCAACATTCTGCCAAAGTTACATCATTCTAGATCTACTTTTGCAATTGTGTGACCTTAGCCTAACTATAGTAAGGCCAGGTGAGGATTACTAGATTTTGGGGTTTGAATCTGAAGATTTTCGATTTCAAGAACACCATGAGACGAATGAAACATTTGTTTTCATAATGTGTAAAAGATTGATGGCCACTACGGCTTGGTTGGGATCATTAATTTTATTTGATTTAGCAGTAGACCCAGCCGTAGTGGTTGAGAAGGACGCTAGGCCTAGGCTATAGGCTAGCTTGAGAGGATGGAGCGATTGACCACATTCCCGTGGGTCATGAAGTCAACTGAATTAAGGATGGGGATTTTTATGATATCCAGAGTCAACTTAAAACCTACAAACGCCCTTCAACATGCCATGCAAAATATTGAATGATGTAACATTTATAATAAATTAATATAGGGTCTATTGCATGTTAAATATCTCATAATTTGACTCTGTTCAGTAGGTTACAGAAACAAAGGCATACACAGCATGTAACCTGTACCAGGAGAGGGACGGACCCTGTCAAGTTTAAACTGCTGAAGAGACATAGCCTGAAAATTCAGTGCAGTGCACGTAGCATTCCTCAGGGAGTTAGGGGAGGAAGAGGAGTAACTAGCTAAAGGGAAATCAGTGGACGGGTGCCCTCAAATATTTCCCCTATCCACTAGACCACAAGTGGTGGTCTGGTTGCTAGTCTTTCAGATGAGATGATAAACTGAAGTCCTAAGCGACACGGATTCATCACATGAAAAGAACCCATGGCTGCAAGTAATTTTTGTCCCTGGTAAACTTCTGGAGAAAAAGCCACTCTTGTAAGGAAACGAAACTACACTTGCAAACAGAAAAATAAAATTGGATGACACTGCTCCTGTGGCTATGTGCTCTTCCTGTGGTCAGCAGCCTGAATTTCATGCAGAGAAAACTTCCATGGCTGAAACCGGCATTCAATTCAATACACATTTCAAGTAGTTACAGTTACAGTAGTAATGTTGGTGGAAATATAAAGGATTTGCTTGTTTACATGCACTGGTGGAAACCATATTTTACTTACAAAAGTAACAATTGACCTTTGGAGACTATGTTTTTACTCATAAGGGTTGAATATGAGAGATGATATATCGTTACTTACATACAGTGAATTGACAAACAACGTTTTTACTGGTTATATCAATATATGGACCATCAAAAACTACATTGTTTCTGTCATGTAGAAGACCAAGTTCAGGAACTGTTTCAGTGTTTGATAAATCCTGCATTTTTATCCTGTTTTGGTTTCAGCATATTCTACACCTGTGCAGAATTGAAACTTCAAGATGCGGTTACTAAGTTCCAGGTTAAATGTCCATCAAATGTTCAACAGAATATCAAAGAAGTAAGTGAAAAAAAATTCCCTAAAAATGTAGTGCTAAACAAGACATGATACTTTGGTAGTTCTCAGTGGAGTGTGTGTGTGTGTGTGTGTTTGTGTGTGTGTGTGTGTGTGTGTGTGTGTGTGTGTGTGTGTGTGTGTGTGTGCTTTTTTTACATCCAGTCCCCATGTTGTATTATACAGTTTGGTAAATTTTGTCATCCATTCTCACTAGCACATAATGGCCTACTCTTCCAAAAAGCGAAACAGGATTTAACATGTGCGCAAGGTGTTCTGTGTATTTTTGCACACAGGACCTCAATTTATAGTCTCATCCGAAGGACTTTTGGGGAGAGTGGGTCAGCACTGATGTAAAATCCAGGGGAAAAATCCCCTCGAATGGGAATTGAACTCTGGTCATCAAATTGCAAGCACAGTGTTCTGACCACTAGGTTATCCCGCCCCCAGGTGTATGTATGTGTGTGTGTGTGTGTGTGTGTGTGTGTGTGTGTGTGTGTGTGTGTGTGTGTGTGTGTTACAGACTGGCTGTGAGAAAGAGGAAGTGGATAGATCTCTGTTGATCATATCATGCTTTTGAAGTGTGGATCACTTAATTTTACCGGTTTGAAGCTTGAAAACTTTTTAAAATTAAAAGTACATCATAAATTGCACTGAAATATTTTCATACTTTAAAAAAGAAAGACATTATATAGAGAAGGTGATTTAATTTTACTTTTCTTTCAAAACTGTAAACATCATGTTTCAATATGGATTAGGGGTTTAAAAAAAAAATTTGTTCCTCACCAAGAGCTCTGAGGTTCACCAATGGCAAGATTTTTGCATATATATGCAACCATTTTCCCCCCATCATGGAGGTAGCTGCCTGCATTCCATCTTTGGGGATGTAGTTCTCCTCTGGGTTGAACCTACCCATTTTGCCAGGACAGTTGGAGGTACCTCCCTGCTGTTTGTGATGTTCAACAGTCAGTTTCTCTTGACATTCACAAGTTCTAAGCACATGGGTCCAACTGGTTTAGAGCCTCCCTCCAAAAGACTTGACAATCAGTCTGACTATCCATCAAACTGAAAGAAAGAGCTAGGCTGGGAATCAAACCCAGAACCTCATGGTATACTGTTAGGCAGGTGAACATCTAAACCACCCTGCCACCTTCCTTCTTAAAATGTGGTTTTAAAATCATATACTCTGGTCTGAAGAAAGATGATGTAATCATGTACTAACCGTGTTATATAGAAAAGCGTTACTGAAATTTCAAGCAGTCACTATAGTAATTGTATGAAAGACTTTACCTGATTTTATTTAATGTGCAACTTTACTCTCATAGTGCCTTGTAACTCAAATGTGTTCATTTTTGTTGCTGTTGTTCTAGATGGATTTCTCATCGCTACTGTAGCAGCAAAGCTCGTGATGCAGCAAGAGCCCTGAAACCTGGAGACACTATCAAGGGCTACTCGGTCAAGAAAGTAAGGCTGAAAACACAATTCGGGAGAAGAGTGACACATTTTCAGAAATATTGTTTCAAGCTACACCGTTTTTATTTACACATGTATGTGTACTCTGTGTGTTGTGTGTGTGTGTGTGTGTGTGTGTGTGTGTGTGTGTGTGTGTGTGTGTGTGTGTGTGTATTATATATCTCTCTAGCTATATATCAGGCATCATGCTTTGTGCAATCAAAACAATAGTTTTGTACAGTTGCATAATGCACAGCATCTTTGAAACTGATGATTCTTGAAGTGTAGACACCTTGTGACTATGTCAAACACTATGTTGAAATATGCACTACATGGCAGTAGTTTGTATATGAGTGTTGTGTGTTCAGGTGACAGAAGTGCCAGAGTTCTACATGACAACGGTAGTGTTACAACATGACAAAACAGGGGCTCAGCACATGCATGCCGCTAGAGAGGATGACAACAATGCCTTCAGGTGAGAGACTGACACACGTTATGTTTTGGTAAATATTCACATTGCCATGCACATGCATGCATGCTTGACTGCACATGAGCACATGTATACATAATTATATGTACATGTATACATGCATTTATATATGGGTATATGCTTACAGACACATGCACACGCATGCACACATGGGCACACACACATGCGTGCACACATACATGCACATGCAAACACACAAACACACACACACACATGCACGCACGCATGCATGCACCACATACACACACAGGCACACACCCAGGCATACGCGCACACACACACACGCTTACAGGCATGATATACTGTAGATGTTAGTGTTGTGTGTAACATTATCATCCTGTGACGAAGATGATCCTTTTGAACCAAAACTCTGAGGAGGAACCAGATTGCAGGAGCACCTTAATCTGAGAGAGTCATCCTAACATCTATCCTGGAAGTTGGAATGTGGCTACCTTCATAGTAGGCAAAAATGGTCACATACGCAAAATCTCATCATTGGTGAACCTTGGAGCTCTTGCTGGAATGGAAAAAAACCATCCTTGTATCTGTTAGTGAGCACTATATAAAAATTACTGGAGACAATATTTCTTTGATGAGTGCAAATATTTCAGCTAGTAAGACGAACAATTCAGAAAGATTGAAGAAGCATCAGGGATTGGGCAGAGAATTCTATCGTTGATTTAAAATTCTCATTAAGAGTTACTGAAAATCTACCACACAAAGCTGACATCACGGGCAGTAAAGCTGTGTTACTGTTTATCTCTCACACCAACACCTGGCTGTAGTGGGTGAAGCATTACTTGGGTCTAAACCAATGACATTGAAGGTTAGCATATTTGTATGCAGTCGTAAGACAAGATAAAGAAAAACAAGATAAGAAGTCTGCTTTTAATCCCCCCCAAAAATTCCTAGTTGTATCAGTACTGCCTACAAAAATAGAAATTGGAGGCTTACTTTGGTAAACCCATAAGTTTTGTACTGATCAATGACAATATCATACCGAATGAACCAAGATGGACAGATGTAAAATGAAGTTAAAATATCAAATGAGATCAGACTTGATGTTCATTATGATTTAAAAAAAAAAGTGTTTGTGCTTGCATGTGTGTGTGTGTGTGTGTGTGTGTGGTGTGTGTGTGTGTGTGTGTGTGTGTGTGTGTGTGTGTGCGTATGTTTGTGTGTGTGTGTATGTGTGTGTGTGTGTGTGTGTGTGTGTGTGTGTGTGTGTGTGTTTGTGTGTGTGTGTGTATGTGTGTGTGTGTGTGTGTGTTTGTGTGTGTGTGTGCAGTGTGATGTTCCGCACCACCCCCATGGACAGCACAGGTGTACCGCACATTCTGGAGCACACAGTGCTGTGTGGTTCTCAGAAGTTTCCCGTCCGTGACCCTTTCTTCAAAATGTTGAGTCGGTCATTGGCCACATTCATGAATGCAATGACAGGTTGGTGATATGGGGTCCTTTGAGTTTTTGTTTCTTTTCTGTCTGTCTGTCTGTCTGTCTCTGTCTGTGTCTGTCTGTTTTCTCTCTTACTGTCATTCTTTCCCTCTCAGCCTCTCTCTTTGTCTCTGTCTCTCTCTATTTCTCTCTCTGCCTTTGTCTGTCTGTCTCTATCTCTCTCTCTCTCCTCTCTTTCTGTCTGTCTGTCTGTCTGTCCTTTCGTTAGTCCATCCATCTGTCCATCCCTCTGTCCGTCTGTCCATCCGTGTGTGTTTCTGTCTGTCTCTGTCTCTGTCTCTGTCTCTGTCTGTCTGTCTGTCTGTCTGTCTCTGTCTCTCCCTCTGTGTCTCTCTCTCCAAGCAGAGGTATGCTAATTCCATGAGTGAATGATATAACCGGCAAGCTTGAAGTGTTTTTATGTCCATGGAAATAATGTTTTCTTGTGTGTGTGTGTGTGTGTGTGTGTGTGTGTTGTGTGTGTGTGTGTGTGTGTGTGTGTGTGTGTGTGTGTGTGTTTCAGCTTATGACTGGACCATGTACCCCTTTTCAACACAGAACCCACAGGACTTCAGAAATTTGCTGTCCATTTATCTGGATGCTGCCTTCAGGCCCCTCATCAGGGAACTGGACTTCCAGTGAGGCACTAGTGTGTGTGCGTTGTGTGTGTGGTGGTGTGTGTGTGTTGTGTGTGTGTGTGTGTGTGTGTGTGTGTGTGTGTGTGTGTGTGTGGTGTGTGTGTGTGTGTGTGTGTGTGTGTGTGTGTGTTGTGTGTGTGTGTGTGTGTGTGTGTGTGTGTGTGTGTGTGTGTGTGTGTGTGTGTGTGTGTTGTGTGCTGTGTGTTGTGTGTGTGTGTGTGTGTGGTGTGCTGGCTGTGCTTGTGCTGTGCTTGTCTGTGTGCCTGGTGCATGCGTGTGTGGGTGCCTGTCTGCATGCATGTGTGCGTGCATGCATGTACATATATAATATATTTTTTTATTCATGGTCATAGAGAATTTAATTGTTTCTCAGTATAAGTTATAGCTTTAGTTACAAGTATGTGCTTTTGATAACTTTATAATTGTCAGGTTTATCTAACCTGTGTTTGAATGTGAACCTTTTCTTTCATTTTATTTAGTTCATTTCTTTTTGTTTTTTTTCACAGCCAGGAAGGATGGAGACTAGAACCAGAAGATCCCCAGAATCCAAACTCACCTCTCACATTCAAAGGGGTTGTCTACAATGAGATGAAAGGTGTCTATGTAAGTATGACTCCATGTTTCAAGAAGTTTACATGTTACAGAAAATGCAGATGCTTTTTCATCTTGATTTACTTCTTTAAGCATAAAGCATGATTGATTATTTAACAGTCTGATTTCAATGAAGAGGATACATTACAAATATGTATTATAACTGAAAAATACTGGCACATAGAAGAACATGGCTCATATTCAAACAAATGAAGTTTAGCACAGTTCATAGGTGCATATATAAATAGTGCACACTGCAATTTTTGCTTATGCTTAAGTTTGGTGGTATGTGATTAAGCATTGACTGTTTTTTGTTTGTTTGTAAATGTTTGACATTTGTTGAGCACTAAATCTTGTAAAGAATAATAGCTCTAAGTGTTCCCATGATAGTCTTTTACATGCATAGAACAGTACAGAAAAACAGCAAAGGAACAAGAAAAGTGTACAGAAAAACAGGATGGGAATGCTAATGTAAAACTACAGCAGTTGGAAGTGAGAATAGACTGTAGTGAAGTGAGGAAGTCATCAACTGGGAAAAGGTAGAACTGTAAGCCTGATTTGAAATGTTAAGTGAAGTGGATTTTTTGTTGCAATTAAGGCAACAGAAAGAGTGACTCTCATTGTCCAGTCTGCTGGGTACACATATGAACTTTTTTTTAAGCGTACCCATACAGAAGTAGATGGTCTGCCCCTTTTGCTCCTGCCTTTAACCACACACATCCTGCATTGCCAGTGTCACTGAGATCCGTGGTCTGGGAGGGCTACAGGAAATTGTAGAACTCAGTGAAGTCCCAGAAAGATGGCAAACCTTTTGCTATTGCATGGAGCTCCTACCATCAACAGTAGCGATGGGACAGGTGAACATATTGAAGTAAGGACAACCGACAATGTGACTGTCATTGTCATTGTTAGGTATGATTGAAGTATGGCATCACTATCAACTTATGAAGCACTCTGATCTGTTTAGTGTGTGACTTCGGAAACCTCTTCTGACTAAAAGTCTAGAGTTGGAGTTAATCATTACAAATCCTTACATGTGAAACAGGATTCTGGTCCCCTTTCAGCTTCCTCAGAGCAGTTTGAGATCGTCTGTTTTATAGATACTGTTGAAAATTTTCTGTTTTTATATACTGTTGAAAATTTTCTGTTTTATATATACTGTTGAAAATTTTCTGTTTTGTAGATACTGTTGAAAATTGTCTGTTATATAGATACTGTTGAAAATTGTCAGGTTTATAGATATTTTTGAAAATTGTCTGTTTTAAAGCTACCTTTGAAGCAAAATCCTGAGAAAACATGAAAACAACACAAAATTTGAATTTGAGACCAGTATCAAACCAATGAAGCAAAACTCTAACTATACAGGAATTGGAATTCAATGAATATGATCAAGAAGATCCTTTTCTAGAGTTGAAAAACAGGGGCTAATGTCTTTCAGGTCAGATCTGTCTTGATCATACAGACATATGCATGCTTGGTGTAACTGAGCATTTAAAATATTGATCACTTGAAGTCCTTTTGAACTCCTGAGCTGATAAATAATGTATTATTGTGATGTAATTGAACATAAAACAAGGGAGTGATCAATTAATGTTCTCAGCCAACAAAGAACTGAAATGGTATCTTGTGTGTTTCAGTCCAGCTCTCAGAACCTGTTTATGACAGCGGCGATGAACCAGCTGATGCCCAGTCACACATATGGGGTGAACTTTGGGGGAGACCCCAAATACATAACGGACCTCACATGGAAACAGTTGAAGGATTTCCATGCATCCCATTACCACCCCTCTAACTCCAGGTATGTTCCTGTTCCTTGGTTTAAAAAATTTTTTTTTGTTCGTATGTAATGTGTGTGTGTGTGTGTGTGTGTGTGTGTGTGTGTGTGTGTGTGTGTGTGTGTGTGTGTGTGTGTGTGTGTTGTGTGTGTTTGTGTGTGTGTGTGGTGTGTGTGTGTGTGTGTGTGTGTGTGGTGTGTGTGTGCGTGCATGCATGCATGCATGCATGCGGGCATGCATCTGTGTGTCTGTATGTTTGTCTGTTCAACAGACAAGAAGAAGAATAAAATTAACAAAAGAAAACACACATTGTGTTTGTATACTGACTGGATTGATTGGTTTATATATCTTTGCTTCTTGTTTACTTGCTTGTTTATTGATTGAATGATTGAGTTAGTCTTTTAACCATTTTTGTTTATGGCTCATTTATCTATTAATTTTTCATCCATTCATATTTAATGTACTACTTCAGTATGGTTGTATCTTTTGAAGTGTTCCTCATTGATCTGATCATGCAGATTCTCAAGTATGGCAACTTGCCCTGTCAGTCAGACAATAATTTTTTGTTATGTTTGTGCAGGTTCTTCACATATGGCAATTTCCCCCTGGAAAATCACCTGGAGTACATTGGCAGCTTCCTGAAGGAATTTGACAAAATCTCCATCGACACCAGGGTCCCCAATGAGCCACGCTGGACAGCCCCGGTGAGTTGTAGGGTGCAGGAGAATGATGTGGATATGTAGCCTTTGACATGCGGAGCAGGGTCCACAGTCTAGTCCTTGTGTGTAGTTACAGGTTTGGGGATTCAAGGCAGAACTGTGCAAGGGCTTGTAGTTTCTTGGATTCGCAACAAAGAGTTTATGTTTTAAAAAAATATATATATTAGTGCGAAAGATTTTCTGTGTGTGTGTGTGTGTGTGTGTGTGTGTGTGTTGTTGTGTGTGTGTGTGTGTGTGTGTGTGTTTATGTTGTGTGTGTGTGTGTGTGTGTGTGTGTGTGTGTGTGTGTGTGTGGCAAAAGCAGTATCAGCTCAGTTGCCCCCCAAATAAAGCTAAGGTAAGGACCAGTATCAACAACATTCAGAAATTGTGTACTTTTGTGAAAGCATTGTAAACTTTTTTTCACAGTTAAGGTAATTTATATTTTTCTAAACTAGTGTAGAGTGTATTTATGCATGTATGTCAAAAAAACATCTATGTATAGTGGTGATATTATTTGCCAGTTGATGTGACATTGTTTGAACTTGCTTTTGTTGGTAATTGATTACAAAAAAACATTACTTGGCAAGTGTTTTATGTGTATATGTATTTGTCAGAGTGGAATGTTGACATCTGTGCATGTAGTCTCCTTGTCTGTTGACAGAGACATCAAGCATTAATGTCCGCCAGACCCCATGGCTCCTGACCAGAGCAAGCAGACCACTGTTACCATCTCTTTCCTGCTTTCAGAGTATGTGCTACCTAGTTTAAACTGTCCCTCCCTCTGTAACTCTCTTCTTTTTTTCTGAACACTTGGCCTATGCTTGTAATATATTATTACACTGTGGTTGCTCAAAGACAAATCTGATCCCCCCCAAAAAAAACAACAACAAAAAAACAACCCAACAAATAAAACCTAACAGAAAAAATCTTTTAACTGAATAAAATCATTTTGGTCATTCTTTCACTGTATGCCTACCTTTTGGGAGCAGATCTTTTAATTTATATTGTATATATATATATTTTCCACAAGTGAAAATATATGTACAGGGATGTAAACCTCCCTGTACTTGCTCACTGACAGTGGTTGAAGAGTAGCCTCTCCCTGCAGTTCACAATTTTTCAGAAATGTGTACTTGTCTGGAAGGCAATTCTGTCAGAGACAGCTCTCTTTTACTTGTATGAAATGTGTGTGTTGTACATGAACAGCTCCTCAAGATATTCAGCAGTGTCCCAAACAGCTCCTCAAGGACTAATGGTAGAAGTCCCTTATGGTATTGTGTTGTCTTGCAATGGTCTGCATCATATTTCAATGCTCTGCATTGTATCATATTGTACTGTATCATATTACAATGCTTTGCATTTATCATATTGTACTATATCATATTTCAATGCTTTGCATTGAATGGTTTTGTACTATATCATATTTCAGTGTTTTGCATTGTATCATATTATATTGTATGCTACTTGCAGTAACAGGGGATTTAGGACAGTGACATTGTGTGTGTGTGTGTGTGTGTGTGTGTGTGTGTGTGTGTGTGTGTGTGTGTGTGTGTGTGTGTGTGTGTGTGTGTGGTGTGTGGTGTGTGTGTGTGTGTGTGTGTGTGTGTGTGTGTACGGTGTGTGTGTACGTGTGTGTGTGGTGGTGTGTGTGTGTGTGTGTTGTTTGTGTGAGTGTCAAAGTCAAAGTTCAAACTTTTATTTCCTGATGGTACTATTGAATAAGCAGTGCAGTTGCTTTTTTTTTCAGTGTGTGTGTGTGTGTGTGTGTGTGTGTGTGTGTGTGTGTGTGTGTGTGTGTGTTGTGTGTGGTGTGTGTGTGTGTGTGTGTGTGTGTGTGTGTGGTGTGTGCTGCAGCATCACGGACACCTATGAGAAGTTTGTGCAGCAGATAGTGTGCAGCCTGCTGACTGATGGGGAGACAGCTCCTTTCTACAACACCCTGTTAGCTGCCAACATCGGCAGTGACTACGCTCCCATGACAGGGTCAGTCTGAACAGCAGTGTGTGTGTGTGTGTGTGTGTGTGTGTGTGTGTGTGTGTGTGTGTGTGTGTGTGTGTGTGTGTGTGTGTAGTAGCAGCGTAGTAGTAGTAGTAGTAGTAGTAGTGTTGTTGTTGATGGTGGCAGTTTTGGTTGTAAATGTTAGCGTTGTTGGTGGTGTGTTTTGTGTGTCTGTGTGTAAAAATGTATGTGTGTGAAATTTATGTGCAGACATCCTTACTGGTTTAGTCATTCATTCAGAACTGTGAACAGCTAAGAAATTGCAGGGTAAGTCATACAATAAATCGTTAGAATGAGCATCACCATCATTGTCAAAAAAAAAACAACGAAAAATTAATAGAATAGAAATGGAGAAAAGATTGGAGAGGTAAAAACAAATATATGAAATAATCTATTTCTGTTTTTCAACAGCTTTTGACCTCTACACTGTTTTCTTTTAATTTAAACTTATGTCATAGTCACCTGTTGAATGAAAGATTTGTTTGTATGGTATGTTTACTTAGCACTAATTTTTTTTAATCAACGTTGGTTTAAATTGATGAATCAATCATTGTTGTTGTGTTTGCTTAAAATAGCTTTTAGTGTTTTATATGATTTATATTGATGCAGTAGTGTTTTGTATGACATATATTGATGCTGTAGTGTGCTTTTATATGATTTGTATTAATGCAGGAGTGGTTTAATATGATTTGTATTGATGCAGGAGTTTGTGTAATTTAAGACTTGTGTTCTGTAGCTGTCATATCCTTTTGTGGTTAAGAATTTTTTTGTCTGTTAATTTGAAGCAGGATGTAATTGAATCAGAAGTGATCATTTGTTCCTAGTAATATTGCAGTCAGGAGTAATTCATAGGTAATTGATCATATAGTTTTCAGAGCTAGTGTAATTGATAGAAAGAATTTATTATATAGTTTTCAGGGCTGGTGTAATTTATGGAAAGAAATAAAGGTATAGTTTTTCAGGGCTAGCATAATTCATAGGTAGAATTGATGGTATAGTTTTCAGGGTTTGTGTAATTCATAGTAAATTGTCATATAGTTTCAGATTTATTGTATTCATAGAGAATTGATGCTTAGAATTGAAAGCACAATGTAGTTTTGTACATGTAATTAAGTGCAAAATTTTCAGAGCTATGTAATTCATAGATAGAATAATGGTGTAGTTTTCAGAGCTACTGTAATTCATAGATAGAATCAATGGTATAGTTTTCAGAGCTACTGTAATTCATAGGTAGAATCGATGGTATAGTTTTCAGAGCTACACCAAGGAATCCAGTTATGCTGTGGGTCTTCAAGGGATCAAGGAGTCTGATGTGGAGAAAGTGACTGAAATCATTGACCAGACTTTGGACAAAGTCATCCAGTAAGTATAGTGTAAGGCGCAAAGATTTTTTTTTATGTATGTGACATAATTATATAGGTTACAAAGTGACCTGTTAGTGCTACATTTATGTCTTAAAGCCCAAATACTTTTGTGTATGTGACTTCTGCAGATTGCAAAGTGATCTGTTAGTGCTATGTTTACATCATAAGGTCCAAAGACTTTAGCGTATGTCACTTATATAGGTTACAAAGGGACCTGTTAATGCTATTTTTTTCATTCTGAACTTAAAGACTTATGTGTATGGGACTTTAAAAAGTTACAAAGTGATCTATTAGTGCTACATTTACATCATAAGGCCCCAAGATTTTTATGTATGAGATTTATATAGGTTGCAAAGTGATCTGTTGTTGCTAAGTTTACATCTTCAGGCCCAAAGACTTTAACTTATGTGACTCATGTAGGTTACAAAGAGATCCAGTCATATCTATTAACATGAAAAGCAAATCTTGATTCTAATATCTATGTTTCCACAGTAAGCCAAGTGCACAGTGATAGACTGGAGTGAGTGTGTTGTGTGCAGGGAGGGCTTTGACCCAGTGCGCATCGAGGCCATCCTTCACCGCATTGAGCTGGGCCTGAAGCACCAGACCAGCAACTTCGGCTACGGCTTGGCAATGGTGAGACACACACCTGCAGTTACAGAGAAATGAAGAAGGCATCACAGCTGTCAGTTTCCCCACTTTCAGCTCCTCTCAGCTGCTAATTAATCCATCCTAGCCCAGCCTAGCTGAGGCCAGATGATGCTACTTATAGCAGGAACTGACCCCACTTGGACTAGGCAAATGGAAGGGGCTTGCTAAATTTAGCACTCTTGACTGAGTGATGTTGGATTTTTCGCCCTGTGGTATGAAGACAGCTTCAGCATTTACAGCACCAGCTTAACAACAATAACAACTAAAGCAACAAAGCAAAAAGAAAGGGTGGAGGGGAGGGCAATAATGGAAGAATGAGATATTGTATGTGAAAATGAGACCATCATGCATGCTTGAATGTTGGCCATCATGTTAGTCATGAGGCCAGTCAGACTGGTGTGAAGAGCAGAATAGCATCCCCACCTTCTGTGCCCTCTTTCCTAACCCTCTCCTTGTTTCTTCCTTGTTCTTTTTCTTCATGTCTCCTCCTTCTTGCCTATTTTCTGCCTTCTTGGTCCATTCTCCTGCCTTTTTTCCAGAAAAACAAGTCTTTCCCATGCTGAAGTAAGAAGAGCTGGTCCTTACTTATCAGGTGCTAAACGGCAGTGCAACCCATTTTAACTCATATGAAAGGCAAAAATGGTTGGTGTCTTCATCTTTTACAGCCTTGATAAGCGCATAGCATAAAGCAACCTGCACTCTCCTTTAAATGATGTAAAAGTCATCTGAAGTCAGAGTCTGTCTGCCTATGTGGCAAGATTTAAAAATAGTCATACATGCAAACTTCTCATCCAGTGTGTACTTTCAATCTCACAGTGATTCCCAGGTGAGATGAGAGTCAGAATGCATATTGACGATGACCCCCCCAGGTGTTAATCTGGGGGATGTGCAACAACAACATACCCACCCCATTAATTTCCTGTTCTACGTAGCCTAAAAAAAAAAAAAAAAAAAAGATGCTTAGGTTTTTCAGGAGCATCAGAGTCCTGTTATATGACAAACATAGACTTTTAGCAAGGCTGCTTTAGAAGTAATGATGATTATAAACTTCTCTCTGCCTCTCTCAGGTGAAAGTTAAGTCATACTATTGCTTAAGTTCTCTTCGTCATGTTGGGTTTTGGAGAAAAGAGGATCATGAATATAAATAATGGGACTGATTCTCAAAGATGTGTTTACCTTTTCTTTCTTTTTTCTTGTTTTAAAATTCTTGTTGAGAGGAACAGGAATTTAAATCATGGGACTAATTCACAATGATGTGTTCACCTTTTCTTTCTTTTTTTCTTTAAATAAAAAAAAAAGTTACACATTCTTCTTGTTTTTTTAATTCTTTTTGATTAGTGCACACATATATCTCACCACATAATTCATTAATGCTGTGTTCAGCTTTTCAGTTTTCAATCATTGTCTCTGACTGTGTCAAACTTAAAAAATTTTCAGATGGTTTATTGAATAAGCAGTGCAATTGCTTTTTTTATAACCATATGTGCATGTGTGTGCATGCATGTGTTTGTGTGCGTGTGTGTGTGTGTCTGTATGTGTGTGTGTGTGTGCATGTGTATGTGTGTGCAGGGATTATCGTCTCACTGGAACCATGAGGGAGACCCAGTGGAGCAGATCCAAGTGACCAAGCTGGTTGACCGGTTCAGGAAAGAGCTGGCTGACAACCCCCAGTTTCTGCAACACAAAGTCCAGCATTACTTCAAGGTCAGCTGTAGGGCCTGGGGTGGAGGGAAGGGGAGGGGGGGAGAGGAGAAAGAATGTGGGAAGGAAGAGAGGTGAGGAGGGTGGGGTTGGAAGAAGGAGAAGGGAGAGGGGGAAGGGCTTGTTGTATTGACAAGTTTGTGCAGTATAATATATTTTGTATATCAATCTGATCTAAAAATGCTGTACCAGTTAATGTTCAGTTCAGTAAGGATCATTGAGTCTCATAACCCATTGAATAAGGTTTTATGAACTGATGGGAAAGGTTAGGTAAGAATTAGTCTCCCTCATAATTGGCATCTTATTGATGGGTTTAAAAGTAAGGTGAGTATGTGTGAATAAATTATTTTACTAATAGTAGAAACAGAAGAAAAGCCCTGCCTTATTAAGTGCACTATTACTTTTGTCTCAGTCTGTCTGTGGGATGTAATTGGACAAGAGGGAAGAATATTTGATCCAGTGATTATGGCTTTAAGTCACTTCTGTAGCAGTCAGAGTAAAGGAGACTCTTCTTCAGAGTGAACTTTTATGCAGATTCAAAACTTCTGCCAGTCCCATAAACGAGATCTGTAGCAAGGCTCCTGTGTGCGAATGCATGCGTAAACTGGCTGGCTTGCATGTCAAACCCCATCCCACCTTTGGAAGAATAGGCCACTGTGCTGCATCTGCTTGCAATTGGTGAATAAAACATACATTGACATCATGTTTCAACGCCATCCATAAAGACATAGTATAGTTATTGGAGCCGCCGCTGTAGTCTAGTGGTTAGGGTGTTGGACTCGTAACCTAAAGGTTGCGGGTTCGATCCCAGCTTTCGGCTATGGCGTTGTGCCCTTGGAAAAGGCACTTTACGGCTATTTTCTCACCCCACCCAGGTGTAAAAGGGGTACCAACCTTGTGTTGGGGGTTAACCCTGCGATAGACTGGCGTCCTATCCAGGGGGAGTCTATGACTCTCAGTCGCTTAACGCCACAGAAACCGGGATAAGCACCGGCCTGATAAGCCTTAGGCTCGGGACAGATAGTTATTGGAACGGGACAAAAAACAATAGTTGCCTTTGCAGAACTCACTTTTGGTGAATCGGAGAATGAAAAACAAAAGAAGTCTGTGCACTGTCTCCTAATACTTTGAATAGTTCAGTTTGAGTTTTTTCTGACTCTGATTTGAAATAAAATGTGTATGTGCAATGGGCTTGTGTTATCTGTAGGGATGGTTTTTTCAAGGGTAGAATACCGATTCCACACATGCATTAAAAAAAAAAGCTTTTCTATAATTGCAAACTTTTATACAAACAGTGGTTGATTAATGTGTTTGGATGATTGTCATTTATGTGGACATTGGTTTTCTGGGACAGTTTTCATCATCTAACACTTACTCATCATGTAGATTGTAAATGGAAGATTGTGAAAAATGCCACTGCTGTTTTTTCAGGACAATGCTCATCGTCTGACCCTGACCATTGTGAATAATGCCACTGCTGTTTTTTCAGGATAATGCCCATCGTCTGACCCTGACCATGTCTCCTGATGCAGAGTACCTGGCAAAGCAGGAGGTTGAGGAGAAGGAACGCCTGGCAAAGAAAGTGAAAGCTCTGTCTGATCAAGACAAGCAGCAAATCATTGCCAGAAGTAAGATGGTCTGTAGATGACTGACAGAAGTAAGGTGGTCTGTAGATGATTGACAGAAGTAAGGTGATCTGTAGATGATTAGATGGATGTCAGAAGCAAGATAGTCTGTAGATGATTGTCAGAATCGTCTGTAGATGATTGACAGAAGTAAGATGGTCTGTAGATTATTAGATGGATGTCAGAAGGAAGATGGTCTGTAGATGATTGTCAGAATGATCTGTAGATGATTGACAGAAGTAAGATGGTCTGTAGATGATTAGATGATTGCCAGAAGTAAGATGGTCTGTAGATGATTGTCAGAAGTAAGATGATCTGTGGATGACTGGTAGAAGTAAGATGGTCTGTGGATGACTGGTAGAAGTAAGATGATCTGTGGATGACTGGTAGAAGTAAGATGGTCTGTGGATGACTGGTAGAAGTAAGATGATCTGTGGATGACTGGTAGAAGTAAGATGGTCTGTGGATGACTGGCAGAAGTAAGATGGTCTGTGGATGACTGGTAGAAGTAAGATGGTCTGTGGATGACTGGTAGAAGTAAGATGGTCTGTGGATGACTGGTAGAAGTAAGATGATCTGTGGATGACTGGTAGAAGTAAGATGGTCTGTGGATGACTGGCAGAAGTAAGATGGTCTGTGGATGACTGGTAGAAGTAAGATGGTCTGTGGATGACTGGTAGAAGTAAGATGGTCTGTGGATGACTGGTAGAAGTAAGATGGTCTGTGGATGACTGGTAGAAGTAAGATGGTCTGTGGATGACTGGTAAAAGTAAGATGGTCTGTGGATGACTGGTAGAAGTAAGATGATCTGTGGATGACTGGTAGAAGTAAGATGGTCTGTAGATGACTGGTAGAAGTAAGATGGTCTGTGGATGACTGGTAGAAGTAAGATGGTCTGTGGATGACTGGTAGAAGTAAGATGATCTGTGGATGACTGGTAGAAGTAAGATGGTCTGTGGATGACTGGTAGAAGTAAGATGGTCTGTGGATGACTGGCAGAAGTAAGGTGGTCTGTAGATGATTGAAGATTGGCAGAATGGTCTGTAGATGACTGGCAGAAGTAAGGTGGTCTGTCTTCTGGTCGGTTCTTGTCTTGATGGTTATCCTGTGATGAAATTGTTATGTCTGCTGCATTGTTGTTGAATTTCTGCAGTTAAGAAGCCAGGTAGATTTTTCATTTGTAAGACAACACCTAAAGGAATGTCTCATTTTGCCAGATGTAGTCTGCTAACTAGGCCTTAGAGAAGAAAGTGAAACTTTGCTGTTTGTAGCTGATAGTTATAGTTTTGCAATAACATGGTCAGATTTTAGGTGGGAGGACATGCATGTTTGCACACCCACATGTGTATGTATGTATGAGTGCATGAGAGTGTATACTTATGCATAGATTCATTATAAATCTATTTTTTTATTTTAGGCTATTGAGTTTATATCTGGTTAAGTTGCTGGGTGAATTGTGTACAGGTCAAGAACTGCTGGAGAAACAGATGAGCAGTGAGGATCTGTCGTGTCTGCCCTCACTGCAAGTGGCTGACATTGATCCCTGCATCAAGCATGAGGTGGTGGAAACCTCTGCCTTAGGTCAGTGGGATATTGATACAGTATGTAAATGTTTGTTCTACATCAGGTAGTTGGGTTCAGGCTTGTGTTTCTTCTTCGTCTTCTTCTGCTTCTTCTTCTGCTTCTTCTTCTTCTGCTTCTTCTTCTTCTTCTTCTTCTTCTTCTTCTTCTTCTTCTTCTTCTTCTTCTTCTTCTTCTTCTTCTTCTTCTTCTTCTGCATTCCCTTACTGGGTGGACTGTGTAGTGCCTAGTCTTCTCCTGTGCTTGTAACTCTGCAGGATGTCTGCCTGCAGGCCTCAGCTGACACATTTTCATCTTCAGAGCAGCTCCCCAGAAAGTTCCTAAGAAAAGAGTTTCAGATTTTCTTGACAAAAGGCAGGAGAAGGGGCTTGGTAGGTAGAAAATAAGCATGAGAGGGAGAGAGGACAGAGTGGTAAGGAGAAAGACAGAAACAAAGGGAGTCTTAGAAAAAAGAACACTTCTAGCACAGAATTTCCAGAAGTTGGGGATGCATTCCCAAAGGGTATAGACTTGTGTTTGAATGGAGAAAGGAATCAGATTCTGTTCTGTGTGAGGGGCTCCATCTTCATGTCATAGGCAATGAGTAAGTTATTCTTTCCTTTCTTGCTGACTGTATATATTTCGTTCAGTTATTCAGTTAGATTCAAATTGCAGTTGACCTCAGTTGACCAAATAATTTGCCCTGTGCCCAACATAGCTGAACCTGCAGGAGAGATGAAGTGAGAGGTAAGATGGAGTGGGAGGTGAAATGGAGTGACAGGTGAGATGGAGTGGCAGGTGAGATGGAGTGACAGGTGACATGGAGTGACAGTGACAGGTGAGATGGAGTGACAGGTGAGATGGAGTGACAGGTGAGATGGAGTGACAGGTGAGATGGAGTGACAGGTGAGATGGAGTGACAGGTGAGATGGAGTGACAGGTGAGATGGAGTGACAGGTGAGATAAAGTGCAGGTGAGATGGAGTGGCAGATGAGATGGAGTGACAGGTGACATGGAGTGACAGACAGGTGAGATGGAGTGACAGGCAAGATGGAGCACAGAACATGGAAGCTGTCAGGTGACAGGCTGTGTGTTGTGGTTTCAGCGGGGGTGAAGGTGCAGCACAGCAAACAGCCCACAAACGGAGTCACCTACCTGCGTCTGGTGGCAGGCCTGCCAGAGCTGCCTAAAGACCTGTTGCCTCTGGTGCCTCTCTTCTCCAACGTCATCACTAGGTCAGGGTGTACACATACACACACACACACATGCACACATGCACGCACACAAACACATACACACACTCATATTCACATATGTATGCACACACACATCGCACTCACATATGTATGCACACACATATGTATGGATATATACATATGCACAGGCACAGACACACACAGACACACAACACAAGAACACACACAGACACACACACCACACACACACACACACACACACACACACACACACACACACACACACACACACACCACACACACACACAGGGGCTGCTCTCACCTGAAAGTAAGAATTATGGACCATAGTAATGCAGAGTGTTGCATGACATCGTGGGTGGTGTTGTGTAGTGCAGGACTGTTTACAACAGAAAGGCCACTCTCTTAGGAAACCAAGCAAGATGGAACTGTATGAATGTACATGCAGGTTATTGTATGATATTGTTGGTGGTGGTGTGTAGTGCAGGACTGTACAACAGAAACCAAGCAAGACGGAACTGTATAGATAGCCAGATAGCATGGTATTGTGGGTGGTGGTGTGTAGTGCAGGACTGTACAACAGAAACCAAGCAAGACGGAACTGTATAGATAGCCAGATAGCATGGTATTGTGGGTGGTGGTGTGTAGTGCAGGACTGTGTACAACAGAAACCAAGCAAGACGGAACTGTATAGATAGCCAGATAGCATGGTATTGTGGGTGGTGGTGTGTAGTGCAGGACTGTGTACAACAGAAACCAAGCAAGACGGAACTGTATAGATAGCCAGATAGCATGGTATTGTGGGTGGTGGTGTGTAGTGCAGGACTGTGTACAACAGAAACCAAGCAAGACGGAACTGTATAGATAGCCAGATAGCATGGTATTGTGGGTGATGGTGTGTAGTGCAGGACTGTGTACAACAGAAACCAAGCAAGACGGAACTGTATAGATAGCCAGATAGCATGGTATTGTGGGTGGTGGTGTGTAGTGCAGGACTGTGTACAACAGAAACCAAGCAAGACGGAACTGTATAGATAGCCAGATAGCATGGTATTGTGGGTGGTGGTGTGTAGTGCAGGACTGTGTACAACAGAAACCAAGCAAGAGGGATGCATGTTGAGGATGGAGCCCATCTCCTCTCCTTTGCTGCTTTACCTTCCCTGACCCTAAAGAGTCTGTATAGATAGCCAGGTGACTGCATGATATTGTGGGTGGTGGTGTGTAGTGCAGGACTGTTTACAGCAGAAAGACCACTCTCTTAGGAAACCGAGCAAGATGGAAGTGTATAGATAGGCAGGTAGGCTGTTGCCTCATCCTGTCCTGTGTGGTGTGTTGCAGCATAGGGGGGGTGGCAAGGACTACAGGTGGATGTCCCAGCAACAGGAGCTGTACACAGGGGGCATGCACGCCTCCACCAAAGTCAGCAGTCACCACACAGACATCACCTCTCTGCAGCAGGTAAGTAAGGCCCAGTCTTTTCAACAGGTCAGATAGCATAGGCATCATAAAAAAGGTAAAGGTAGAGATGTCCCATAACCTATGTGGTCGAAGGGGACCAAGGCATCAGAGACCTCAGCTTCTCTAGGGGCCAGCATGTTGAGGATGGAGCCCATCTCCTCTCCTTTGCTGCTTTACCTTCCCTGACCCTAAAGAGGCAGGTACCCATTTACAGCTGGGTGAACTGAGGGACTGTGCTGAAGCCAAGACGCGCAAACTGTCACCCATCCACTTGATAACCATGTTCAATGCTGCTTAACCTTAGCTTGGAGAAAGCAAGTGCTCTGACCACTGAGCTATCCTGTCCCAAACCAAAAAAAAATCAACCATACAAAAACAACTAAAACAACACCCATCCCTCCCTCCTCTCAGGTTGTTAGGGATCAATTGTTTCTTCTTATTGATTTGTTTGTCATGTGATGAGACAGGATAGATCAATAATGAAGAGGTGTATGAAAGAAATTTGCTATCAAAAGCAATAACAAAAAAAAGGCTTGTTGGAGAGAAAGAGAGAGAGGCTCACCAATGGTGAGATTGGTTTGTGCATGCAGCCTTTTTACCCACCATTAAGGTAGCTACATTCTGACTTTGGGGATGGTGTCTAAACATGACACCTGTGTTCATGCGTTCTTTAAAAATGTTGTCATCCATTCCTACTGGTACAAATTTGCCTCCTCTCCCATTATGTGAAATGGGTTTTTAACATGTGTGTAAGATGTTCTGTGTCTGTTCACACACAGTGCCTTGGTTTATAGTTTCATCTAAAGGACAGGGGGTGGGGTGGGGGGGGGGGGGGGGGGTGAAGTCAATACTGATGCATGGTGGCTCAATCCTGGACTGGAACTGACTTGACTGGAACTGACTTGACTGGAACTGACTTGACTGGAACTGACTTGACTGGACCTGACTTGACTGGACCTAACTTGACTGGAACTGACATGACTGGAGCTGACTTGACTGGAACTGACTTGACTGGAACTGACTTGACTGGAACTGACTTGACTAGACCTAACAATACAGGACCTGACTTGAGCTGCAATACCTTGTTGTTGCTGGCTGTGGACAGGGCCTGGTGTTCTCCTCACACTGCCTGGAGCGTAACCTGGGCAAGATGCTGGAGCTGTGGACACTGATATTCAGCAGGTATAATGCCATCTGTCTTTAGTCTCTTCTTTTGTTTTGACAACAAAGGAGTAAGCATTCATGTGCTTTTTTTTACATCCAGTCCCTCTGTGTTTCCAGTTTTGTCATGTGTTCCCACGGGCATACAATGACCTTCTCTTCCAAAAAGCAAAACAGGTTTTAACATGCACGCAAGATGTCCTGAGTGCATTGGCAAACAGGACCTTGGTTTATAGTCTCATCTGAAGGAATTTGGGGGGAGTGGAGTTGGCACTGATGTTTACTCCAGGGGGAAAAATCTCCTTGAATGGGATTCAGACCTGGGTCAGCAGATCATGAGTGCAAAAGGCAATGTTCTAACCACCGGGCTATCTCCCCCCCCCCCCACCCCCCCTTGTCTCAGAACATCTACCATCATTATGATGTCTTTAACATCATTAGGCGGTATATGATCTTGCAGTAAAGTACCTGTTGAAATAGCGAGAAAACCCCATCTCTAGCCTGAGTTTTCCCCCCATCATTCTACTAGACCATGGGTGGTGGTGTGGGTGCTAGTCTTGCTGTAAAAAAATACAAACTGGGTTCCCATGTGCAGTGTGGATTATTTATAGCACATGTAAAGGAACTTGAGCAGCAGGAGGGTTGTGCTGACAAAAGTTGTGTAGAAAAAAACCCATTCTTATAAGGAAGTAGCTTTACTTGTAGACAGGCTAAAAAACAAAGAAAAGAAAAGGAGTGGCGCTCGAATGGCATGGAGAAGGCCAAATTTCATGCAAAGAAATCTTTAGCATCCATAAATACATAAACACTTAATGCAGAACACACACTTACTTTATTTCTTCACCTGAAAGGTTGACTCCTAGACCACCAACGATAGTCTTGGTTGGGGGGGATAGTTCTGTTACACTGATGGTATCTACATATGAATATCTATTTTGATTATTATCATTTTGAAAAATTCAGATCATTAACATTATGATTATGATTTTCCTCATTATTATTATCATGACTGTCGACAGTCCAGACTTTAAGGACGAGGATCGCATGACGACATTGATCCGTCAGAGTGCCAGTGACCTGGCAGCCAGTGTGTCACAGAGCGGCCACAGCTACGCCATGACACATGCCGCCGCCTCCCTCACACCTGCCGCCGCCCTCAATGAGCTCTTTGGGGGCATGACGCAGGTAATCACTGACACTGATTCAGGACACAGGTAATCATAGAATATGTAGGTAATCACAGATACTGATTGAGGACGCAGGTAATCACAGACACTGATTCAGGACACAGGTAATCATAGAATATGTAGGTAATCACAGATACTGATTCAGGACACAAGTAATTGTAGAAGATGCAGGTAATCACAGATACTGATTCAGGACACAGGTAATCATAGAAGATGCAGGTAATCACTGATACTGATTCAGGACACAGGTAATCATAGAAGATGCAGGTAATCACTGATACTGATTCAGAAAGCAGGTAATCACAGACACTGATTCAGAATGCAGGCAATCATAGATACTGATTCAAGATGCAGGTAATCACAGATACTGATTCAAGATGCAGGTAATCACAGATACTGATTCAGGACACAGGTAATCATAGAAGATGCAGGTAATCACAGATTACTGATTCAGGATCAGGTAATCACAGATACTGATTGGATGCAGTAATCACGACATGATGCAGCAATAGAAATAACTCATTAATACAGCGTGCAAAAATCATCATCATTCAAGAGTGCTAAATTTAGTGCATTCCCTTCTTTCACAAAGTCCAAGTGTGGAAACAAGTCTGTTTGATTAGCATACTGGCGCCTGTGCAAGAGGGCAAGAGAGATAGCCCCCTAACTGGGTAGTGAGCTCTTGGCATGAGCAGTATCAGGTTGTTTTGTTTTTGTTTGCGTTCCTAGCAGATTATGAGGTTCACCATGGTGGATGTTGCATATGTGGCTGTTTTTGCCAAATGAAGGTAGCCACATTCTGACTTCGAGGATATATGCTGGGTATTTTTGTGTCCAAAAAATGCTGACATGAATTATGGGATTTTTAACATGCATATGTTGATTTTGTTTGTTATGTCACTATGAAAATTTAGGGTAAGCTGCTGTCAGGTGTGCACTTGAAGTTGTCTGGAGATTGAAAAAATCACCTAATTCATCAACAGCACCACTTGAATTTCGAACCAGTATTAGCCTGGGATTGACATCAAATGGTCATAACCACTTAGCTATAACGTCCATGGCATACTCCAGTTGTGTGGATCAATGGCCTGTAGGTAATTCACCTGTCTAGATAATAAGAGTCCAGGGTTTGATTGCCATCCACAACAGGACTTTTACCTGTTTACCAGACTGAGTGGTTTGTATGGGGTTTAGTCTTTTGGATGAGATGATTCGCCAAGATTTCATGTGCAACATGCATTTAGTACAAGTATAAAGTTTAGTGAGAACAGTTATAGTGTGTGTGTGTGTGTGTATGTGTGTGTGTGTGTGAGAGTGTGTGCGTGTGTGTGTGTGTGTGTGTGTGTGTGTGTGTGTGTGTGTGTGTGTGTGTGTGTGTGTGTGTGTGGTGCATGTGGTGTGTGGAGTGAGCTTTGTTGAAATAGTTATTACTGTGCAACCTGGTGCATGTGAAGTAATATAAAGAAAATCAATGCTTTTAAAAGTTATGCCCCTCTCAGTGCCTGTGCGTTATTGTTCAGCATTACATGTATACCGTTCTGTGGCCGTCAGTCTCTGTGTGTTGTTCCTGACTCTGTGTGTGTGTGTGTGTGTGTGTGGTGTGTGTGTGTGTGTGTTCAGGTGTCCCTGATGAAGAAGATAGCGGAGAAGTCTGACCTCAGTCAGGTGGTGCAACAGCTTCAGCAGATTGCCTCCCTTGTTCTGAACAAAAACAACATCAGGTAAGCAACGCTTTCATTCTGATAATTTTCAGAAGAAAAAAAATCAATATTGTTGCATTGATGTCATTAGTAGGTACAGAAATTTGAGCAGGTATGGTTTGTTTTTGATAAGCGTAGAACATGGCTGCCTTATTTTTTCTACAGTATGTTTGGAGTGTACCTGTAGATCAGTTCATGTCAGTATTGGGTAGATGTGTGTGTAATGAGACACTGATTAATTTCAAGAATTAGTCCGTATGCTGGTGGAAATAAAACAGAGAAAACAGAGAAGAAAAAGAAAACATGCGTTTCAAAACGCCTTTTGAGGTCGATTAAAGATTGCAAGGATTGTATGTGCCTGAAATGTATTGACAGGGACACAGTGGTGTGCTGACAGACGGTGTGTTGCAGAGTGTCGGTGAACGCCACCCCAGAGGCCATGTCTGACACCTTGAAGCAAGTGGAGGCCTTCATCCACACCTTGCCAGGACAGCCAGAGGGAAGCCCGTGTTTACACAGGTATTCTATATTGCCCCAGTCTTCCTTTGGCTTTCTGTGAACATATTGTCCTCTTTTTGCTTAGTCCCCAGTCAGAAGGTAATCCAGTGTTAGCTGTATGGTGCGGTTTTGTTTTGGGAAAATTCCTAGCACAGAATTTCCAGCAGGTGGGGATTTTATTTATACTGACTGGCTTCCAGCATCACCACGGGGGATTGTTTCTGTTCATGACTCTTGTTTGATCAATGTATTTAACATTATGTTACATAAGATGATTCATTCTTTTGAACTGAAGTTTTTTTCTTCCCTACCAGTAAATATTGTTATCCCCAGTGAGTCATGTGATGCATTGTCTTTTGTATTTCCTTGGTTGGAGCCACATACTGATAGGTTTCAGCAAATCTGATCAACTTAAAAAAAGAAAAAGCATACACCATGTAGCCTGCGTACTTTTTGAGTGACAACAAGCAAGAAACATAGAGTGTGACTGGCTGACTGTTTGTATTGGCACTCCAGAGCTGACTGCTCGTGGTATGTTGTGTTGCAGGGCAAAGCACTGGAGGAGTCGCCAGGATGTACGCACTTTGAACTGCCGTTTTCGGTGAACTACATGGGCCACAGCGTACCCACAGTACCTTTCACCCACCCTGACAGGCCTGTGTGAGTGTGGCTGTGGACCTCCACTTGTCTGGACTCGTGTTTTATTATTCATTTAAAAAAAATAAAATTTTTTTGGTTCCTCAGCTAGATGTCCAAGTTTACCATTGGAGAGATTTTGCGTAGGCAACAGTTTTTGCCCACCATGAAGGTAGCTGCATTCTGACCTCAGGGATGTGTGCTGGGTATGTTTGTGTTTCCTCAACCTACCAAATGCTGACAGGAATTACAGGATCTTTAGCATGTATATTTGATCTTCTAAATGTGTACATACATGAAGGAAATTAAGGCACTGGCAGGTGTGCACTTGAAGTTGACCTGGGAGATTGGAAAAATCCCAGCTCTTAATTCACCAAATGCTGCCATGATTCGAATCACTATCTTCATGGACCCGTAACATTGAAGTCAAATGGTCTTAACCACTTGGCTTTAGCATCTGTCTACCTGTCAATTTTGAAGATCATACAGCTCACCTTTTGCTTTATAGGGGAATGCAGTAATCATGGATAGCTTTCAAGGAAACTTTTACAGCTGATTTCCCTTTGTATTGTGTCAACACAGCTTCTTCAGGAATCCTGGGATATTCTTGCTCTTTGGTTTGGGGATAATTTTGGTGGTGGTCAATGATTTTTTAAAGATACATATGAACAAGAACTCAAAACTATTCACACTCACACACCCCAACACTCTTGACACACACGCATGCACGCACACATGCACACACGCACGCACTTATGCGACTGTTCTGAACATATGCACAAAAGGTAATAATCACAAGTATGTCAATTCAAGCATTAAATTTTACACCTCTTTTAATTCTGGAAACCATGAGATAAGTGTAAAATTTTGTAGCCAGGGAGAAAAAAGCCTTCTATAGGCTTCATTGTTCAGTGTGTGTGTGTGTGTGTGTGTGTGTGTGTGTGTGTGGTGTGTGTGTGTGTGTGTGTGCATACATGTATGTGTGCAGACTGAGAGTTCTCAGCGCTCTGATGTCCAGGAAGTTTCTGCACCGAGAAATCAGGTATTTGTGTGTGTGTGTGTGTGTGTGTGTGTGTGTGTGTGTGTGTGTGTGTGTGTGTGTGTGTGTGTGTGTGTGTTTGTGTGTGTTAGTGCTAGTGTTAGTGTGTGTGTGTGTGGTATGGGCAGAGCAAGAAATGTTCTGTGCCAGAAGAAGGCTCATAGTCCCCCTCCTCTTCATCAGCATCACGCATCTTTGTCATTATCATTTATTCATTTAAACTGTTTCTGCTGCTCTACTTCTACTACTTCTATTACAACTACTACCACTGCTGTTGCTGCTGTGCTGCTACAACTGCTTCTGTTACTACTACTACTACTGCTGCTGCTGCTGCTGCTGCTCTGCTACTACTACTACTACTACTACTACTACTACTACTACTACTACTACTACTACTACTACTGCTGCTGTGCGTCTACTACTTCTGTTACAACTACTACCATTACTGCTGTCACTGTGCTGCTGCTACTACTTCTGTTACTACTACTACCACTACTGCTGTGCTTTTACTACTACTACTTCTGTTACTACTACTGCTACTGTGCTGCTACTACTACTTCTATTACTACTACTACTACTACTACTACTACTACTAACATATTACTACTACTACTACTATTTCTATTACTACTACTACTACTACTTCTGCTGCTGCTGTGCTACTACTATTATTACTACTACTGGTGGTGCTGTTGCTGCTACTTATATGATTTCACTGCCATTACTGTTGCTGTGGTTGTCATCATCATCCTTCATCTTTGAAAGAGGAGGAGGAGATTTTTGAAATCATACTCCATGAAAAAGATGGCAAAATGAGAAGCAAAGCAAAGATAGCTGTTTGTCATCTTGGATGGAGGGGAATGTTAAGGAAAAAGGTACACACACACACATTGTTGTTGTTTTTGTTCTTACCAGGGAGAAGGGGGGTGCCTATGGGAGTGGTGCTACTGTGGCTGATGGCGTCTTCAGCTTCTTCTCCTACAGGTAATGTAGTGCAGTGCTGGTTTCGTCTCATCTCTGCATTGTAGTTGTGGTCTGTCTGTCTGGTTGTCCTGTTTTGTACTGTCTTTGATATCTTTCTCTCTGCTTTTCATGTTCTGTACTGTGTCGTGTTCTATACTATATTTGTCTCTCTGCTCATGCTTTGTACTATGTCTCTCTGCTTGCCATGTTTAATACTGTTTTTGTGTCTTGTCATGAGTTGATTCTAGACTGTCATAGTGCTGGTCTCCTACTTATTTTAGCTGGTCACAAGACATTGTAAGCAGTGCACCATAAAAAAGCACACAAAACGAAAACAAAAAAAGATTGCTGCTGCGTGAATGAAGCATTGCTTGCCAAGTGCCATTTTGCTGATTATCTGAGTACTTCAGCTCTGACTACTCGCCGTGTGTGTTCTACCACTGTTGCATTGTTCTATGAAATGAAAATGGCAAGTGATGTGAAATTTCAGAGGTGTGTTTAAGAAAAACTAGGAGTGAATGTGAACAGCTGTGACAGAAACATGAGCAAGAGTTTTGGAGTAATGTCTCTGGGTCTGACAGGCTCCTGATCAGCATTGATGGTTGAGAGAAGAATGGAAGACAGTCATCAGACATATAGAAGTTACAGGGAAGATCAGAAGTGATGACATACCATTTCATAACAAAAACAACTGGTTACTTGCATTGGCCAGCATGTTGACCTCAGCTGTCAAAACAGTGTTTTCAGATAGGCCATCTCCCCGCTATGGGGATGCCTGTCAGTTTGAATTACCATCCCTCATCTCTGGAAATTTTTGTTGAGAATTCCCTCTTTTTCTATCCCTCTTTTTTATTTATACTTGTTCCTTTTTTCCTGTCACCTCCTTCTTGTCTATTTTCTGCCCTCTTGGTCCATTCTCCTGCCTTTTATCCAGAAAGACTTTAAAGATAACAATTCTCTCCCATGCTGATGTCACTGGGCATAATTTGTCAGGCACTTAATGGCAGTGCAACACATTTTCACTCATACGAGAGACATAGAATGAATGATTGAATGAATGAATGAATGATCTTTATTTTTCAAGGGTGACAGATAAGCATTCACAGACTTTTTTCATCCTGCCCTTGTCCGGCCATAGATAGTTGCTGTCTGAGCATTAAACAAAGAATAAGACAGGCTATCAAACCAAAACAACTTTTGCATGACCGGTTGGCCAGCGGTGGAGGGCTGGGGGTAACGAAGGACTCTCTTTTGTCAATTTAAGGTGCCTGTGAGCATTTTACATTTTATTTAAAATAAAGAATTTGGAATGAAATATGATGGTGATTTTTTTTCTGTTGGTTGTGACAGAGACCCTCACAGCACACAGACCCTGAAGGCGTTTGAGGACAGTGTGCAGTGGGCAGTCAGTGGCCAGTTTTCTAACCAGGAACTGGACGAGGCCAAAATCACTGTTTTTCAGGCGGTAGTGGTGTGGTGGTGTGTTGTGTTTGTTTGTGTGTGTGTGTGTGGTGTGTGTGTGTGTGTGTGTGTGTGTGTGTGTGTGTGTGTGTGTGTGTGTGTATGTGCGTGCATGCACATTCATCACAACACCTTATAGACCTTGTTATGTGTGAGTACAATGAATGCATATGTGTTTGTGTGTAGTTACATGTGTACAAATTTGTCTACATGTGTAATCTGAAAAGGGGCAGAAGATAAGATAATGACAAGACAGAAGAATCAAAACAAAAAGCAACAGACAATACATCTTATATCCATTAACCTGTTTTATTCATGCACAAAGATTTACAATCACAGATGTATTTCATTCAAAAGAGTCATTTCGTGCTAATGTAAAATGCATTTGACAAAATGTGAATACAGATAAAGGAAATTGACAGTAGAGAATAGCAAACCAAAACTTTAATTCTGTCTTCAACAAAAGATAGTCTCTAAAATGTGTTTTCTTCATCAATTTTGAACTTAGATTTCATCATCTTGTTAGTGTAACACGCATCACACATGTAGATTAGTGGGGTTGGATGGTGTGTGTGCATGCGTGTGTGTGTGTGTGTGTGTGTGTGCGTATGTGTGTGTGTCTGTGTCTGTGTGTCTGTGTGTAAGTAAGCATATATGCACACTCACACAGAACATACATGTGTGTGCATGTGCATGTGTGTGTATGCTAGCATACATGAATGATTGTACATGTATGTGCATATAGGTGTGTTTTATTCACACAGGTGTGGATCACGTGTTAAGAGTGCATGCGGTTGCCCCATAGACATGCTTGCACATGTATGCTCACACACATTTGCACTCACACATGGATGATATATGTATACCACAGTGCTCAAAACCAACATCACTCAGTCAAGATTGCCATATTAAGCGCACACTTTCCTTTTACCTAGTCCAAGTGTGGCCAGTTCCTGCTATGATTAGCACCAGCTGCCTTGATCTGAGCTGGGATGGGATGGATTGATTAGCAGCTGAGAGGAGCTGAAAGTGGGGGAAAGTGACAGCTGTGATACATTGTATCTATAGATGTGTGTTGTGGCAGATTGACAAGCCGGTGACCCCAGGCAGCCAAGGCATGCTGCTGTTCCTGGACGACGTGAGCGATGACATGAGGCAGGCACACCGAGACCTCCTCTTTGCCGTCACGCGTGACAGCATCATCAGAGTGGCCAAGACGTAAGGACCATGGGGATGAATGAACACTTTCCCTTTTTTCTTTTTTCTTTTTTTTTAATGGAGGAGTCTCATGTGTTGGTATTACTGAGTTTAGCGTTAGCTTCCACACTTAATAATAATGACTGGTAGTCTTGTGTAAAATGACAGGTTAGTGTGTGTATATGTATTACTCTTTTTGTGTGTGTGTGTGTGTGTGTGTGTGTGTGTGTGTGTGTGTGTGTGTTGTGTGGTGTATGTGTGTGTGTGTTGTGTTGTGTGTGCGTGCGTGTATGCGTGCGTACGTGTGTGTGTGTGCGTGCGTGCATGCATGTGTGTGTGTGAGCTCTGTATGTTGGAATGTCATGTCTACACACAGGGTGGTGTTAATGTTGTAGGTACCTGGCAGAGAAGGGTGGGCGGCAAGGGACCTGCTGTCTGGGCCCAGCTAACCCTGCCTTCCAGGAGGACAGTGCATGGTCCGTCATCAGAGAGCAGTGAGCCCTCACCCTACTGTAGGACCCAGGAACCCTATATTTCAGAGGTTAATTGTTAGAGAACTGTGAACACTGAGCATGCAGCACATACTGTGTGGGCCCAGGAACAGTGTACTTCAGGGGTTTATTGTTAGGAGAACTGTGAATCAGTATACTTCAGAGATTAATTGTTAGAGAACTGTGAACACTGAGCACACAGTACATGCTGTATAGGGCCTAGGAACAGTACATTTAAGAGGTTAATTGTTAGAGAACTGTGAACACTGAACATACAGCACATGTCCTGCTATAATGTATTTGAGTCACCGCTTGTTAGAATACAATGAGTGTTGACTGTACATTACAGTCCGCCAACAATGTGTTTTTGTCATCGCTTGTTGGAGATCAGTGAGCACTGTGCACACTGTACATGTCCAGTTACAGATCATGTCAGTGAACACTGAACACAGTGCATGCTGTTACAGTAATTATGTCTGAACACTGAACACAGTACATACTGTTACAGTGAGTATATCAGTGAATGCTGAACACAGTACATGCTGTTACAGTAATTATGTCTGAACACTGAACACAGTACATACTGTTAAAGTAATTATGTCTGAACACTGAACACAGTACATACTGTTACAGTAATTATGTCTGAACACTGAACACAGTACATACTGTTACAGTAATTATGTCTGAACACTGAACACAGTACATGCTGTTACAGTGAGTATATCAGTGAATGCTGAACACAGTACATACTGTTACAGTGAGTATATCAGTGAATGCTGAACACAGTACATACTGTTACAGTGAGTATATCAGTGAATGCTGAACACAGTACATACTGTTACAGTGAGTATATCAGTGAATGCTGAACACAGTACATACTGTTACAGTGAGTATATCAGTGAACGCTGAACACAGTACATGCTGTTACAGTAATTATGTCTGAACACTGAACACAGTACATACTGTTACAGTGAGTATATCAGTGAATGCTGAACACAGTACATGCTGTTACAGTGAGTATATCAGTGAATGCTGAACACAGTACATACTGTTACAGTGAGTATATCAGTGAATGCTGAACACAGTACATACTGTTACAGTGAGTATATCAGTGAACGCTGAACACAGTACATGCTGTTACAGTAATTATGTCTGAACACTGAACACAGTACATACTGTTACAGTAATTATGTCTGAACACTGAACACAGTACATACTGTTACAGTAATTATGTCTGAACACTGAACACAGTACATGCTGTTACAGTGAGTATATCAGTGAACGCTGAACACAGTACATACATACTGTTACAGTAATTATGTCTGAACACTGAACACAGTACATGCTGTTACAGTGAGTATATCAGTGAATGCTGAACACAGTACATACTGTTACAGTAATTATGTCTGAACACTGAACACAGTACATGCTGTTACAGTGATTATGTCTGAACACTGAACACAGTACATGCTGTTACAGTAATTATGTCTGAACACTGAACACAGTACATGCTGTTACAGTGAGTATATCAGTGAACGCTGAACACAGTACATGCTGTTACAGTGATTATGTCTGAACACTGAACACAGTACATGCTATTACAGTGAGTATATCAGTGAACGCTGAACACAGTACATGCTGTTACAGTAATTATGTCTGAACACTGAACACAGTACATGCTATTACAGTGAGTAAATCAGTGAACACAGAACACAGTACATGCATGGCCAGCAAACATGTAGTTTAGTCATTACTTGTTGTCAGAGAACACTGTATACTGGCCACACTGAACGTCATCCACCAACAGTGTATTTCAGTGGTGCATTGTCTCTGAACACAGCCTGTTGAAACACACAGGCACATATTGTGATCACTTTTTTTAAAAAACACTTCCATCATTAACTCTGAATCTCAAGAAACCCTAAAAAAAAACCAACCCAAAACCCAGTCAGTGCAATCAGCATTCACATGCAGACCATCCAAATTATTTCATTACTCAATACAAAAATTTACTAAGGACAAGGTAGTGTAGTCTGAATTTCACCAGAAATTCACTCATAGTTCTCCCAGCTTACTGCATTTTGCCACCAGTTTGTTGTCTGTATTGAGAGATGGGTTTGGTTTTTTTTTCTTTATTTCTCATCTAAAACTCCAAGGATCACCAGTGGTAAGATTTTGCATTAGCGATCGTTTGCCTACCATGGAGGTAGCTGCATTCTGACTTTGGGAAACTGAGCTTTAAAAGGCTCATTCGGATGAGACTCGAAACCGAGGCCCCGTGTGCGAATGCACGCAGAACATCTTGCGCACACGTTAAAACCCCGTTCCACCTTTCGGAAGAGTAGGCCATCGTGTGCCGGTAGGAGCGGATGACAAAATTATAACAAACCAGCATGCACACAGGTGTCGTGTTTAGACACCATCCCTGAAGAAAAATCGGGGAGTTGGAGTTGGGGATCTTTGCGCCTGGTGGCAGCATGATCTGTGGCTCTGTAGGTCAAATGCAAGCGCTTTGATTTGTCTTTACAAGAGATAGCGCTATACAAATTCCATGTATTATTATTGTTCATTCTGGTGAGTGAAGATGAGTTCTTAGCAATTTAGAGTAAAACAGAGACATTCTGGTAATAACTGTTGTTTCACATGTATGGATATAATCTTGCAAGTTTTTATGGAGATGTAATCTTAGATGTTTTATGTCTTTTACCAGAGTGTGTTTGCTGATGGAATGATAAACTTTGTGTTCTTCCATATAATGGAATATAAAGTATGTGTGTGTGTGTGTGTGTGTGTGGTAACAGTGTGAACAGAGAATTGTGTGTGTCTGTGTGTGTGTGTGTGTTTTAGTTATATCTGTATGTGCATGTGTTTTAGATGTGTGTTTGGTGTGTGTGTGTGTGTGTTTGAATTTGCTAGTGTGTTTGGTGGTTGTCTGGTTCTTCTTGAGCTGTGTATTTGCTGTGAAAAGATGGTATACAGAAAGGGTTTTCACCAACTCTTGAATTGGTAAAATTGCAGACATTTTAATGAACATTTTGGTGACTGATAAAAAAAAAAGGACAAACCCTTTCAACTTCCTTTGAAATTGGAATTATTCATGCTGTGTTTGACATGTAACATTGTGATGTATTGTTTTTCTTGAAATTGTAAATATATCCCAAAATCAATTACATCAATTTGTTGTGTTGTGTTACTTGAATGATTTTATAAGAAAGGAGGGGTTCAAAAAAGTACTTGCAGTAGAACAGACTCTCATTCACATTATGTCACACACACACACACACACACACACACACACACACACACACACACACACACACACACAAATAAGGGTATCATAATGTTGTGTATAGTTATGTGTGTCCATGTTCATGAAGAAAACTAATGCTTTTCTCATGATCAGCAAATGCAAGAAATTGCAGCTCTGCATTTCATGCAAAAGTATTTCAACCAAAATCACTTGACATCCCTGAAGTTGGAATGCAGTTATCTTAATGGCCACCAAAAACGGTTGCATACACAAAATCTCACCATGGGTGAACCTCAGAGTCTAGCCAAGAAACAGACAAAAAAAAAACCCATCACATGACTATTCTTCAGTTTTTTTGTTTTGTTTTTTTAAGAAGCCAACATAAACAATACCTGTCATTTTAGACTGACATTTTAGGAATCAAGGCAAAAATGACCATGCTAATCAAGCAAATAAACATACAGAAGTATTCCATAACAATAAAGCAGTCTGCGAGAAATTCAATCAACATGATATACCCAAAGAAAAAAAAACAATACCCAGCAAAATCAAAATATGAAAAAAAACTCGAAAAAAAACAAAAACAAAAACAACAAACAAATGAACAAAGGCAAAGAAGCAAATAACAAAAGTGAAACAATCAACAATAAAAAAGTAAACTAATCATGACATATGAACATAACATCAAATGGTAACATAGCATTAGGTAAATAATTCTTTTACAGTGCTAAAAAAAAAAGACAAAATGTAATAGATATGATGAAATCATGTCACTGGGATTGTCTTTTCTGTCCATGTTGTCAAAAAATTAAGAAAGAAAAAAATCAGATTCTGATTCATAGGGTAATGGTCATGAAACATTTTTAGCATCATCCTCAAAGTCAAATTGCAGCTCCCTTAATGGTGGGTAAAAGCGGTTGCACATGCAAAATCTCACCCTTAGTGAACCTTGGAGCTCTACCGGAGGAATCACAACAGCAACAAAAGCAAATCCAGCTTGGAAGCAGCGACCCATTGTGTACATGGATCTAGCTTCTTCATGATCTTTGTTGAAATCAACAAAAACAAATGTAGCTCTCCTGTTTAAATTTGGTAATTATTTGATCACAGGAACTGGTAAAGTATGGTTGAAAAACAGAATGTGAATGAAGGTAATATATATTTTATAGGCTTAGCCCAATGCACACCATATACAATACAATAAAAAAAAATACTTTATTATCCCCAAAACAAGAAGGTTTGTAAGTTACAAGCAAAGGATTAAACTAAAAGATACAAGAATAACAAGCAAACATGTCATCTGAGAACTTACAGCACCATACAAAGTACATTTCGTCCTCTATGCAAACAACATATACAAGACTACAAGATTCACTGTTGTGATCTTGGTGTTTTCATCTGTATAAAACTATAGCTCCGCACTTTTATTCTGAGCTTTAATTTTTTACCAAGAGGGCACCCCTGACTGGGCCTCTGAGGCCTGTGGATCTATAAATTGTCATGATTGGATTGGAACCCAGGGAACACCATTCAGAAGGGTTATTGAGGGGGTCACGCCACATACAAAATGACAATAAGAATAGTGGATAGACGTGTCACAAACATAAACATATATTTCAGGAAAAAATGATTTCCAGGGAAAAATGTACAAATCATGAATGTAAACATCCGGTTTAGAACCAATGCATACATAATTATGTATAAATGAATGCAACACACGCACGCGTGCGCCACACACACCACGCGCACACATGTAGCATGCGCGCGCTCGCGTGTGTGTGTGTTGCATTCACACACACACACGCAAACACACGTACACCACACGCAAACCACGTACGCACGCACACACACCCATGCACACACACACACACACACACACACACAGCACAGCACAATCTCACAGCATCTGTATCCGTGTGGAATCAAGGATGAGAATATTTTTCAATTTTCCCGATTCAAACTGTTTCAGAGCATTCTCTCTGTGTGTAAATTAAGGCAAGGAGACCTACAGCTGACGTCATAAAGTGGACGACGTCACAAGATGTCGTCATCCTGATGGCAGTCGTGGGTGTAGGACCAGTATCGGTAGCGGAGTGACTTGTCCAGCAGTTTCCATCGGCCAATCTGTGTTCTCCTGAAACAACACAAATCTACCATGACGAACTCATTCAGGTGCACAGTTGCAGCACTCATGCCTCTCGCTCACATTCTGACTGTGTGCTTGTAGGTTATGCCACCCCCCTCCCCTTCCATTCCTATCTCCCATCTCATTCTCTTCTTTTTCTATTTCTCTGAATAGTATCCATGTGTCTGCTTCCACCCCGTCACTGTTGTTGATGTCGTTGTTGAACATGTACCTGTGTGCTAGTTTTCAGTGAGTGCAAACTTACATGCATGATAATGCATGGGCGTGTGTGAGCATGTGTAGATATGTATACGCGGTGTGTGCGTATGTATCTATTTATTTATGTATTGTTTTATATCGAGGATAATGGAATAGCACTCATGTATGAGAGAGAGAGAGAGAGAGAGAGAGAGAGAGAGAGAGAGAGAGAGAGAGAGAGAGAGAGAGAGAGAGAGACAGACAGACAGACAGACAGACAGACAGACAGAGACAGACAGACAGAGACAGACAGACAGAAGAAGACGAAGACAGAGAGTATCAACCGATTAAAAAAAAAAAAGAGCACAACACTTCCACACACCGTTTGTAGATAACGAATCCAGCAAAAACCAAAGCCATGGACACCACGGTCAGACAGATCCCCAGAGCTGTCTTCTGTCCGGGAGATAGGTGGCGTCCCTCTGACCTCTCTTCTTCCACACCCCCTCTCCCCCCTCTGTAGCCGGCAAGGGACCGCTAGATCCGTCCATCCCCGTCACTCCCTCTGGTCCACTGCTGCTGATCTGGGCAGAACTGCTGTACTGCCACACAGACAGCGGGGAAGAGGGGAACATCTCTGTGGAGGAAATGGCAATACTCTGCGACCAGACATTTGGAATAGCATCCTCGTCTGACTTTGAAACTGATTCCCATTTTCTGATTGGTTTCTCTCTGTGGAATCATTACTTCCAGCTGATAGGGATACCGTGTTAGAAAATGTTTGTGTTGGGCTTGTTCTGATAGTTTTGTCCAAAGCTGACAAGGTCTGAACGTGTGGAGATGGTTCTGAGACTGGGGAAATGATAGGAGATGTAACAATGAGCGCAGTGGCTTTTGGGATTGAACTGTTGAACTGATGGAGAGGAGACTTTCCCAGTGAGGTGTCTCTGTCTCCCTGGGAAGTCTTTCGGTCAAAGAAGGGCTGAGTATTGTGTCAACGTTTTCAGTATCCAGTGAAATGTGGGATGGAGTTGGCGTTGATGAAGACACAGCAACTGGTGGGAACTGTGAAGATGTTTGTAAAAACCACTGGAAGTTATGACATGAGGTGAAGGTGTACTGTCAGCTAAACTGACTGGAGGCTGAGTTGATGAAGAGAATCCTTGATAGGTGATGGAATCCCCACTGTGGTAGGTACCACCACTTGTAGACAAGACGGCCTTGGTCACCGTGAATGCGGATGTCATCAATACTTCACTTTGTGTACCAGCTGTGGTTCCTTCAGACATTGGCACTGTCGCAGACATGAAGATGACACTATCGTTCTGTCTTTTGTTCGTGGAAGGCAGGCTATTCAATGCTGATGACAGCATATCCTGGGGAGTCACAGAATGACGTAACACGTCACTGCTGGCAATTGTCACACTTTGTAAGCTTGAGGCTGC
>CM060316.1:25770614-25780614 GCA_030674155.1 Stramonita haemastoma | reverse complement strand
GTTAAATGATTGTGTTTTTGTGTCCAATCCCTTTCTCACTGCCCCTTTGTTGGCCTAAATGGGCTTAAAAGCTTACCATTGTATTGTCATTTCTTTCTTTCTAATAGTGTGTGTGTGTGTGTGTGTGTGTGTGTGTGTGTGTGTGTGTGTGTGTGTGTGTGTGTGTGTGTGTGTGTGTGTGTGTGTTTTTTTTTTGTATTTTGTACCACTTTATGTCACGCAGATTTTCTCTGCGTGAATTCGGGCTGCTCTCCCCGGGGAGAGCGCGTCGCCACATGTGCAGCGCCTACCCATTTTTTTTTCTTTTTCCTGCATGCAAGTGTATTTGTTTCCCTATCAGAGTGGCTTCTTTCTACAGAATTTTGCCAGGGACAACCCCCTTGTTGCCGTGGGTTCTTTTACGTGACTAAATAGTGATGTGTAACACACGGGACCTCGGTTTATCGTCTCATCCGAAAGACTAGCGCCCAGACCACCACTCAGGGTCTAATGGATGGGGAAAAAGTTTTGGGTCCAAACGGGGTACGAACCCCGCACACTCCGACCCGACTTTTTGCTTTCTAGGCAAGGCGCGTGACCACCTAGACCACCGATCCACTGTGGTGTGTGTGTGTGTGTGTGTGTGTGTGTGTGTGTGTGTGTGTGTGTGTGTGTGTGTGTGTGTGTGTGTACGTGTGTGTGTGTACGTGTGTGTGTGTTACGTGTGTGTGTACGTGTGTGTGTGGTCGTGGCTGCGTGCGTGCGTGCGTGCACGTGGTGGTGTGTGTGTTTCTTTTGGTTCACGTCCTCTTGTTCGCTCTCTCTCTATGTGTTGTTTTTTTTCTCGTGCATTTAATTTTTCCTTTTTTCCTTCCTTCCCTTTCTTTTTTTCAAAGGAGAAACGGGCATTACTGCAGTTGAAATATAAAGGTCAGACAACCAGTACACAATTCATTACTGTTAGACTCAGAACACTATCTGAAGTCAGACTTTCCCTTATCCAGTAAACCAGGAGTAATGGGCTGAGCGCCAGTCTTTCGGACGAGACCATACACCGAGGTGTACACAAAACGTATACAAGCACGCATGAAATGTGAAGCCCATGGCAGAAAGAGAATCAGTTGACCTTAAAAAAAATCGTCGCAGGAAAAAATCCTTGCTTTAGGTAAAAACATGCTTACGTTGATCAGAAAGAAAGTGGTCATACCATGCAGTGTCCTGATGACTTCCGAGGGGAAAAGAACTCTAATAAATGAAAACAATACACAGCAACTAAATGTAAAACAACGCAAAACAACACCTATCAGTGCCACGCGGTTCAAGGCAATATAATACAATACGATACGATACGATATGATACAGGAACAAAAATTACAATACAACGCAATACGATACAAGTGCAATGGTAGGAAAAATACAATACAATAGCCATACAAGCACAATAATTAGGCAATGAATACTGTACGAGAGAGAGAGAGAGAGAGAGAGGAAGAGAGAGAGAGAGAGAGAGAGAGAGAGAGAGAGAGAGAGAGAGAGAGAGAGAGAGAGAGGAGAGAGAGAGAGAGAGAGAGAGAGAGAGAGCGCACACACACACACACACACACACACACACACACACACACACACATGCGCGCGCGCGCGCCCACACACACACACACACACACACACAACACACACACACACACACACACACACACCCTCAACGACTATAGTATTACCATTGTGCGGGGCCACAACAAGGGGTGACCCAAGCGCAGCGAGTCCCTGCAGTAGAGCAGTGAAGCACAGAGCGATTGGCACGAGCATGGCTGAAATAGACTGACTGACACTGTCACTGTGTCACGAGCATGGCTGAAGAAGACTGACTGACACCGGCATACTCCTCGCTCTCTCTTCGGCAGTGGCACTCTCTTCGTGACACTGGCATCTTTTCTCGTGTTACAATGCAGAGAGAGGCTCCCTCGTGAAATTTTCCCCTCTGGAAAAATTTGGAATCTGTCACTAATTCATCACACCATATTCTTCAAACTCTTGGAATTGTGTCCTTCTTTCAAGCCCACACGTCCACAGATTTTTTTTTTTTGGGGGGGGGGGGGGGGGGGGCATCTTCTGTGACGTTCTTGTCTTACTATTTCCACGCTATTCAGTTCGATCTCTCAACCCCAGCCATGCCCTGATTCGTGATATCGCATCCTCAGGGGCAGAAGTCCACAGGGAGTCTATCAATGTAAGGTCGCTGTGAGGCCACCAGCCAGAGGAGCCCTGAAATGCTGCTGGGTCACTTTGGTGGTGTTCGGTGGTGCCCGTTCTGAGCGAACATACATAGGACACCACCTACTAAACTCCACACTGACGACAATCATACCTTAGTCGAGGAGCCAGATAGTGAGTCGCCCACCAAAAACCTACTTCCGTGAACCTCCAGCCTTGAAGGCTTTGACACAAACTCACCACAGGCACACAAGTGTATGGGAAACAAACTGAGGACATCATGAGACCAGAGCAACTGGGGACACCGAAACAGAGACAAGTTTCTTTTATTGCATGATGATCAATGGTGATGAGCGCGAAGTAAGTAATGATACTGCTGTGGAAGTACATGTTGTTCGAAACTATTTGACAATATTCTAATGTATCAAGGCATCAACTGGGCCCGAGAGATACTGATACCTGCAGTGTTGGTCAGGTAATTTGAGCAACACTCTCAAAATCGTAAGAATCGTAAAAAATATGTATAGGGGATGAAGCTGGACAATATGGTCCCAGTCTTCTCAATGGTCCCATAGCAAACTCTGGGTAGGAGCAGGCTGGTGTTCCTTAAAATTCCGATGATTCTTGTGGGATTGGATAGTGCAGCAGGCCTTTGATCCATGTAGGTCTGTTTTCCTTGTATTGGATGATGGTGGATGGGTGGTCTACAGGTAACGCACCTGTCTAAAAAGTAAGATGTGGCGAGTTCAACAGCCTTTTATTTCCGAAGTTGGAATATGGCTGCAAAATGGTAGACAAAAATAGATTCATTTGCAAAATCTCACCATCGTAGAGAAACGAAAAATAAAATCCCTGTTTGAACCCGATCCATCTGACTTTGAGTTAAGGTCTGGGTGCTAGTCTTTAAGATAAGATGACAACCCGAGGTCGTATGCACTACAAATTTTGCGCAGGTAAAAGAACCCAGGTCAACAAGATACATGTACCTAGAGAAATTATTTAGAACCACCCCCTCTCACTCTGTAAGGAAAACAATACACATATTGACAGGGGAAAATGATGGGTGGCGCTGCTCTTGTGGCAACACACTCTCCTGAAGAAGCCCGCCGGATTTCACGAATGCGAAATGGAAAAGGTAAAGGTAAAAGGTAGAGGTGTCCCATAACCTACATGGTCATAGGGGAGCGAGGCATCAAAGACCTTAGCTTCTCAGCTTCTGAGGGTGGCGCCCATCTCCTTTCCCTCGCTGCTTTACCTTCCGTGACCCTTAGAGGGCAGGTACCAGTTTACAGCTGGATGAACTGGGGGATTGTACTGAAGCCAAGGCGCGCAAACGGTTACCCATTCAACTGGCAAATACGCTCGATGCTGCTTAACTTTAACCTGGGGAAAAGCGAGCGCTCTGACCACTGAGCTATCCCGCCCCCACGCAAAATGTGCCGTTACTTACAGGGATACATTACAATGCAATACAAATCAAAACAAAACAATACAACACCACACTACACAGCACAACACAATACAACGCAATAAGATGCAATACAATAGTGACTGCGCTGTCTCGCTTGCATGTGTCAGCAGTAGGTGTCGTAGCTAATTTTATCCGGTGGGTCTTTTAAGCCTGGGAACTCATGTTCTGACGTTGACACACACACACACACACACACACACACAGCACAGATGTCATGTGGCGGGATGAGACTCATGGAAAAGCACTGTTCTGCATCAGCCATACACTCTGCTATCGGTAAACCTCTATCTGCCGTGTCTGTACTTTCTAGGATAACTCATAGTAGGAAACTGATGGATGCTGTAGCCGAGTGGTTAAGATTGTTGGACTTCGATCTTGCGGGTACAGAAAGTCGTGGGTTCCAATCTTGGCAGCGGTGTCTGGTGAATTCAGGGCAGGTTAAAAAATTTTTTTTTATGATCTCCCCGGTCAACTTAAAATGCACACCTACCAGTGCCTTAATTCCCTTCGTGTATACATACACATACAGAAGATCTGATCTGCTCGTTAAAGATCAAACAATCCATGTCAGCGGTTGGTGGGTTACAGAAACACGAAGATACCCAGCCTGCATCATGTGCAAAAATAAGCTGCCTGAAGTCCGAACATGTCGGCGAGGCCAGTGGGCAGACCTCTTGCAGAGTTACAAGCACAGGAGACGACCAGGAACTACGCATTTTATCTGATAAGGGAACTCAAGAGAAGAGAGATGTCGTGGGAACACTTCCTTATTCTGCAATGCTGGTTTTTAGTTCGAGTTGGACTGAAGGCTGTTCACTATACGAGGTCCTGCTGTGGACAGAGCCGTGAGAAGGTCGTTAGCCAGGCTGTGACACTGGGAGTAGGATTAATAAAGGTTAACAAAAGAAGGGTGAATGACTGATGGAAAAAAGAAGGTATCTCCTTCCCACAATAAGCTCTTGCCGGCATCTTCATTCCATAGCAGATCATGTCGGTGGCCTCATCTCTTCCAGCGCTGACTGTTCTCGGTTTCGGTTGCAGCGATGGAGACAGGACATGAGGCACAGTCTTCACCATAGACAGGTAGGAGAGAGGCTGTCAGCTGTATTCACCGGGTAAATGTTTACCAATGTTAAGGTTGTATTATATTGTATAGTATTGTATGTTGTATACCACTTTAAGTCACGTCAGATTTCTCTGGTTGAAATTTAGGCTCCACTACCCGAGGAAAGTGTCGCTACAAGACAAGCGCCACTCATTATTTTTTCTGTTTACAACTGTATTTGTTTCCCAACAGGTAACCACGCTCGACGCTGCTTAACTTGACTGGGGGAAAGCGAGCGCTCTGACCACTGAGCTATCCGCCCCCTTGTTGCAATAGCATCTTTTAAATTGAAAGGATCAACAGAGGCAATACATGTAAAACTAAAAACGATACAGCTGTGTAATCCTTTGAACAAATACATGGCACTTGTCTCATAAACATCACCTTCTCACTGTTTTTGCTTTCTGTCAGTCAGTCCGTCTGTCTGTCCCTCTCTTTCCCTTCTCTCTCTCTCTCTCTCTTTCTCACTTTCCGTGTTACTGACTCTGTAAACAAGAATGTTTATTGTGTGGAGGGTTTTAAGTTTGACTATAACATATGACGTAAATGGTCACCTGTGTGTCAGAATGCTAACCTCACGTCGACATTAACAATAGGTTACAGTGCTTTCTGGAAATAGTTCATGGTCTTAAAATGTGACAACATACATGGTGTCGTTAAATGGATTTAATATCGCTAACTGGTTTAAGTCAAGTAAGAAAAACGCTAAACTGTGGGAATCTGGTCAAAAAGTAACTTGAAATGATTTTTAAGCCGCTCAGCACATCATTCTCGGTCAACACACTTGAAAACACAAGCCAAAATAATGGCAATAAAAAGATATTACATAAATAAAAATTCACTTGAAACTATGAAAGTGAAACGGGTATTCCCTAACTTTCCTGGGGAAAACCTGTCGTTTTACCCGAGTTTGCAGCTCTCAAAGACAAGACAGTACGTCAGAATTGGAATCGTTTGTCTTGAGATTGTGCACTGGCAGCCCACTTGGTAAAGGAAAGGAGAAGTTGTTTTTTCGCGTTTGTTTTTATCTCCCATGATGTTTCCAGACCCAGGGAGGAGTGCTTATCTCCATTGAGCCTATCCCCTTTACGACATTCACCACTTTACGACATTCACCACTTTACGACACAACAGCCGTACCTTGTACAGATCTAGAACACTAGGTCCGTATGGTAGGCACTGCATTTCAGCAACAGGCAGCACCAACTTTACTGGTAAGTCACCGCGTGACTGACTTACTATATGTAAGCAGATGTGGATAGATTTAATCATGAACTATTCATCTATTTAAGATATGTTTTTCATCTCAGGATTAGATCTATAGTCTTTGAATTGCGTTGAAATTTTCGAAAAGCCAGAAACTTCCAGAATGGAGCACACATAGTTCTCGACCATTTTCTTGTCTTCACTTTCTTTTCCTGTCGCCAGTTTTGAATTGTCAGTATGAAAAATATGGTATGGAACATGGGGCAAATAAAGCTAATGTTTTGTAAATCAGAGCTGAATGATTTAGTTAAGGTTGTTCCTCAATCTTCTGATAATGATTTATTTTAGGCCCTAATCTATCTGTTCACACACACACACACACACACACACACACACACACACACACACACACACACACACACACACACACACATATATATATATATATATATATATATATATATTATATATATATATATATATATACACACCCGTAAAATCCCTAGCATACGCCCACCCCCCTGTCCACTGATTTAGGGCAAAATTGGGGGATGGGCGTTTGCTAGGGATAGACTCCTTTGCACAAAATAATTTTTGTGCTCAACCGTGTAATTGAGTGAATACAAACCCCGAAAGCATGTAAGTTAGGTCGTGTAAGTAGAAGTGAAGGAAAATAGAAAAAAAGGGATTTTGAGGCAAAGAAGGCCAACGAGTTCCATGGCTTTCCGTTGTAGGTCTTGTTTCGCAATACCCTGCCTTCAGAGCTTACATCTTCCAGATAATGCAGCACACCTTGGTCGACATGTTCAGATCTAACTGTTGGTCCTTTTGACAGTTTCCATTTCTGTTTGTCTTTTCCGTACTGCTGTTCAAGTCTATCTCTGTTTTCACTCCATTCCCTGATCTTCTTCCTATCCACAGAAAATTCACGGCACACTCGAAACATTCCCACCTACTTCGTTATCCAGATACTGGAGGGCTTCCAATTTGAAAGATACAGTGTAAGACTGTCGCGGGAGTGAGGAGAGGGGACAAAGAATAAGAAAAAAGGAAAGAAACACGAAAAGGTAAAGAAGGGGAAAAAGATTACTTTTAGAACAGTCTGCACAAATCCTAGTGAAAGTGAGCATAGTCTCTTTGAAAAAAGCAGGGTGGGCGTTTGCTAGGTAGTTACCCCTGTGCACAACTTTTGGCCCAAGTGGGGTGTGGGCGTTTGCTAGATGGTGGGCTTATGCTAGGGATTTTACGGTATATATGTATGTGTGTGTGTGTGTGTGTGTGTGTGTGTGTGTGTGTGTGTGTGTGTGTGTGTGTGTGTGTGTGTGTGTTTAATTTTTTAAAATAACATTTTATTAGCATTTCTTAATTTATTTATAGTTTTCTCTAAGTCTGATATCACTAAATGTGAAAAGACGCTAAAAATACAGCAAAAAGAAGCAGATTTAGATCTAGAGCTCTAAGGAGCGACTGCAACGAGGTTTTTTTGTTTGTTTTGTGTTTTAATCAGCTCCATTTGGAGTCCTTAAAGTACGGCGCTGAAGAGTTGCAGCATTACAGAACTGTTTGATACTAGATCTATGGGCTAAACAGTGGAACCTTGTGATCGAGGGAACTGTCTTTGGATAGCAATTTCCGTGTAAACTATGTTTCAGTTTCAGTTGTCTATGCCATGACTTAAGTTTATTTTATCTCTTTCCCACAGACGCCATTCATCTTCCTCTCTAGATATGTAGATTTTTGCACATCTCTCCAGGCATTGGTTTGTTTCTAAAAAATAAAGAAAAATCCCATTGAATAAACCAGCCACCATCCAACCAACCAACCAAAACAGACACACAAACAGCCCCCTTCCTAACGAATAGCCAACCAACCAACCAACCAACCAACCAACCAACCAACCAACGAACCAGCCTTCCAATCAACCTAACAAACACTGAAAGGTTTAAAAAAAAAAGAAAGAAAAAGAAATACCCAAACAAAACTCTACACAGAGTTTGACCAGAACAATGTGTTCATGGTAAACTGGAGATCTCTCAGCCACCGTGGAATTTTAGACAGTCATCATCACCTTGGACGGGATAGCTCAGTGGTCAGAGCGCTCGATTCCCCCCAGTCAACGTTAAGCAGCATCGAGCGTGGTTACCAGTTGGATAGGTGACCGTTTCCGCGCCTTGTCTTCAGTACAGTTCCCCCAGCTGTAAATGGGTACCTGCCCTCTTATGGCTCAGGGAAGGTAAAGCAGTGAGGGAGCACGGCTGTCAAAACGGGGAAAATCTGACTCTTTAGTTGGCGGCTGGCACTGCCTCCGTAACCGAATTCCATCCCACCGCTAGGCTAGGCTATCTAGGGCGCCGCGCGGTCAGGGTCAGAGTCCAGCACTGGCGATGCTGCTATACTTTCCTTCTTTGCTGTCTATTAGCCACTGAGCAAATTTCTGTATGAAAGGCATTTTGTACCATACGCTGCCGGATTCCCATGATTTTTACAATGATCATACTTCAGTGAACAAAACTTCATACCTGCTTTACCTGTTTGTGGTAACTTTGTTGGTGTTTGTTTTTGTTAACTATTTAAAAAATATTTTAAAACAATTGTCTCTCTCAAAAACAAAGCCCGAGTGTCAGCTTGTTGCTGTGGTGTTGTGTGTGTGTGTGTGTGTGTGTCGTGTGTGTGTGTTGTGTGTGTAGTGTGTTGTGTGGTGTGTGGCATGCGCGCATGCATGCGTGAGTGCTTGCGTGCCTTGCGTGCATACGCATATCAGTGTGTGTGTGCATGCATGTGCACGCATGTTTGTGCGCGGGCATGTGTGTGTGATGAGTGAGTGAGTGGAGTGAGTGAGTGTGTGTGGTGTGTGTGTGTGTGTGTGTGTGTGTGTGTAGTGTGTGTGTGTGACGTGTGTGTGTGTGTGTGTCGCGTGCGCGCACGCGCATGTATATTTCTGCGGCAATACAGAGAAGAGAGAGAGAGAGAGAGAGAGAGAGAGAGAGAGGAGAGAGAGAGAGAGAGAGAGGACTGTTCCTGGTGGTGTGGTATGTGTGTGGTGTGGTTGTGTGTGTGTGTGGTGTGGTGTGTGGTGTGTGTGTGTGTGTGTGTGTGTGTGTGTGTGCGTGGTGTGTGTTTCTGTAGCAATAGAGAGAGAGAGAGAGAGTGTGTGTGTGTGAGTGATGTGTGTGTGTGTGTGTGTGTGTGTGTGTGATGTGTTGTGTGTGTTGTCTCTCTTTCTCGTTTTTACTTGATGTCAAAGTGTAGGTTTCTGTGTGGTTTGTTCTTTTTTCACAACACTAAATAGTCACGCTTTTGATCAACAACATTTTTCTCAACTGATCAAAGATTTTTTTGTATTAGTATCAGAAACATCAATGAATTATTTTTTAAAAACCCCAGTCATTTGTGAGCTATTTCTGCCTGATGCCACTGAATAAACATTGTTTTCTACTGTGTGCTCGGGGTTATAAGCTTGTACTGGATTTAGTTAGTAAATAAACCTTCAGCTGTAGCAGGAAACCACTAAAATCTGATGAAACAGTGGACTGTGTACGTGCTGAATCGCCATGACTATGCAGTAGGCCTAGTGTTTAGAGTGAAGTGAGATACCTAGCTGACACTAATGACTGCCAGACTCTCACCCCACGCTCTGTATCGCGCTGCTTCACGCGGCGCTGCAGGTGGTAGCCTACTACGGTGTGTTCATCTATGGCTTCGCTGTGCCCACAGAAACAAAACCATCAAAAAAAAAAACCTAGTTAGTCTGCATGCAGACATGTTCAATTTCTTCTCTACATTTTTTGTTTGTATATTATAAATATGTGTTTTTTTTAGAGAGAGAGTTAAAAATGACTGATTTTTGTGATTGTGTGTCTGCCTGTCGCTCTCCTGTTCATCTTCATCTATGTTTTGACTGCTCTCACGTCAACCAGTGTGAAAGAAAGTATATGGAGTTTGGTGTCAAAAGAAAGCTTGTTTCAAGCTGATTATAAAGAATGCTTTGTTTGTCTCTTTTTGGACGATTCACTGTACAAAACGATGTG
>CM060316.1:25758114-25765614 GCA_030674155.1 Stramonita haemastoma | reverse complement strand
TGACTGACTGGTGACAGTGGACAAGACAAAACTAAGGCTGTGACACTGTGACTGACTGACTGGTCACAGTGGACAAGACAAGACAAGACTAAGGCTGTGGCACTGGACTGGTGGCAATAGCCAAGACAAGACTAAGGCTGTGACACTGACCGACAGGTGACAGTAGGCAAGACAAGACTAAGGCTGTGACACTGTGACTGACTGACGGGTGACAGTGGACAAGACAAGACAAGACTAAGGCTGTGACACTGTGACACTATGACTGGGTGTGTTGGCGGCAGGCGTTCATGGGGCTGAACCCGGAGAGGATGCTGGTGGTGCTCAATCTGTCCCGGGGCATGACCAAAGAAGCGTGCCAGGTGGAGCAGCTCTTCAACGCCCGATGGTCAGTACAGTCATTCTCGCTTAGGACTTTTTCACCGTCCTCTCTCTGATGATTTTTCACCATCCTCTGATGATTGTTCACCATCCTATCTCTCGCTGATGATTTTTCACCATCCTCTCTCTCGCTGAGGACTTTTTCACCATCCTCTCTCTCGCTGAGGACTTTGTCGCCATCCTCTGATGATTTTTCACCATCCTCTGATGATTTTTCACCATCCTCTGATGATTTTTCACCATCCTCTCTCTCGCTGATGATTTTTCACCATCCTCTCTCTCGCTGATGATTTTTCACCATTCTCTCTCTCGCTGATGATTTTTCACCATCCTCTCTCTCGCTGATGATTTTTCACCATCCTCTCTCTCGCTGATGGTTTTTCACCATCCTCTCTCTCTCTCGCTGAGGAATTTTCACCATCCTCTCTCTCTCGCTGAGGAATTTTTCACCATCCTCTCTCTCCGCTGAGGACTTTTTCACCATCCTCTCTCTCTCGCTAATGATTTTTCACCAGCCTCGCTGATGATTTTTCACCATCCTCTCGCTGATGATTTTTCACCATCCTCTCGCTGATGACTTTTTCACCAGCCTCTCTCTGAGGACTTTTCACTAGCATCGCTTCTTGGGCGTAGACAACCGAACATTTTTAGAATCTTTTTTATCCCCCGTGGGGATACAAGGGGGGGGGGGGGGGGGGGGGGGGGGGGGGGGCTGTCAGTTATAAAAATAGCTTCCCTTCCTTCTAGAAATGATGCACCGAGAATTCCCTCTTATCTAACCCTTTCTTCGCTTTGTTGCCTTGTTCTTTTTCTTTCTGTCACCACCTTCTTGTCTATTTTCTACATTCTCGGTCTATTCTCCTGCTTTTTTCCCTAGAAAGAGTTAAAAGATAACAGTTCTCTCTCATGCTGAAGTCAGATATGATGGGCCTGATTTGTCAGGCGCTTAACGGCAGCGCGACGCTTTTTCACTCATAATGATTGATGACAGTGCTTATTTTTTGCTTCTGAGCGTTCGATGATGAAGAAGAAGAATCTTCTAAAAAGTTTTCAGTGTCATTGTTGTTGCTGTTGACGTGTTTAGTGCGGTGTTTGGTGCAACTGTTGTGTGTCACATCACCATAATTATGGTTTTTGTCTGTCTGTCTGTTTTTCTGTCTGTGTCTGTCTGTCTGTCTGTAAGTCTGTCTGTTTTTCTGTCTGTCCGTCTCTGTTGGTCTGCTTGCCTGCTTGTTTGTTGTATGCATACCTCTCTTTTTGCATACACATATTGCACGCTCATGCACTCGTGCACATGTGTACATCTATCTTGTGTGCGTGCGTGCGTGCGTGCGTGCGTGTATGTGTGTGTGTGTGTGTGTGGTGTGTGTGTGTGTGTGTGTGTGGTGTGTGTGTGTGTGTGTGTGTGTGGCAGTATCATTACCATTCCAGAAACAGGAGACGTGGTGGTTGGAGGCGTTGGGTTTCTAAACTGTACCACGTATCGGAATTAAGGTTAGAACAACAACAACAACGATATACACTACTACTACTACTACTACTACTACTACTACTACTACTACTACTACTACTACTACTACTACTACTACTATTACTACTACTACTTCTACTACCTCTACTACGACTAATCAGAATGATAATAATAACAATAAGAATAGTAATGATGATGATAATAATTATTTTACAAAATAATGATGATGACGACGATGATGATGATGGTGGTGATGGTAACAACAACAGCAGCAGCAGCAATAATAGTGGTGATGATGATGATAATAATAATAACAAAAATGGATGATACTACTACTACTACTACTACTACTACTGCTAGCTCTGCTACTGCTCTGCTGCTGACTGCTGCTGCTGCTGCTGCTGCTGCTGCTGCTGCTACTGCTGCTGCTGCTGCTGCTGCTGCTGCTGCCGCCGCCGCCGCTCCTCCTCCTCCTCCTCCTACTATACTACTACTACTACTACTACTACTACTACTACTACTACTACTACTACTACTACTACACTACTACTGCTGATGACGACGACGACGACGACGCCGATGACGACGATGATGACGATGATGATGATGATGACAACGACGATGACGATGATGAGACGACGACCGACGACGACGACGACGACGACGACGACGCTGCTGCTGCTGCTGCTGCTGCTCATTAATAAAAAAAAAATGATAATGGTAATAATAATGATGACAACACGTAGGCGACGGTGATAATGACGACGACGATGATGATAATGACAATGACGACGATAATAATCACAATCATGATGATGACAGGGATGAAAAGGTGAAATGGAAGAAAAAGCAAGAGGTTTTTCCTCTGTCCAATATCTAAAGTTAAAAAAAAACACCAAACGAACAAAAACAAAGAACCCCCCCCCCCCCCCCTCCCAATAAACACTAAAAGCAAAATCTCATTATCGATGTAGGAATACAGAAAAAAATAAACACAACAGTAATGACAATAGTTTTTCTACCGTGAATTAAAAACTACATTTATTACATGTAGCTTAGAACCATATATTGCACTATAGGCAGGGCCACATTTGACAATTTTGCACAATACCTTGCAAAATGAACGCACCAAAATGTTTGTGTGTCTATCTGTCTGCCTACCTGCCTCCTGCCTGCCTGCCTGTCTGTCTGTCTGTCTCTCTGTTGCACATATTCCTGCAAGGATGAAATGCTTACCACTGAGCCACACCTGTTTCCCTTTCAGGAGCGGAGGGCCATAGAGGTGACAGGTGAGGATATCCATACCACCCTTTTGCCAGATGAGGTGAGTTCTCTCCCCCTTTCTTCCTCCCCCTTCGTTTTAGGACGAAGTTAGTCTACTTCTGCTACTTTGTTCAGCCTTATTATTATTATTATTATTATTATTATTATTATTATTATTTATATTATTAATTTTATTATTTTTATTAATATTATTTTATTATAATTAAATTTTATTAATTTTTCTTGTTTAAACATTTTTTTTAATGATTGTTTTAGGGTCGTAAGTTTTCTTCTGCCACTTTGTTTAAGCTTTGTTTCATAGGATCTATCTCTTCTGCCACTTGTTAAGCTTCCTCTGCAACGTTGTTTAAGTTGTCCGTTTTCTTCAGCCATTTTGTTTAAGTTTTGTTTCAGAGAATGATAGTCTTTTTCTGCCACTTTGTTAAAGTTTTGTTTCAGAGGATGCTAGTCTTCTGACAATGTCAACTAAAATAAATTATCATAACTGACTTAATGCTAATGATACTGATAATGTCAATCATATTAACTGACATGATGCCTGACATAACTGTTACAACATCATAACATGACTTCAGCTGGTACGACGTCTATTGTAGGGAGTGTTGAAAGCAAAGGAATTATCAACGTTCGTAAGTATACTGCGTTACGTAATGATGACCTAAATTGTACACACAATGTCTTTAATTAGGTTTTTTCCCCTCTGTGTTGAAATGCTGCCTATGTGCTGTGTGGCAGTGGGTGATAGACATGAAAGTGGACAGTTTTGACCACTCCCTGCTGGTGCTCATCGACTCTGGCATCGTCATCCTGAGTTACAGAGTGAGTGTCATGAGTTACAGAGTGAGTGTCATGAGTTACAGAGTGAGTGTCATGAGTTACAGAGTGAGTGTCATGAGTTACAGAGTGAGTGTCATGAGTTACAGAGTGAGTGTCATGAGTTACAGAGTGAGTGTCAGGCACAGACAGGGTCCACTGTTGAGTCTTCAGTGCGTGTTTGCGGGTTTGATGCATCTCAAACTCGCAAACAGTCACATAGACACTTAGCCCTGTCTGTCTTCTGTCTGTCTGTCTGTCTTGTCTGCCTGCCTGCCTGCCTGTCTGCCTGTCTGCCTGTCTGTCTGTCTGCCTTGCTGCCTGCCTGCCTGCCTGCCTGCCTGTCTGTCTGCTGTCTGTCTGTCTGTCTGTCTGTCTGTCTGTCTGTCTGTCTGTCTGTCTGTCTGTCTGTCTGTCTGTCTGTCTGTCTCTTCTCTCTCTCTCTCTCTCTCTCTCTCTCTCTCTCTCTCTCTCTCTCTCTCTCTCTCTCTCTCTCTCTCTCTCTCTCGTTTATAACAGTCCGGGGTGGCAATCAAATACAGGTAACCATTTTCAACTTCTTCTGCATCAATGATACGCGGGTTGTTGTTTTTTTTGTTTGTTTTTTTGGCTTTTAATTTCTTTTAATCAAAGAATCAAAAATGTAGTCACTCGAGGATTTAATTGAGTCAAGAACATGCCTTTTCCCTGTCCCGAGTCGAGTTTTGGTTCCCAGTTGAGCATACTTCAGAGGTCCCGACGGTGATGGAAACGTTACTCGCTGTGGTATCTTACAACCAGACACTTTCAATAATTTCAAAGTGTTAATTGCATCCATATCTATCTATCTATCATCTATCTATCTATCTATCTATCTATCTATCTATCTATCTATCTATCTATCTATCTATCTTCTATCTTCTATCTATCTATCTATCTATATATCTATACTATCTATCTATATATATCTATCTATATCTATACTATCTATATATCTCTCTACTCTATCTCTCTATCATCTCATCTCTCATCTCATCATTCTCTCTTTACTCTTCATCTTCTCTCATTACTATATGTTGTGTAGTGTGTGTGTGTAGTGTGTGTGTGTGTGTGTGTGTGTGTGTGTGTGTGTGTGTGTGTGTTGTCGTCTGTTGTTGTCGTGTCTGTCTGTCTGTCTGTCTGTCTGTCTGTCTGTCTGTCTGTCTGTCTGTCTGTCTGTCCTACCAACATTGCCTTCAAAAGACAATAATAGTGAGAGAAGGAAATTTAATTACAATCATTGTTGATAAAAGATATAGAAGACGACAAATAAGTAGTGAATCTTTGCGCCATATCTTCGGGGATCCTTTCTATATAGGATACAAGGGAGATCCTACAGTTTGTGCCCAGCAAGAGGCCAAGCTTCACTGGATAACGATAACAACCCAAACATTGCCACACTCGAGCAATACAAGTTGTTGAAGAGAAACAGCCTCCACTTTAATCTTCAGAACAGATAGGCTTGCTCTTCATCTCTTGAACAATAATTTTATTGTTATAAATGAAAAGTAATGGGAGAGGAAAACAAGTGCAGGATACTATTTACAACTTCTTCATGACTAGAGTGAATTCTGAGAAAGAAATGAGTTACTGTATGATAACAGTTTCCAAAGGCAATGTTTTGGGGAAATTTTGAGTAAGAGTTATACCTTTGGCCTGACTTGTCTCGTGTGTTATGGCTTTCCAGCTGATGAATTTTCAGAGGAACCCCACCCTCTGTGGACCTTACAGCCAGACACTTTTAATCATGTAGAGGTGTCTTCCACATTCCCCCCAAACAGACTAATACTCTTGAAGCCTACCATTGCTGCCATTCAAAGACAAAAATAAAAAAGGATGAAAATATGGTTAGAATAATTTGTTGCCCCCTCCTCCCCCCCCCCCTTACCACCATAGCAAATAAGAAGAAAGCAAACAAGTGAATCTTTGTGCCTTATCTTCATGGATTCTTCGAAAAGAGTACGAGAGAAATCATAAAGATTGTACCAAGCACAATGTACCAGTTTTAGATGCATAACGATAACTACCCAAACATTGCAAGACACCCAAAGTGGTGACACAGCTAGGCAATAGAAGTTGAAGAGAAAGGACATTTACTTAGACCCCAGAAGAGAAAGTTTTCCTGACTTGACCAGTTATAGTTAGGGTCTGGCTGTAAGGTACCACAGAGAGGGACATTACCATCACCACGGAGATCTCTGAAGAGTGTTCATCCAGGAGCCAAAATTCCTGTCAGGTCAGGTCAGGTCAGGCCAAAGGCATGTGGTCATAACTCAGGAAAACCTAAAATACTTTTTATCTAATATCTAAATAAAGATTTTGCTTTCTAGTGGTATATTTTTTGATTCTTTGAAAAGTCATCGTCTTAATGATGAAGAAGATGTGATTTTATGCGTTCGCTAGTGTGTGTCAGTGTTTTCTTCCTGGCTCTATATAGGAGAGAGAGAGGGAGATAGATAGATAGATAGAAGATAGAGGAGAGAGAGAGAGAGAGAGAGAGAGAGAGAAGAGAGAGAGAGAGAGAGAGAGAGAGAGAGAGAGGAGTTGCGCATTCCTGTCATGTAGATATATATTTGCAGGACTGGCGAGAAATGTATCGACTGATGGATCCAGAAGGAGGGACAATAATCTGGTAAGGAAGTCAGTCCTCTACGTGCTTTCTGCTGGCGAGTCCCCCCCCCCCCCCCCCCCCGCCCCATTACTACCTCTTACACGCACGCACGCACGCACGCATACTGCAACAGCAACATTAACATTCTGATCATCATCATCCTCGTCATCACAGCAGCAGCATCGTCATTATCATCATCGTTTTATTTCACTAAATGAGTTGAGATACACACAGCACACGCACGCAGCACGTATGCACGCACGCACGCACACGCGCGCACGCACGCACGCACGCACGCACGCACGCAGCATCGCACGCACGCACGCACGCCGACGCACGCACACAACACACCACACAACACACATCAACACACGCACTAAAATAAGTCAAGCAAACCTCTTGTAATTCCCAAATATGAAAGGACCTGCGGATATGTAGCACACAAAAAGGCCCGAAAGTGGCCTCATACACACTAAAAGGGCCTGGAAGTGGCCTCAAACGCACTAAAACTTGTAAAAGGGCCTAAAAGTGGCCTCAAACACACTAAAAGGGCCTAGAAGTGGCCTCAAACACACTAAACGGGCTCCAAAGGGACCCTAAACACACTGAAAGGGCCCCAAAGCGGCCTCAAACACGCTAAAAGAGCCTCAGTGGCGCTTTTTTGTGTTAAAAGGTTCCAGAGTGTCTTCAAACACAAAAGGGCTCCAACTCGGTCGCAAAAAGGCTTCAAACACGCAAAAACGACCCCCAAAGTGGCTTCAAAATGCAGGAATTAGGGTGCCAGAAAGGTCTCAAATGAGAATGCAGTAGTTGTTATCAGGAGCGCTTTGATGAGCTGTTTCACACCAATGTGTCAAGGGAGAGGAGATAGGCACCACCCTCAAGATGCTGGCGCATAGAGAGGGTGAGATATCCAGCACCTCGC
>CM060316.1:25733114-25748114 GCA_030674155.1 Stramonita haemastoma | reverse complement strand
TAATATATATATATAAATATATATATATAAATATATATATATATATATATATATATATATATATATATATATATATATATATATATATATATATATGTTTATTTCATTCCACTGGAAAAAATCCAACTTACATCTATGCACTATACATTTTTATCTGAGAAGCGGTAAGCTTTAGTTGTTGTTTGATCACAAACACACACACACACACACACACACACACACACACACACACACACACACACACACACACACACACACACACGCACACGGAGTTAATATCAGTGCTGACTCCACTCTCCCCAAAAGTTCTTCGAATGATACTTTAAACCGAGGCTCCGTGTGCGAACGCGTGCAGAACATCTTACGCACACGTTAAATCCTGTTCCGCTTTTCGTAAGAGTAGGCCATCGTGTGCCGGTGGGAACAGATAACATTTACAAAACTGCCTACACTCGGGGAGTGGACGTAAAAAAGCACAAGAGTGCTTATACCATTATCCTCGATATAAAAGAATAGATCAAATCAATCAAATTAATCAAATCAATCAAACACACACACACACACACACACACACACACACACACACACACACACACACACACACACACAACACACACACACACACACACACACACACACACACACACACACACACACACACACACACACAACACAGAGCAACAACACAACCCCCCCCCCCCCACCCCCACAAACCACACAACTTCCCCCACTCCCCCCTCCACCCCCCCCCCAACACTCCCCCCAACCCAACCCCCACTCCCCCCCCCCCCCCCCCCACCACACACACACAGAGCAACAACACAACCCCCCACACCCCCACAAACCACACACACAACTTCCCCCCTCACCCCCACCCCCAACACTCCCCCCCAACCCCCACTCCCCCCCCCCCCCAACCCCCCCCACAAACCCACACACAAACGCATCTACAAAACACCACGTTACATACAGATCGAGTTGCTGGAATCGGACAACCTGTACATGGGGGAGGCGCTCCAGGCTCACCCGGCCAGCGTGCAGTGTCTGGAGACGCTGACGGAACTGACGGAGGACCGGCAGAGCACGTGCGCAAGCTGCCGTGTGCTGCTGTCTGCAGGCTCCGACATGTGTGTCAAAATCTGGAGGCTGAGAGTGCAGGCCCAACAAGGCATGGGCTTCGAGCTTCTCTTTCATAATGTGATGGAGGTGATTTGGGGGGGTTATGGGTTTGGCTGGGGGTTGGGGTTGGGGTGGTGGGAGGGGGGTGGTGGGATGGGTGGGGGGGAAGGTGTGGGTGGGGGGGGAGGGGGGATGTGGTGTGATTCAAGATTGAAGATTCAAAATGTGTGTGTGTGTGTGTGTGTGTGTGTGTGTTGTGTGTGTGTGTGTGTTTTATTTTATTTTATTTATTTATTTTTTATTTATTTTTTTATTCTTTTATATCGAGGATAATGGGATAAGCATTCGTGTGCTTTTTTTCATCCAGTCCCCGAGTGTATGCAGTTGTGTAAATATTGTCATATGTTCCTACCGGCACACAGTGGCTTACTCTTACGTAAAGCGGAACAGGATTTAACGTGTGCGCAAGATGTTCTGCGTGCGTTCGCACACGGGCCTCGGTTTACAGTCTCATCCGAAAGACCTTTGGGGGGAGTGGAGTTAGCACTGATGTTAACCCCAGGGGAAAATCCCCTCCAACGGGATTCGAACTCGGGTCGTCAAATTACCAGCGCAATGTTCTGACCACTAGGCTATCCTGTCCCCCCCCCTGTGTGTGTGTGTGTGTGTGTGTGTGTGTGTGTGTGTGTGTGTGTGTGTGTGTGTGTGTGTGTGTGTGTGTGTGTGTTTCTGTGTGTTTCTGTGTGTATCTGTATCTGTGTCTGTCTGTGTCTGTCTCTGTGACTGTGTCTGCCCAAAGTACAAACTTTGCCAACGTTGGTGCTGGCATGACCGATTCGCTGTGGCAAGATGCGGTGAACATTATCGATGATGAGGTCTATGCTATATACCTTTGTCTGTGACTGAGTCTGCCCAAAGCACAAACTATGTCTGGGTTGCTGATGGCAGATTCGCTGTGACAAGATGCCCAAGTACCTGTCAGCAGTAGACGACAGGGTGGCCATTGTCTTCACGGGCTACAAGTGAGTCACCAAAAAAGTAGACCCCCCCCCCAACAATTACATATGTTGACACAAAAAAGGAAAGAGGGGAATACCTCCCTCCCCCTCCCCCCCGAAAAACCTCCCACAAAAAATCCCTGGGCATTGTATCGTACAATTTAGTCAGAATTTGTTTGCGTGAAAATCGGGCTTTATATCGGGGAAAATAAAAGGGGGTGGTGGTGGTGGTGGTGGTAGATCTGCTTATTGTTGTGACGCACTCTCCCCGAGGAAAATATTCCGCATTTTGCAGAGTCCTTCCGTTACTGAAATTACAATACAATATAATAAAGTGCAGTGCAATACAATCTACCACAAGATGATACAATACAATGCGACACAATACTAGAGAGGGCAGTGTCATTCAACTCAATACAGTATGATACGACGTAATTCAATCCATTAAAATGCAGTGCACATAATATAACACAGTGCAAAACAAGGCGATATAATTCAGTGCAGCATACCACACCACACCACACCACACCACACACACACACCACACCACACACCCAACCACACCCACACCAAACCACACACCACACCAACCACACACACCACACACAAAACCCACACCACACACCACACCAAACACACACCACAACACACACACACACACCACCACACCACCACAAACACACACACCACACACCACACACACCACACACCACACCCACACACACCAACTACATACACACACACAACCAACACGCACCACTTTTTATTTGAAGCATATAATGTTTGAACAAATAGAAATGGAGCTATTTGTGTGTCTTTTGATTATGATTCGTATCAACATGCTGTCATATTGTAATTGCCTTCATGGATGATTAAAGTGTCTTGACTTGACTTGACTACGACTTGATACCACACACCACACCACACCACATCACACTCACACCACACACCACACCACACTCACAACACACACACACACCACACCACACCAACACACCACACCACACCACACCACACCACACACCACACCACACAAACACCACACCACACCACATCACATCAAAACGGACTGTGGTGTTGTTGTGGTGGTGGTGGCGGCACACTGGCTATGGCAGCATGACGGAGATCTATGACGTGGGCAAAGAAGCCATTCAGCCCAGGGGCCAGTTCTCCATGGAGAGACCCCGCTACCTCCAACAGACCTGCTGTTTTAGCCACACTTCGGACTACGATCACACCGACACGGTGATCTCTCTGTCTGTTTTGTCTGTCTGTCTGTCTGTCTGTTTGAATGTTTGGTCTGTTTGGTCTGTGTTGTCTGCTTGTTTTGTCTGTCTCTTGTCTGTGTGTGATTTGTCTGTCTCTTGTCTGTCAGTGTTGTTCGTCTCTCTAGTCTTGTCTTTATCTCTCCCTCTGTCTCTCTATCTATGTGTGTGTTGTTGTTGTTGTCTTCAATTTTACGTCTGTTCACTTTTAGTGATATTAGACGATTTGTGTGTGTGTGTGTGTGTGTTGTGTGTGTGTGTGTGTGCGTGCGTGCGTGCGTGCGTGCGTGCGTGCGTGCGTGCGTGCGTGCGTGCGTGCGTGCGTGCGTGCGTGCGTGTATGTGTATGTGTGTCTCTCTCTCTGTCTGTCTCTGTGTGTGTGTGTGTGTGTGTGTGTGTGTGTGTGTGTGTGTGTGTGTGTGTTGTGTGTCTGTCTGTCTGTCTGTCTGTCTGTCTGTCTGTCTGTCTGTCTGTCTCTCTCTCTCTCTCTCTCTCTCTCTCTCTCTCTCTCTCTCTCTCTCTCTCTCTCTCTCTCTCTCTCTCTCTCCTTTTTTTTTCCTTCATCGGCTAGAGCTCTTGAGGTTCACCAAATAGGGAAATTTTGCGTATACGACCGTGTACCCACCATGAAGATAGCCGCATTCCGTTTCGCTGCTGTGCAGCAGTGTGCTGACGACACAGGCATTGTTCATTGCCGTCTTTGTCTTTCACTGTCAGTTCAGGGTTGGTTCACACTCGTGGAGTGAGGCGAGCAAGTGTTACAGCTGTCTTCCCGATCTCTTGTCAAAATATCGGGGGTGGTGGTGGTGGTGGTGGTGGGGGGGGGGGGGGGGGTGTCTGTTAAAACTGCCAATCTCATTCTTTTACCCTTCTCAACAAAACAAAACAAAGTAGAATGGCAGTAAAAAACAACAACAACAACAAAAGCAACAACAAAAGTGCAACTGCTGCAGGTTCTTTGTCATAGTAAACTCAACACTCAAGGTGTGATCAAACATGGCGTTCCCCTGCATACGATGCGAGACGGGGTCAGTTGCATTCCTGTCGATGGTTTCGTCTGTCTGATTTCCCCCATGGGATTCCAGGGGCCTGTCATAACAAAACCATCCCCACCTTCTGAAAATTCCCTATCCCTCTCTTTGTTTCTGCCTTGTTCCTTTTCTTCCTGTCACCTCCTTCTTGTCTGTTTTCTGCCTTCTTGGTCTAGTATCCTGCTTATTTCCAGAAAGACTTAAAAGATAATAATTCTCTTCCACGCTGAAGTCGGATGTGCTGGGCCTGACTTGTCAGGCGCTTAACGGCAGTGCAGCGCATTTCGGCTCATATGACAGACAACAATAGTTGCTGTCACAGCGTTTAACGAAGAAAAGTTTGTCTGATTCATGTGCGACTATAGAAGGATGAGTTTTGCTGTGAGAAAACAAATAAATCACCTCCACAGATTTATAAAAACACTGAATTCCTTTGCAGGTGACCGCTCTGGATAAATGCCCCCTACTGAGGTTGTTTGCCACGGCCAGTATGGATAAAACTGTGAAGGTCAGATCAGGGTTTATCCTAACGGTTTCTCCTAGTCAAACAAACGAACAACAAACAAGACAAAACAAAACTCAAGGACAAACGCAAGCAGCCTGAAAACCAAACGAAAAACACCCTACGTCTTCTTTGTTACGTATTTAAGAAAGAGATTTCAAAGAAATACCATTCGTAAATTTCTGCAGAATAAATCAGTTACACATGCACACATGCTTTAGATGAGACTATAAACCGAGGTCCCGTGTGCAAACATAAACAGAACATCTTGTGCACACATTAAAACCTGTTCCACTTTTCGGAGGAGTAGGATATTGTGTACCGGTGGGAACGGATGACAAAATTTACACAACAGCATATTCACGAGGACTGGATGTAAAAAGCATACGAGTGCTTATTCTATTATTCTTGAAATAAAAGAATAAAATTTGGAAAATAAATCAAATTAAAAATGCACACATCACACACACACACACACACACACACACACACACACACACACACACACACACACACACACACACACACACACACACACACACACTCACTCCAATTGATAACAAATTTATGTTTTCGCCTCCTCTTCAGAAAAAGTCAAACCTTTCTCCCGTAGAAAAGAAAAGAAAAAAAAAAAAGAAAAAAAAAGAAAATAGAAGAAAAGAAAAGAAAAGAAACAGTGAAGAAGTTTTGGAAATAAACCAAGAAATTTATTCTGCCATTCACTTACGTGCTGTTCGTTTTCTAACTTGGTTTGCTCTTATTAGAATCCAAGTTATGTACACGTGAGGAGTTTATGGTGTTGGGAGTATTTTCACTTGCCCTCATCTGCCAGTTGTGGTATCGTTAAACTTGATGCAGGCTTACTTACCCCCCACGTTGTTTATCTCTTTGATATAAAATGTTGAATCTTAAACATCTGGACAGATTTGGGACGACAGCAACACGCTGATCCGTGAGCTGCTCTTTGAGGAGCCCGTGGTGGACATCTGTTTCGTTACAGACATTGGGGACCTCATGATTGCCCGCGACTTCGTGCTCGTGTACGTGTTAAGCGCAGCGTCCTGATTGTACCCACTACGCTGTACGTCGTTTTTATAGTCTGGTGTCAGTTGTTTTGAATATTATATCTGTGGTGTACAGTCTGTTTTGATATGTATCTGTGGTGTACAGTCTGTTTTGATATGTCGTGGTGTGCGTCTGTTTGATGTATGTGGTGTGCAGTTTGTTTTGATATGTCTGTGTGGTACTGTTTTCATACATCTGTGGTGTACAGTCTGTTTTGATGTCTGTGGTGTACAGTCTGTTTTGATATGTCTGTGGTAACAGTCGTTTAATTGTTTGTGTTACAGTTTGATATGTTTGTGGTGTACAGTTCTTTGATATGTTGTGGTGTGAGTCTGCTTTGATATGTCTGTGGTGTACAGTCCATTTTCATATATTTGTGCTGTACAGTCTGTTTTCGTATATGTCTGTGGTGGTACAGTCTATTTTGATATATCTGTGGTGTATAGTCTGTTTTATATGTCTGTGGTGTACAGTCTGTTTGATATGTCTTGTGTGTTGACAGTCCTTTTTCATGTATTTGTGCTGTACAGTCGTTTTGATATGTCTGTGTGGTACAGTTTGTTTTGATATGTCTGTGGTGTAAGTCTGTTTTGATATGTCTGTGGTACAGTCTGTTTTCATTATATCTTGATATTTGTGTACAGTCTGTTTTCAATATATCTTGTATATTTGTGGTGTACAGTCTGTTTTGATATGTCTGTGGTGTAAAGTCTGTTTTGATATATTCTGTGGTGTACAGTCTGTTTTGATATTCTGTGGTGTACAGTCTGTTTTGATATGTCTGTGGTGTACAGTCTGTTTTGATATATCTGTGGTGTACAGTCCATTTTGATAGTATTGTGGTGTACAGTTATTTTGATATGTCTGTGGGGTACAGTTTGTTTTGATATGTCTGTGGTGTACAGTCTGTTTTGATATATCTGTGGTGTACAGTTGTTTTGATATTCTGTGGTGTACAGTCTGTTTTATATATCTGTGGTGTACAGTCTGTTTTCATATATATCTTGTATATTTGTGGTGTACAGTCTGTTTTGATATGTCTGTGGTGTACAGTCTGTTTTGATATTCTGTGGTGTACAGTCTGTTTTGATATATCTGTGGTGTACAGTCTGTTTTCATATATCTGTGGTGTACAGTCTGTTTTCATATATATCTTGTATATTTGTGGTGTACAGTCTGTTTTGATATATTTGTGGTGCACAGTCTGTTTTCAATATCTATGGTGTACAGTTTGTGTTCATATGTCTGTGGTGTACACTCTGTTTTTGTATTGTGTGTGGTGTACAGTCTGTTTTCGTATGTTTGTGGTGTACATTCTGTTGTCATAGATCTCGTATGTTGTGCTATACAGTCCGTTTTAATACATTTTGTACACCTTGCTATAAAGTCTGTTTTCATAGATCTTGTACATCCGTGGTGTACGGTCTGTTTTTATCTTGCACGTCTGTTGGTGTAGTCTATTTTCATATTGATGTCTTGTACATCAGTGGTGTACCGTCTGTTTTTATTTGCACGTCTGTTGTGTGCAGTCTATTTTCATATTGATGTTTGTACATCAGTGGTGTACCGTCTGTTTTTATCTTGCACGTTGTTGTGTGCAGTCTATTTTCATATTGATGTCTTGTACATCAGTGGTTGTGACCGTCTGTTTTTATCTTGCACGTCTGTTGTGTGCAGTCTATTTTCATATGATCTTGTACATCAGTGGTGTACGTCTGTTTTTATCTTGCACGTCTGTTGTGTGCAGTCTATTTTCATATTGATGTCTTGTACATCAGTGGTGTACCGTCTGTTTTCATGCATCCTTGGTAAGTGCAGTGAGATTCAATTACCCTGTGAGAGATGGAATTTTTTCCCTCTCTTCGTCTCTATGTCTCTGTCTTAGCGTCCTCTTAGGGTAATCTTCTTCTTCCTTTTTTTATGTGTGAATAAATTGAATTCAGTTTTCGTCTCAATATCAATGTCTGTCTATCTGTATCTGTGCCTCTGTCTCTGTATGTCTGTCTGTCTGTCTCTGCCTGCCTGCCTGCCTTCCTGCCTGCCTGCCTGTCTGTCTGTCTGTCTGTCTGTCTGTCTGTCTGTCTTAATCTCTCTCTCTCTCTGTAATCTCTCTTTCATCTCTCTCCTCTCTCTCTCTCTCTCTCTCTCTCTCTCTCTCTCTCTCTCTCTCTCTCTCTCTCTCTCTCTCTCTCTCTCTCTCTCTCTCTCTCTCTGAACACGAAGATTTTTCATCGTCTTGCAGGTTTTCACCCCCAGAAGACTATCTACCATACTCCTATCTTGAAAAGATGATGACTAGGACCTTTGAGGTGAGAAAGTGCTTACTAGTAGGAGATGCTGGTATTGGAGTTCGGATACTGGTAGCTGAAGAAAACAGTCTCATTTCTTAAACCATGGTTCATGTTTTAATATAGAAAGAGTAGAATGATATAAACAATCTCTCTCTCTCTCTCTCTCTCTCTCTCTCTCTCTCTCTCTCTCTCTCTCTCTCTCTCTCTCTCTCTCTCTCTCTCTCTCTCTCTCCACTAGTTTTTCTGTACAGTATTTAGTATTTCGTATGTCTGTAATTGATGACGGGATAGCTGAGTAGTTAGAGCACTTGCTTTCTCCAAGCTAAGGTTAAGCAGCATTGAGCGTGGTTACCAAGTGGATGGGTGACCGTGTGTGCTCCTTGGCTTCAGCACAGTTCCCAATGTTCACCAATGTGTAAGTGGGTACCTGCCCTCTTTAGGGACAGGGAAGGTAAAGCAGCGAGGGAGAGGAGATGAGCGCCGCCCTCAAAATCTTGACCCCTGGTGAAACTGAGGTCTCTAACATCTCGCTCCTCAACGACCGCATAGGTACACCTTTAGCTTTTTATGTCTTTAGTTCTGTTATTTTAAAATACTGTTTAAGATAAGACCTTCTGTCGATCTGTTTGTTTGCATGTATCATGAATCCTCTACTCAGTCTATATATGTCATACAGTGGTTTAAAACGCATCATTTGTGACCGTATCATGATCCTACATACTCTGTGTGTGTGTGTGTGTGTGTGTGTGTGTGTGTGTGTGTGTGTGTGTGTGTGTGTGTGCGTGCGTGGTGTGGCGTGTGTGGGCGTGCGTGTGTGCGTGTTGCGCGCGGCGCGTGCGCGCGTGTGTGTGTGTGAGTGGGGGGTGTGTGTGTGTGTGTGTGTGTTTACAGGAAGAGAAACTGGAAGTTGCAAATAAAGTGAAGGACTCAAACAAAGCATGGTAAAAGTACTATATGCACATACGTGTATGTCCGTGAAAGTATGTGCACAAACAGGCACACAGTGCGTCTGTGCGTGCATGCATGCATGTATGCATGCACTCGTGCGTGTGTGTATGTGTGTGTGTTACATTTTTAAAAATAGTATATTCGAGAGAGAGAGAGAGAGAGGGGGGGGGGGGGGGGGTAGAAGCTTAAAAAACAAACAAGCAAACAAACAAGAGAACAACCTTATAGCAACAACCACAATGCAACATTATTTTTACAGAGGCGTTTCATGAAATGCAAGTGACGTATTAAAGGTAGAACATATGGAAAATGATTCACATTGAACTCGTCAAATTAAAACAGAAAGAAAATGGAAACACCAAAAAGTATTTGACACCTAAACATGTTTTCCTTGTTAAGGCAGAATGAGCCTTTAAATACCAAGAGAGCAACTTGCATCAGTCCGAGCGTTTGCTAACTTTGAATAAAAGAGAGTCAAATGAAGAAAAATAAAGAAAGGCCCGTTCACCTCCGGTTCCAGTGCCGGTTAATCTAAGAGAGTGACCTTGTTTGGTCTTTAGCTGTGTACAGTGGGGTTGAGACACTGCCCTTTTGGCTTGAGACTTTGCCCTTTTGGCTTGAGACTTTGCCCCTTTGGCTTGAGACTGCCCTTTTGGCTTGAGACTGCCCTTTTGGCTTGAGACTTTGCCCTTTTGGCTTGAGGCTTTGCCCTTTTGGCTTGAGACTTTGCCCTTTTGGCTTGAGGCTTTGCCCTTTTGGCTTGAGACTGCCCTTTTGGCTTGAGACTTTGCCCTTTTGGCTTGAGACTGCCCTTTTGGCTTGAGACTTTGCCCTTTTGGCTTGAGACTTTGCCCCTTTGGCTTGGCCCTTAGCTGTGTACAGTGTGGTTAAGACACCGCCCTTTCGGCTTGGCTTTTGACAAGCTGTGTGCAGTGTCGTTGAGACACTGCGCTTAGTGTTCCAGCGTTTCTTGGGTAAGTTGAACCTGTCAGAGCTCTTTCCACGCCGGGTTGCAGACTGCATGCTGGGTATGCTGGTGTCCACCGTGTCGTCAGCCTCAGCCAGCTGACTTCTCTATGACAGATGGCCGTTTAACACGAGCAGAAGATGCTGTGCACGTGTGCGCAGGCTGCACATAGGTTTAAAGTATCCCTGACAAACTTGCAGATCCCTGACAAACTTGCAGAGGACAGTTAAAAATGATACCGGGTAATTTGACATCAACAGGGGTTACGATTAGTAACGTCTTGGTGGATCAGATGTTTAAAGGTAAAGCACCTGCCTGAACTTTTTCCCCATCCATTGCACCTGAGTGGTGGCATGGATGCTAGTATTTTGGATGAGAAGATCAACCGACGACCTGTGAGCAACACTCATTCAGAGCACGCACCTCCTCCCACCCTTCCTAAAAAAGACAAAAAACCCCAACAACAACAAAAATAGAACAACGACAAAAAACAAACAGAAGCAACAACAAAAAGCAACACAAAAAAGAAACCAACCGATGGCAACGAGAACGTTGTTCCTGGCAATATTATGTAAATTTTCCCTTTAAAGCCACTTTCATAGGGAAGGAAAACATGTGCATACAGACAGGATTTTTTTTTTTAATAGATGGCAACGCTTCTGTGATGTCACATTCTCTCCTGGGAGAGTAGCCTGAATTTTTTTTTTTTTTGCTGCCTCGTCTTCTGTGACGTCCCTGTCCTGTTGTTCCCACACCGCTCATTTCAACCTCTCCGCCACAGCCATACCCCAGATTCGTTAGGCCTTATCCTCGGGGTCGGGAGTGAGCAGCCTGAATTTTTATGCAGAGTTAAACTGCCATGACTTAAAGTAGTATACAGTACACAACAAGAACAAAAAATGTTGCTAGGTAAAGAATAACTGTAAGGAATGAATGGAAATGGACATTTGGAAGATATTAGCTATTTTTTTTGGCAGGATCGATCCAGAGCAGGTGCCGAAGAGACCTCGGCGAATCAAGGTGCATGGCATTGAGCACTGGAGACGGGCGATGGACCACACCATGCGCCTCGAGGAATGGGAGCTGTCATTGCGCAAGAAGAACACCAAAGAAGAAAACATACCCAAAATAGTGGTGCCCGTGAAAGTGGATAAACAGAGGAGACGCCCCAAGTTTATGGCTAAGGTATCCCGTCACCCCAAGCTGAGCCTGTCCATCCCTTACGGTCTTAAGGAACCCCTAGTCCTTCCCCGACAGCGGCAGCGACATACATCGCAGGTACGGTTGCTGGAGCAAAGAAAAGAGAGGCAGGGATCTCTCCTCCGGGTGTTGAGTGAGAAGGAAAAAGTGATGCTGGGGGTATCCAGATCCAGTGACAATGTCTCCACCTCCCTGTCTGGGGACGACGCGCTCACGCTCACCGAGGAAAAATCGCCCGAGTTTCTGTCTTTGGAAGACGTGACGAGGGAGAGCTCTTCGTCTTGCGCTGAACTAGGAGGGAGGTCAAGGAAAGCAAGCGCCTTTCGGAAGCAGCGGTCAAGCTGGACGACATCATGAGGTCTGGCAAGATAGCCCTGGCTAAAGAGGACTTAGCCCGGCGGGAGGCATCGCCAGACGCCATTAAAATTGATGTTAGAAAGGTGGCCACCCCCCGAAGAAGTCGGCCTAATGTTGAGGAAACCTTGCCGAAGAGCCCACAAAGGGGGCCGGTGAGTGGCAAGGCTAGCTATGGCTATGGCTATGTGTGTGTGTGTGTGTGTTTTGTGTGTGTGTGTGTGGGTGTGTGTGGTGGTGTGCGCGCGCGCGCGCGCGGCGTGCGTGCGTGCGTGCGTGCGTGCGTGCGTGTGTGTGCGTGCCTACGTGTGTGTGTGTGATCCCTTCATGTTTACCTGTCTACTTTTCCTTCTCTATATTTTCATGGGTGGCACGAAACGTCCTAGAAGATCGAGCTTTAAACTCCAGTGGACTGAGAACGTAGGTTCCATTCCTGTTGAACCGTCTGCTTGAAAGAATATTCTCCTTGGTGCTCACATTGGTGCCATCTTCTGGCAAGTCTTTCAGATGAGGCTATAAACTGCTGAAGCTGTGTTTCCAAATGCGTGCGTAAAAATGCTCTGTTGATGATAAACACCCATCGCTCTTGGGAGGAGAGCAGGCCAGCTCTGGGAAGGATGATCCCAATACACCTCGCATGGAACTCTGTGGCCTGGTGTAGGACGGCCTGTGTCAGGTTTAGCCATGCCCGAGACATCTTGCCTGATGCATCAGTGCAGCCATGGCCTGAAAGAGGAGTGAAGGAGGACAGAAGGAGGAGGTGCAGTGGGTCAGGATTTGGGTTTGCCATTTTCTGCAACTTGAGGTGATGGCTAGAAGTCCTCTTTCCTTTCCTGACTTTTTCTTTACCATCAACATCATGCAGCCACCACTGATGGCTGAGCTGAGTATCCTTCTTTGTTTACTTTCGGATGTTATTCAAGTTTGTCCGCTTGCTTGTTTTTTTCATTTAAAATTATCGTTAAAATAAATGAAGAAAGAAATATAAATGACTACCCGTATAGCCCTCCAATCAAAATAAAATCTACAAGTCCAGCAGAAATGTGTCTATGCATCCTATGTATTTTTCTGTCGGAAGTTACGTATTGATCACGTGATGTTTAATCTTTGGCATGTCCATCTCTAACATGTTTTTTTTTTTCTCAAGAAGTAATACAGTGTGTGCGTGCGTACGCATGCGCGTTCCACGGACATTCATTATTATGGACCTGGGCTTGTTCTAGGCGTTGATCTTCTCTTCATATGTAAATGGTGACAAGCCTTTATCCCGTTGAAATGACCATGATTTTTTTTGTAACACCCCCCTACACACACACACACACACACACACACACACACAACACACACACACACACACACACACACACACACACACACACACACACGACGCACGCACGCACACACGCACGCACGCACGCACGCACGCACACACACAGAGAAATCCTGTAGAATTCAGACCTTCCAGAAGTTATTCCCATCCCTACCCCCATTTGAAATAGCAGATGTAGGTAGGTGTATGAAAATACTCCCAAAAACACCGTGCATGATGAGAGCGCACTCATTCCACTGTAAACAAGTCTATTTCAAACAGTACATCCAAACCTCTGTAAGTGCAACCTTGATTGTTTTTGTTTGTCTGTTTGGTTCTTGTTGTTGTTGTTGTTGTTGTTGTTGTTGTTGTGTGTGGTGGTGGTGGTGGGGTGGGTGGTGGTGGTGGAGGCGATGTTGGTGTTGATGATGTCGTAGTTGTTTTTTGCCATCCTTTTTTGCAGACAATGAAAGAGGATGAGGAGGCAAAAGAGCTATCCAAGTATGAAATTTTGCGAATAACAACGGCTGCAGCCGCCAGATTGGGTTCCAGTTCCAGTCATGAGGAGGAGGGCGAGGAGAGGATGGCAGCGGAGCGCTGCGCTTCCCTTCTGGACAGACGCAAGAGAACGCCAAACGCAGGTAGCAAGGAGTTACAGCGCGCTCTTTCGTTTCGGTAGCTACTGTTCTCTTCTCTTTGCTTCTCTTCGCTTTTCTACTCTACTCTTCTCTTCTCAACTATTCTGTTCTGTTTTGTTCTGTTTTTTTTTCTTCTTCTCTGCTCTGCGCTTCTCTTCTATGCTATTCTGTTTTCTTCTGTTCTGTTCTGTTCTGTTCTCTTTTCTTCTCTTCTCTTCGCTTCTCTACTCTACTCGTGTGTGTGTGTGTGTGTGTGTGTGTGTGTGTGTGTGTGTGTGTGTGTGGTGTGTGTGTGTGTGTGTTTGAATCGGTGTCATTGGTCAGTTGGCTATTTCTTGTCATCCTGTCTTATATATCTTTTTTTTGTTTTTGTTTTTTTGCATTTTCATTTTTGCCCCTATGTTATTGGAGTCTTTTATTCGTGTCCCACTCCAATCTTTTTTTCTGATTTCTTTCATTACTTTTTCCCTTTTTTCAATTTGTTGCTTCATTTCTTTCTATCCAATCCTTTATTTCCATTATCTTTGTTTCTTTCTTTCGTTCTATTTTTCCCTTTTTCTGTTCGACCTCCCCTTTCCTTTTTTTCTCTTCCCATCCCATCCCTCTTCCTCCACCCCACCCTCTCTCCTCTCTCCTCCATGTCTTTGATGATTCATATTGTTGCAGAATGTTATCAGAGCTTGACGTTTCCAGCCAAATCTCGTCAAGTCCAGCGTTTCTTCGCCCCATAGCACATAGTGCAACTCTTTCTCAGTACAAGCGTGTAATGGACAACGCATTCATCGCTTACTGGTGCGCTTTGAATCGAGAAATCGTAAGCCCTCTGTTAGGATTCGATACCAACCATAGCCATGTTGGAAGGATTGTAGTGATGATCGTCACCATGCTGTTGGTATTTTAGTTGTATCTCAAACTGCAGGTGCTTAGTCATCATTATTTAATTTTTGTAGCCATCTTGTTTGGACTTAGCCAACGAATCAGTGTATAGCCACAGTGTTGGGACTACTTGACAACTGTAGAGTGATGGTAGTCATGTTGTTGTGGATTTGGTGTTAATCGTAGCCACGCTGTTAGAACTGGATTACTTAACTGTAGCTTTGATGTTCAGATTTGATTACTTAACTGTAGCTTTGATGTTGAGATTTGATTACTTAACTGTAGCTTTGATGTAGAGATTTGATTACTTAACTGTAGCTTTGATGTTGAGATTTGATTACTTAACTGTAGCTTTGATGTTGAGATTTGATTACTTAACTGTAGCTTTGATGTAGAGATTTGATTACTTAACTGTAGCTTGATGTAGAGATTTGATT
>CM060316.1:25723114-25725614 GCA_030674155.1 Stramonita haemastoma | reverse complement strand
ACCAACACTGCAGGTGTCTGCATCTCTCGGGCCCGGTTGATGCCGGGATATATTATGATAGGAAGCGTAGAGTACAACCCTTTCAAGTTGTCTCAGTGCACATGCACTTTTATAGCAGAATCATTACATCATCATCATCACCATCGATCATCATCATCATCATCTTTCCTCCTCCACCTTCTGTGTTTTACAAGCCTTATCATGAATTATCAGTCTACCCCCCACCCACTCCCAACTATTGAAAAAAAAGACATACTATTGTTTCCATGGGGCCATGAAGTCGTGGGTTCGAATCTCAGTGGTGTCTGGTAAATAAAGGGTGGGGATTTTTACAGTCTCCCAGGTCAGCTTCAAGTGCAGACTTGCAAGTGCTTAATTCCCTTCGTGTATAATTATGCACACGCAGAGTATCAAATGTTCACGTCAAAGATCCTGTAATTCATGTGAGCGTTCAGTAGGTTACGGAAACTCGAATATACCCAGCATACATCCCCGAAGTCGGAATGCGGCTACCTTCATGTTGGGCAAAAACGGTCACAAATGCGAAATCTTACAATTGGACAACCTTGGAGCTCTAGCATAGGAACGAAAAAGACATAGTTTGGCTACACAAGCATACCTGATGGATTAATCGAGAGATACTTGGAATGGGTCATGATCACTCTATGATTTCAACTTCTGTGCAGGCTATTTCTTCATGCTATCGTCTTTATATATTTTCTTGCTGAGCGAAGTATGCCTAAAGACGACTTTTAAGTGACTGCCATGTATGAGACTGATCAATGACGACAAAGAACACATTGTTTTTAAGTTACATTGTTTTATCTACCTATGTACTGGTTTATTGATTTATTTGTGTTTTTACATCACAGAGTGGGAAACTTTGGAAGAATTTGCTGAAATAAGGGTGAGTTTGATATATTTTTGTGTTTTTTCTGTTGTTTTTCCTTCTTTTATGACTACATTTTTGTTAACATTTTGTTGGTTTTTTTTTCACTCCATAAGAAACATTGGAATGAATTGCAAAACTAAGGGTCAGTCTGTTTTTTTTTGTTTTTTTAAAGAACAATTTCTAAACGGTTTATTCTAATAGTTTCTTCCGTTGTGTCTACTTATTTATGCATATTTGCCCGGATTTCACCCTCTTTTCTCATATTCATGCGTCTAGTCTGCTTTCTGTGAATTCAGTGTTTGTTGGGGTTTTTTGTTGTTGCTTTGGGGTTAAGTTCTCTTTGAGTTTTTATGTCAAGCGTGCAAACTGATCAGGAAAAAATTATATCAGACTGTATATCGTTAACAATCATTTATTCGTCTGGCCCTTTACAGAATCCAGAAGTTCGCTTCCTGAAAGACTTTTTTTTTTTTACAGTGCCACAGGAATTTCTTTAGATTGCGTGAATCGTAGCATTTATGGGCATCTTTTTGTGTGAATGCTGATCACACAGCCACTTATTAAAAGTCACAAAGTCAATTTTCAAAGGTCACACAGTCGCTTATCAAAAGTCACACAGTCACATCAATTTCACACAATCACTTATCAAAAGTCACACAGTCACTTATCAAAAGTCACACCGTCACTTATCAAAAGTCATACAATCACTTATCAGAAGACACACAGTCACACATCAAAAGTCATAGAGCAACATATCGCAAGTAATACAGTAGCGCGTGACAAACACACAGTGACGGATCAGAAGCCACTACATCCATGCATCACTGACCTTATCGTCATGTATCTGAAGTCACCACCAGTCATATGATTCACAGAAGTCATGCAGCCACGTACCACCAGACCCACAGTCACACACCACAGTTACGCAGTAACATATCACAAGTCACCACAGTTACGCAGTCACACATCACACGTCACCAGTTACGCATCAAGAAAGTATACATTCAGGAATCACCCACGATACAATCACGTATCACAAGTCACCCCAGTTACGCAGTCACATACCACAAGTCGCCACAGTTACGCCGTCACATATCACAAGTCACCCATTACGCAGTCACATACCACAAGTCACCACATGCACAGTTACGCAGTCACGTATCACAATTCACCACAGTTACGCAGTCACATATCACAAGCCACCACAGTTACGCAGTCACATATTACAAGTTACCACAGTTACGCATCAAGAAAGCATACAGTCAGGCATCACCCACGATACAACCACGTATCACAAGTCACCCCAGTTACGCAGTCACTTATCACAAGTCACCACAGTTACGCAGTCACATACCACAAGTCACCACAACTAGCATCACGATATCATACAGCCATACATCACCAACAATTACAGCCATGATTGAATCACCAGCCCACAGTCACGTATCCAAATCACCCACCCGTCACGTCCACATCACGTATCAACCCCCCACCTCCCCACCCCCACCCCCATCCCGCACTATCACTTTGCATGCATAGGTAAGGTAAGGTCCTACTCACGGTCCACTATAGCCTTCACTACTAACTGGTGTTATAAACCGTGTTGGT
>CM060316.1:25678114-25718114 GCA_030674155.1 Stramonita haemastoma | reverse complement strand
CCCCACCTCACTTCACCCCACCCCACCTCACTTCACCCCACCTCACTTCACCCCACCCCACCTCACTTTACCCCACCCCACCTCACCACTCCACCCCACCTCACTTCACCCCACCCCACCCCACCACTTCACCCCACCCCACCTCACCACACCACACCCCACCTCACCACACCCTACCCCCACCCGACCCTATCCCAGCCCTCCCCACCCGACAATACCGCATGACGCAGTGTGATGTGATGTGATGTACCCGTCCCAGAGCGAGCTGAAGATGGAGGCGCTCCGACTCCTGGGCAGGTACGGCATCCGCACCCCGGACCAGCTGAGGGAGCTCACGGGCCGCTACAGCCTGCTGCATGAGAGCGACCCTATCTACGAGGTAGGTCAGTTTCTTACCTAGCTCCCATGGTCGCCTCCCGTCAAGCCACGGTGATAGAGACTAATGACCAGAGGTTTCTATTTTCCATGTGTAGTGCCCACAAAGGTTCATATTTTTCGTGGGTAGTGCCAACAGAGGTTCATAATTATATTCCATGGTTAGTGCCCACGAAGGTTATTTTCCATAGGTAATGGCCACAAACGTTAATATTTTCCATGGGTAGTGCACACAAAGGTTAATATTTTCTATGGGTAGTGCCAACAGAGGTTCATATTTTCCATGGGTAGTGCCCACAAAGGTTCATATTTTCTATGGGTAGTGCCAAAAGAGGTTAATATTTTCCATGGGTAGTGCCAGCGAAGGTTATTTTCCATGGGGAGTTCCCACAAAGGTTCAAATGTTCCATGGGTAATGCACACAAAAGTTCATATCATTTTTCTATGAGTAGTGCCAAAAGAGGTTCATATTTTCCATGGGTAGTGCAGGCGAATGCTATTTTCCATGGTAGTGCCCACATAGGTTCATATTTTCCGTGGGTAGTTCCCACAGCGGTTTTCATTTTCCATGGGTAGTGCCCACAAAGGTTCATATTTTCCGTATTTTCCGTGGGTAGTTCCCACAGTGGTTTTCATTTTCCATGGGTAGTGCCCGCAGCGGTTTTTATTTTCCATGGGTAGTGTCCGCAGCGGTTTTTATTTTCCATGGGTAGTGTCCGCAGCGGTTTTTATTTTCCATGGGTAGTGCCCGCGAAGGTTATTTTCCATGGGTATTGCGCACAGAGGTTCATATTTTCCGTGGGTAGTTCCCACAGAGGTTTTTATTTTCCATGGGTAGTGCCCGCAGCGGTTTTATTTTCCATGGGTAGTGTCCGCAGCGGTTTTTATTTTCCATGGGTAGTGTCCACAGCGGTTTTTATTTTCCATGGGTAGTGCCCGCGAAGGTTATTTTCCATGGGTAGTGTCCGCAGCGGTTTTTATTTTCCATGGGTAGTGTCCACAGCGGTTTTTTATTTTCCATGGGTAGTGCCCGCGAAGGTTATTTTCCATGGGTATTGCGCATAGTGGTTCATATTTTCCGTATTTTCCATGGGTAGTGCCCGCAGTGGTTTTTATTTTCCATGGGTAGTGTCCACAGCGGTTTTATTTTCCATGGGTAGTGCCCGCGAAGGTTATTTTCCATGGGTAGTGTCCACAGCGGTTTTTATTTTCCATGGGTAGTGCCTGCAGCGGTTTTTATTTTCCATGGGTAGTGTCCACAGCGGTTTTTATTTTCCATGGGTAGTGTCCGCAGCGGTTTTTATTTTCCATGGGTAGTGCCCGCGAAGGTTATTTTCCATGGGTATTGCGCACAGAGGTTCATATTTTCCGTATTTTCCATGGGTAGTTCCCACAGTGGTTTTTATTTTCCATGGGTAGTGCCCGCAGCGGTTTTTATTTTCCATGGGTAGTGTCCGCAGCGGTTTTTATTTTCCATGGGTAGTGCCCGCGAAGGTTATTTTCCATGGGTATTGCGCACAGAGGTTCATATTTTCCGTGGGTAGTTCCCACAGAGGTTTTTATTTTCCATGGGTAGTGCCCGCAGCGGTTTTATTTTCCATGGGTAGTGTCCGCAGCGGTTTTTATTTTCCATGGGTAGTGTCCACAGCGGTTTTTATTTTCCATGGGTAGTGCCCGCAGCGGTTTTTATTTTCCATGGGTAGTGCCCGCGAAGGTTATTTTCCATGGGTATTGCGCACAGTGGTTCATATTTTCCGTATTTTCCATGGGTAGTGCCCGCAGCGGTTTTTATTTTCCATGGGTAGTGTCCACAGCGGTTTTATTTTCCATGGGTAGTGCCCGCGAAGGTTATTTTCCATGGGTAGTGTCCACAACGGTTTTTATTTTCCATGGGTAGTGCCTGCAGCGGTTTTTATTTTCCATGGGTAGTGTCCACAGCGGTTTTTATTTTCCATGGGTAGTGTCCGCAGCGGTTTTTATTTTCCATGGGTAGTGCCCGCGAAGGTTATTTTCCATGGGTATTGCGCACAGAGGTTCATATTTTCCGTATTTTCCATGGGTAGTTCCCACAGTGGTTTTTATTTTCCATGGGTAGTGCCCGCAGCGGTTTTTATTTTCCATGGGTAGTGTCCACAGCGGTTTTTATTTTCCATGGGTAGTGTCTGCAGCGGTTTTTATTTTCCATGGGTAGTGCCCGCGAAGGTTATTTTCCATGGGTAGTGCCCGCGAAGGTTATTTTCCATGGATAGTGCCCACAAAGGTTCATATTTTCCGTATTTTCCGTGGGTAGTTCCCACAGCGGTTTTTTATTTTCCATGGGTAGTGCCCACAAAGGTTCATATTTTCCGTATTTTCCGTGGGTAGTTCCCACAGTGGTTTTCATTTTCCATGGGTAGTGCCCGCACAGAGGTTCATATTTTCTGTGGGTAGTTCCCACAGAGGTTTTTATTTTCCATGGGTAGTGTCCACAGCGGTTCTTATTTTCCATGGGTAGTGTTTCCTTAACTTTCAGAGAATTGAAATCCTGCTTTGTTACACAACGAAGGGGGAAGGGGGTGTAGAAACGGTGGACGAAAAGAGATAATTTTCTTTTCTTTTTATTTCAGTTCTTTTATTTCAAGGATAATGGAATAAGCACTCATGTGCTTTTTTTATTTTTACATCTAGTCCCCGTGTGTATGCAATTTTGTCAATTTTGTCATCCGTTCCCACCGGCACACAATGGCCTACTCTTCCGAAAAGTGCGCGCGCGCGCGCGCACGCGTCAGATTTTCAAAGTCAAAATTTTATTTTCAGATGGTACATTGAGTAAGCATCGATTTGCTTTGTGTGTGTTGTGTGTGTGTGTGTGTGTGTGTGTGTGTGTGTGTGTGTGTGTGTGTGTGTTGTGTGTGTGTGTGTGTATGTGTGTGTGTGTGTGTGTGTGTGTGTGTGTGTGTGTGTGTGTGTGTGTGTGTGCGCGTGTCCTTTAAGTGTTGTTGCTATCATAATAGCTGTCGATGACTGTGACCCTCATGACGATAGTAATAATCCTGATGGTCAATCCCGGTGGTCTTGAACAGCAAATGACCCTGGAAATCGTGGAGCAGAAAATGCTGGAGAAGACGCAGGAGGGCAAGGGGAAGACAGAGAAAGAGCAGGTGCTCAAACACTACAGAAAACTGTTCGCCATCACCAACCAGTTTGGCATGGGATACTACAAACGGGTAAGTTAATATTTTATTATTATTTTTAAAAAAATAATTTGTTTATTTTCATTTTGATTTTATTCTTTTATATCGAGGATAATGGAATAAGCACTCGTGTGCTTTTTTTTTTTTTTTTTTTTAAATCCAGTCCCCGTGTGTATGCAGTTTTGTAAATCTTGTCATCTGTTCCCACCGGCGCATGATGGCCTACTGTTTTGAAAAGTGGAACAGGCTTTAACGTGTGTGCAAGATGTTCTGCGTGCGTTCGCACACGGGGTCTCGGTTTATAGTCTCATCCGAAGGGCTTTTAGGGGGAGTGGAGTCAGCACTGATGTTAACTCCAGGGGAAACATCCCCTCGAACGGTGGATCGATCGGTGGTCTAGAGGTAACGCACCTGCCTAGAAAGCGAAAGTCCGTGTTCGAAGTGTATTGTGGTTTGATTCCCGTTTGGGGCAGAACGCGAGGTACAAACACACACACACACGACACGCACACGCACACACACACACACACACACACACACACAACACACACACACACACACACACAACACATATTTATACACATACATACATACATACATACATACATACATACATACATACATACATACATACATACATACATACATACATACATACACATATACATCACACACACACACACACACACACACACACACACACACACACACACACACACACACAACTGTAAAGCCTAAAAAAAAACCCCAAAAAACAGGAAATTATATTTTCTCACAAAAAAAAAACAACCAACCCAAAGTGGCTGACATGATCAGTAATGAATTCCCACTGTTCCAGAAATCCCTGTACAGAAGAGCAGACTCGGACGAGCAGGACCACCTATCCCCCTTGGCCACCATGAAGTCAGCACGACCCGAGATCAGGATGCCGCAATACGTCAGTGACCCCTGCGCCACCGAGCAGCCCCCGAAACCCTTCTGCGGGGTCCCGGTCATCCGGAAAGCCGTGTCCGTGGAGCCTCTCAAAGGTTCGGAAACACCCACCCCGCAGAGCAGCAGGTGGGACACACCGAGCGAGCAGCCTGGAAGCCCCGGGGTGGCTGGGGAGGTGGATGTGGAGGGGGGGCTGAGGGCGCCCCCCACCAGCCCTCTCTCTGCCGCCTCCGACGTGTCCATGACCGCTGTGGGGGTCGTGGAGCAGGAAGCGGGGGAGTGCGCCGGTCCGGAAGAGAAGTTCTGGTCACGTCCATCCAGTGCAGAGGAGGGCCAGGGAGGAGGACGAGGAGGCACGAGCGGGAAGCGGAGAGGAAGACTGGAGAAAAGCAAGGGGGCCGGGAGGAAGAGTATGCATCCCTGGCAAGTCCGGCTGAGCAGGGTAAGGGATAGTTGTGTGTTTTTTTCTTTGATCATTTTCTTTCCTTTTTTTCTTTCTCTCTTTTCTTTCTTTCTTTCTTTCTTTCTTTCTTTCTTTCTTCTTCTTTCTTTCTTTTTCTTCTTTTCTTCTTTTTCTTTTCTTCTTCTTCTTCTTCTTCTTCTTCTTCTTCTTCTTCTTCTTCTTCTTCTTCTTCTTCTTCTCTACTACTACTACTGCTGCTGCTGCTTCTTCTATTTCAACTACTACTGCTATTACTACTACTACTTAGTCTACTACTACTACTACTACTACTACTACTACTACTACTACTACTACTACTACTACTACTACTACTACTACTACTACTACTACTGCTGCTGCTGCTGCTGCTGCTGCTACAACAACTACAACAACAACAACTACTACTACTACTACTACTACTACTACTACTACTACTACTACTACTACTACTACCACTACTACTACTACTACTACTACTACTACTACTACTACTACTACTACTACTACTACTACTACTACTACTAGGGGATGGGATAGCTCGGTTGGTTAGAGCGTTTGCGCGTTGCGCTCGTGATCTGCTGACCTGGGTTTGAATCACGTTCAAGGGGATATTTTCCCTGGAATTAACATCAGTGCCGATTCCACTCCCCCAAAAAAGTCCTACGGATGAGACTATAAACCGAGATCCCGTGTGCGACCGCACCCAGAACATCTTACGTACACGTGAAAACCCGTTCAGCTTTTCGGAAGAGTAGGCCATTGTGTGCCGGTGAAAACGGATGACAAGATTGACAAAACTGCATACACACGAGGACTGGGTGTAAAAAACAAAACAAAACACATGAGTGCTTATTCCAGTATCCTCGAAATTAAAGAAGAAGAGAAAAAAGATAGATAAATAAATAATGAATAATCATGAATGAATGAATGAATAAATATATAAATAAACAAATAAATACAAAAAAATTAAATAAAAAAAAACAACAACAACAACAAAAAACAAAAAAACTATCAAATGTTCTGAAGACTGTAGACGAACTGCTGGCTCCGGCGCCCTCCAGCGGCCATGGTGCCGGCGGTCGGACAGCCGTCTTCGCTGCACTTCATCTCCACGGACGAGTCCGATGACGGGGAGCTGAGCGAGTCCTCCTTCGTCTCCACAGGCCCGTCACCAGTGCCAAAGCCAAGTCCCCCCGCCTGAACCGCGAAAAAAGCCAGAGCCCAGCAAATCTCCGCACAAAGATCTTACCACTACTATAACAGGTTTGTATGGTGGTGATGATAGTGATGATGATGATGATGATGAATGGTTATTGGTGATGATGATGATGATGGTGATGATGATGATGATGTGATGATGATGATGATGATGGTGGTGGTGGTGGTGGTGGTGATGATGATGATGATGATGATGATGATGATGATGTGTGGTGGTGGTGGTGGTGGTGTGGTGGTGGTGTGGTGATGATGATGGTGATGATGATGATGATGATTGATGAAGAAAGATGATGATGATGGATGATGATGGTGGTTGATGATGATGATTGATGATGATTGATGATGATGATGATGATTGATAATGATGATGATCGTGTCGTGTCGTGTTGTATTGTGTTGTGTTGTTTTCTTTAACAAGGTAAGTGAGTCAGTGTGTGGTATTGAGAGAAAAAGCGGGTATTGGGGGTTGTTGTTGTTTTTGTTTCTGTTGTTATATTTTTTGAGTTATCGTTTCCCTTACTTAACAACGCACGAACCAGCCAGTGGGGTTTTGTTTGGTTGTCTTTTTGTTTTTTTTTTAAAAAATCAAAAAAATCATATTTTGCTCCTTAGAGCTCCGAGCTCCGAGGTTCATCAATAGTGACATTTTTGCACACACGACCATTTTTACCTACCATTCATGCAGATCTGCATCCCGACTTAGGGGATGATGTCTAAACACGACACCAGTGCGAATGTTTAATTTTTAATTTGTATTTTTTATCTTCCATTCTTACCGGCACAAATGGCCCACTCTTCCGAAAGGCAAAACGGAATTTAACGTGTACGCAAGATGTTCCGCGTTCGTTTGCACAACATAGCATGCAACCTCTTGCAGGCGTTAAAAACGCCTCATCAAGAACAGTATGCCACCTGGGTTCAGAGGCAGAGATGACAGGAACATACCCACCTTCAGTCTGTGACCTGGCTGGGAGGAAAATAATTTGTTTTTTTTTTGTTCAGGTTCTAATTGTGTTAGAAGTGCCCAATGAACTCCCCAAGAAGTTAAGGGGGAGAAAAGAACAGAAAAGATTGCACCGAAGAATGAGAGGCTTCTGAAATTCAGCACAGCCGCTAACAGACAATTCTATATGCACTGATGAACGTGTGGATGCACGGATGCGTAGACCCTTTCACTCTTTCATTCATCACATTCATGTGTTTTTGTTCATTCCTGTTTCCTTCTATTCCTCAGAACCAGATAAAATCCCGACGAAAGCAAAGCCCCGGAAGTCCAGCAGGCTGAAACGTGTGGCCAGACCCCCTGCCTATGGCTGCTACTGGGCGCCGGGAGAGCCAGGTACAGTACTCACACAGCAATCTTTTTTCTCTCTGTCTTGTCTTGTCTTGTCTTCTCGTCTCTCCTCCTCTCATCTCCTCTCAACTCCTTTCTCTCCTCTCCTCTCCTCTTCTCTCCCTTCCCCTCTCGTCTCTTCCCTTCCCTTCTCTTCTCTTCTCTTCTCTCCTCTCCTCTCCTCTCCTCTCCTCTCCTCTCCTCTCCTCTCCTCTTCCCTCCCTCTCCTTTCTCTCTCTTCCCTTCCTTCCTTCCTCTCCTTCTTCTCTTCCTTTTCTCTTCCTTCTTCTTCTCTCCTCTCCTCTCCTCTCCTCTCTCTCCTCTCCTCTCCTCTCCTCTCCTCTCCTCTCCTCTCCTCTCCCTCTCCTCTCCTCTTCTCCTCTCTCTTCCTTCCTTTATTAGGCAGGATGTGCAGCCTTCTTCAGTGCTGATAACTCTTGTTGCAGGTCTGCCTGCTAAGCCTTGGTCGACACATTCAGACTCCAGAATAGCTAAAGTATTAAAGTAAAGGATCTTTAATGTGCATATTTGATCTTTCTATATGTGTATATATACATGAAGAGAATAAAGGCCCTGGCAGGTCTGTACTTAAAGTTGAGCTGGATGATGGTAAAAATGCCCACCCTTATTAGGCTATTTTCACCAGATGCCACTGCAGAGAGTTGAAGCCATAGGAAAACACCTCCTGCTGTCTAATATGAATAGAGAAGCAAACACATCACTAAATGAATGAACAAAGAAATGGATGAACAAATAAGTAAACAAAACAATTCAGGAAGAAAGGAAATATATATAGACTGTCTGTCTATCTGTCTTTTACGTGTCTGTCTATCTGTCTTTTACCGTAGTGCCCTGTATGAATGAATGAAAGAGCGTTGTAAAAGTGTGTGTGTGTAGTGTGTAGTGTGTAGTGTGTAGTGTGTGTGTGTGTGTGTGTGTGTGTGTGTGTGTGTGTTATGAAGAGAGGAGAAGTTTGTATGTTATGTGTGTGTGTGTTATGTTTTTTTTTATATATTATATATATATATATATATATATATATATATTATATCTATTATATACAGATTTCTGTTTTAGAGATAATAAAGTATTTTGAATTTGAAAAAAAAATGGTCCTGCAGCATCCTGATTAATGAGGGCACTGTGTGACAACAGGTATACGGGTGCACCACAGGACGGTACCCCGGACCTCCACCCCCCAGGGCCCTCCCCCCAGCCCCCTCGGCTACGTCTCCGCTCTGGACGCTCGCCTGGGTGTGGCCCCTACCTCCCCCAGACAGTGAGTGAGATTCAATTGTCTTGCATGGAATAGTACTCTTAAGCGGCTAAAGGCAGTCATCATTTCGGTTTTGTTGTTGTTTGTTTGTTGGTGGTTTTTTTTTGCTTTTTAAATTTTGTATTTGTCTTTTGTTTTCGCGTCAAAGGTGTCAAGTCTTACCTAGCTCAAAAAGAAAATTTTAGGTTTTATCGCCTCCTGTCTGTCTGTCTTTCCGTGTCTGTCTCTCCGTGTCCCGTCTCTGTCTGTTTGTATGTCTGTCTCTGAGACAGACAGACAGACAGACAGACAGACAGACAGACAGACAGACTGACTGACTGACTGACTGCAATAAAATCCACATTTTCTTTCTTAAACTGGACAGGATTTGATCCACTTTTCTGATGCTATTCCCCTGTCACTTCTCACATGTTATGTTGCAGAGAATGGGGTCGGAGTCACTACGGCGCTTTATGCCTGGAGTGGACCACCCGGGTACCCACCCTCCCCGTCACGGGTATCGTGGGCAAACTCCGTCAGATCAAGAAGAGAGGGGTGCTGGGCCGAACCAGATCCTTGCAGCACCAGAAGCGGGTGGATCCACCCGATTCGAAACGACGGACTGAGGGGGGAAGATCTCAGGAGACTCTGCCCTTCCCAACTTCTGTTCTGATAGCTTGTCTGCCTGAGGTAAACATCGTGTTATTTATTTATCGAGTAGATACCATACGGATGAGACTATAAACCGAGGCCCCGTGTGCGTATGCACGCAGAACATCTTGCGCACACGTTAAAACCCCGTTCCGCCTTTCGGAAGAGCAGGCCGTCGTGTGCCGGTAGGAGCGGATGACAAAATCTTTTTTTTTTTTTAAACCCAGCCTGCACACAGGTGTGCTTAGACACCATCCCTGAGGAAAAATCGGGGAGTTTGAGTCCCAGGACGGCTCGGGGCTATAGACCCTATATGGCAACGTTCTGGTGGCTCCTGCGACGGTACTGGAACCATTCGTATCGGTCATTGCCTTTCCAATGGATCATTCCAGAGGCGTGGAGAGGGGAGGGGGGGGGGGGGGGGGGTCTGCTGCATGGGTAACAGCTTGCCGTCCATACTTACTTACCCAGGCTTTGCACTCTAAAGACAGGAGCGCAACTGCATAGTCTTCCGAGACCGATGGGTGCCTACTACTACTAGATGCCATACAGGCTAGATCGCTGTGAATGTAGTGTTGGGCTTATTGCTGAGAAAGGTGGTTTTGTTCATGGACAGTATTCGTCGTTGTTTCAAAGAAGACTGGGTAGATAAACTGTTTTTTGGTATCATCAAAGAACTCAAAGAAAAAGAAACTACACTCCGAGTTCAGTGTTCAACCATTTATTTTAAGGGCAGTTTTGTGAGTGGTTAAGATCACGCGAAACAAAGGTAAAGTCCCATATTTTATTTTATTATCTAATGTTAAATCTGTAATATTTTTTTTTTCAAAGTTGAAATCTTGAATATTGGAAGAAAATTTGTGCTATCGTGTTTTGAACATGCATGTGTAAAATTTACAGTGAAATCTAAAGAGTTAAGGAAAAGTCTAGTTTATTTTAGGGGACAAAACGATCGCCACGTAAATAATGGGACTTAATTTCTTTTGTGTTTTTTTCCCTTCTTCGGATCGGAGATTATCTCCCGTTCCAGCTGTAACTCGGTGTATAATATCAACTGAATGGGAACATAAGTATTATCAGATAAACGATGTTTATATTTATCAATCAGCCCAATCGGGTGGCCAAAGTAGAAGTTAAAATTCACACACACACACACACACACACACACACACACACACACACACACACACACACACACACACACCACACACACACACACACACACACACACACACACACTTATGCTTTATGTTTGTTTTATAAAGGTGCATTGGGAGTTTTCATTCTCGTGGTGTGTGTGTGTGTGTGTGTGTGTGTGTGTGTGTGTGTGTGTGTGTGTGTGTGTGTGTGTGTGTGTGTGTAGTATTTCAATACACTATCGTTTTGTGTGCGTATGAAAGTGCTTGAAGAGAGTGAACATACTTTCTTTTTCAATTTATGTTTGTGGGAAAGTACTTAAAAAGAGTGCGGATACTGTTTTGTGCGATGGTGATGGAACAGACAGAGAGAGAGGCAAGGCAAGGCAAGGCAAGGCAAGGCAAGGCAAAGTCTTTTATTCGAGGATAATAGATAAGCACTCGTGTGCTTTTTTACATCCAGTCCCCGCCCTTTTCAGGGATACATCAAGTTGAAAATATACTAAACAATAAGACTTTACGCAGTACCAAACAACACACAAGAATAAAGGACACTATATATGATAAGGTAATAAAATGCACTCTTTCTCTTTCAGAAGACAAAAATCAGAAGTCACAATAAAAAAGAGAGAGAGAGAGAGAGAGAGAGAGAGGAGAGAGAGAGAGAGAGAGGAGGAGAGAGAGAGAGAGAGAGAGAGTGGTCTGTGTTCTGATATGGATAACTGGACATGTTACACAGGTGACCAGGACCTCAAAAGCTACGAAGGTCAGTGCAGTGACCAGACAGACCACCGACCGTGGCGTGCCCACTCTGTCCTCGAAGTGACCAGTTAGACAAAGCACCCTCCTCCCCCACAACCTCCCCCTCCCCTGCATAGCTGAAGCTGCCTGCTGTCTGTAAATCTGCCTTGTTTTATGTCATCTTTACTGACAAGGCTGTTTTCTCTGTCGTTCACTATTGTGTCATCCAAATTTTTTGTTTGTAAAGACTTTTTGTCACGATTTTTACCCGTTTATTTTGTAGAACAGTTTATATTGTAGAACAGTTTATATATATATATATATATATATGGCTGAAGCTGTGAAGAATATAATATATAATGAATATTTGCTAACAGTGCGTGCTGAGTTTCGGATGTTTAGATTGTGGTTGTGATGTTCAACTGGTGCTTGGATGGGTGAAAGTTTACACGCCTTGGCTTCTGTACAGTATAGTCGTCCAGTTCACCCAGCTGTGAGTGGGTACCTTCCCTCTATAAGCTCAGGGAAGCTGAAGCAGCCAGGGAGAGGAGATTGGCGCCGCCCTCGATTTGCTGGCCCCTGCAGAAGTCTTTGAAACTTCGCTTCCCAATACCCATTTAGATTCGCGCGCGCGCACACACACACACACACACACACACACACACACACACACACACACACACACACACAATATATATATATATATATATATATATATATATATATATATATATATATATATATATATATATATATATATATATATATATCCTGCTTTGTTCTTTTCCTTCCTGTTATCTCTCTGCTACTCTCACGTAACCAAACTGTCATTATTTTTGGGGGATTTTTTTTTTATCGATGGTGATGGGATGGTGTTCCGAGTGGATTAACTCCTTATTTTTTCTTGTTTGCTGCTTGCTTATTTGCAAGTTTGTTTGTTTTTCAAAAAAAATATTTTCTTCATTTGACCTTTTCTGTGTGTGCTTTTTGTGTTATTTTGTTATTATTTTTCTGTTTTTATTTTCCTGTTTTTGTTTCTTGTTGTTATTGTAGTTTGTTTTTGGTTGGTGTTTCTTTTTCTATTACGAAGGAAGACAAAAGGGCTGAGACTTGATCTTAAAAAAGCACACGAATGCTTATTCATTATTTGAACATAAAAAAAAATTGATCTCTCTCTCTCTCTCTCTCTCTCTCTCTCTCTCTCTCTCTCTCTCTCTCTCTCTCTCTCCCCAAAAGTCCTTCGGATGAGACTTTAAACCGAGGCCCCGTGTGCGAACGCACGCAGAACATCTTGCGCACACGTTAAATCCTGTTCCGCTTTTCGTAAGAGTAGGCCATCGTATCCCGGTGAGAACAGATGACAATATTTACAAAAACTGCATACACACGGGGACTTGATGAAAAAAAGCACATGATTGCTTATTCTGTTATCCTCGATATAAAAGAATAAATAAATAAATAAATAAATCAGTAACTCTTGTCTCTGTCCTCATACACAGCGAGAAGAATTATGGGAAGTAATCACGTAAGAGTTTGCTGTTGGAGGATTTATTTCCCTTAGTGTATTCATCGACCCACTCCTCGCTTGGCGGAAAGTAAGCTGTACAAGCGGTGACTGTCAAGGTCTGTGTGTCCTTCGTGTGATCTGCACATGATTTGGGTGCGCATGGCACCCAAGATGCCTGCAAGTTTTGATGTGAAAACTTGAGGTGTAAATCAAGTTTTCGTTTTTTTCTCTCTCTTGTTTACCTTTGGAAAATAAAGATTACTCTCTCTCTCTCTCTCTCTCTCTCTCTCTCTCTCTCTCTCTCTCTCTCTCTCTCTCTCTCTCTCTCTCTCTCTCTCTCTCTCTCTCTCTCTCTCTCATATGCCAGAAAAGTGTCATACTCTGTTGGAATGGTGTGTGTGTGTGTGTGTGTGTGTGTGTGTGTGTGTGTGTGTGTGAGTGTGTGTGTGTGAACAAATTACTTGAGAAAATTTGAAATCGAATATCCTATTGAGGGTAATTGGATAAGCCACAGGCTTTTGAACACCAGGTCTTCATGATAAAGGGGGAGCACAAACGTAATTATATCGGAAAATCAGCGAACAAATCAAATAACCAAAAATAACAAAACAATAACAAAAATAGTGACTTAATTATTGAAGCAGCGAGTGAGAGGAGATGGGTGCGGCTTTCAATATGCTGCCCCCTAGAGAAGCTGAGGTCTCTGATGCCTCGCTCCACTACGACCACATAGGTTATGGGTCGCCTTTCCCTTTACCATCTACTTTTTGATTGCCCTATTCTTAAAGACTTGTACACAAAGAAAGAAGTTGATACTGGTTCAAAACATGGGAACGTTAAGCTTATAGGGGAGTATTATATGATTTTCAGCGATACATATCAACTGCTGAAGTCATTAGTTCGCTAAATGGAATGGTTACGATATACATAGTCTTTTCTGCGGTATTGCATACGACCCTCTGCTTTGATTAGGCTTTTGTTTTCCATCATTATGAAAATTTGCGTGTAAAAATCACATAATAGTGAGTAGACATTAAACCAGGGAGTACACACACAAAAAAGAAAGAAAATCTTAAACAACACCCACCCACTCACCCCCCAGAAAAAAAAACACAACAAAATTAATCTTCTAAAACACAAACAAGAAACAAAAGCAAACCCCATGATTTACTCGCGGTGTGTAGCATTTATCAACCATTTGTATACATTCTTTTGCAAAAGTTTTCATTCGGAAGTTCTTTGGTTGCAATAACCTTTCTTTTAGAATTGTTCATGATTTCCGTCACTCGTGACGGAACAATGAGAACAATGAGGACAAAATCTGAAAAAAAGAAAGTGTAAGGCAAAACCTTAATTTTGTAGTGGTTATTAAACACATTATGGAGAGTTACGCCACAAATATCACTTTACTGATAGTTTTTTTCTTTCAGTTTTTAAAAATCAGTTCAGTATATACGTCAACATTCACCATAAGGCAATCACATAATGTATTTTTTCTTTGCCCTGAGATTGTTGGGGAGCCCTGGGGAATCACTTCCTTGTTCAGTCTATGTCTCCTCCATCTTAGGCAGGCCATTTAATTGCTTCTTGTTTGGCTGGCTCTAGCTAGCTCCTCTCTGAAGTCTCACGCTATTTGAAGTCCATTGATCTCAATCTCAACGTAACCAGGTGTCTGTGATATTGTTAGGCACTACGGGCACCAACCTCTACTTTGCATTCATACAATGGATGATATTCGACTATGAGGTGAACCTCAATCTTCATTCTGAGGTCACTCGGCACATTCTGCAGAAAAGAGCCTGAAAAATGTTCAGAGTAGAAGCAGCAGCAGCCCCCAAGCTTGTGGAGGACAAACCTATCATGTACCATCATCTTACTACCTTCAGTCCATCATCTTTTTTCGTTAACAGATAGCCTACACCTTAGTTGGCTGAATTGGTTTCTTTTTCAAGGTAAGGTCTTTTTTGTTTGTTTGTTTTTTTATTTGCTGTTGTCTTAAAAATGACAAGTGGTTAAATGCTAAAGAAGTACCTGTCACCATGGTGCAGTGGTTAGCACCTTGGATTTCGGACTGGAAGGTCGCGGGTTCGAATCCCTTAAGTCAGGGATTTTTCGGACTCCGGCCGGCTCCTACCCAGAGTGAGTGTGCTGTGGGCTCAGTGGGAAGACTGGGACCACACAGTCGAGCTTCATCCACTTTACGGACGCGAGTTTGAGAGTGCTGCTCAAATTGCCTGACCAACACTACAGGTGTCTGTATTCCTCGGGCCCGGTTGACCTTGGGATATATTATGACAGTAAGCGTAGAGCACAACCCTGTCAAGTAGTCTCAAAGCAGATGCACTTCCTTAGCAGCATCATTACATCATCCCCATCACCATTGATCATCATGCAAAAATAAAAATTGTCTCTGATTCGGTGGCTCACATTGCTTCTGGTCTCAATGGTGACCTCAGATGTTTCCCCGTACACTTCTGTGCCTGTGGTGAGTTTGTGTCATTTGGGGTTGGAGGTTCACGGGGGACGGTCGTTGGAGGGACGTAGTGGTAGTCGCCATCTCGAGTGGGTGACTCACTCTGGCTCCGCGTCTGAGCTAATACTGTCGTTAGTAGGGGGCTTAGTAGGTGGTGTCCTGCGTATGCTAGCTCAGAACAGGCACCACTGAACACCACCAAAGTGACCCAGCAGCAGTGCACGGTCCCTCTGACTGGTGGCCTCATGGCGGCCTGATATTGATGGGCTCCCTGTGAACTCCCGACCCTGAGGATGAGACATAACGAATCCGGGTGTGGCTGTGGCGGGGAGGTTGAAATAAGCAGCGTGGGAACAGCAGAACGGGGACGTTACAGAAGATGAGGCAGCAAAAAAAAAAAAAAAAAAAGCTATAGAAGCTAGTAGTGTGTGTGTGTGTGTGTGTGTGTGTGTGTGTGTGTGTGTGTGTGTGTGTGTGTGTGTGTGTGTGTGTGTGTGTGTGTGATGACTTTGATTATGCATTATACGTTTATTTTGAATACATAAACTTCATTTCTATTGTATTAAATCCATTTCATACCTGTCCCCATTTACGTTCCCTCATTCTAAATAGCAAGCCAAGTTTTAGAGGGGTGAGGGTAGGGGGTAGGTGCCGTGTCACCAGGTAAAATTCTCTCTCTCTCTCTCTCTCTCTCTCTCTCTCTCTCTCTCTCTCTCTCTCTCTCTCTCTCTCTCTCTCTCTCTCCATTATCCTCGATATAAAAGAATAAATCAAATCTCTCTCTCTCTCTCTCTCTCTCTCTCTCTCTCTCTCTCTCTCTCTCTCTCTCTCTCTCTCTCTCTCTCTCTCTCTCTCTCTTTTCACTTTCTAAAAGCCCCCTTCTTCTCTAATTGCAACCTGGGTGGCCGACACCTTTGCCGGCCTATCATTAAAGAAATAACTATGTTTGCACACGCCAAGTAGCAAACAGGTTCAGCAACCAAACGGTAGTCACGTGCTGCATGTTTGTCGGTGAAAAGCTGACAAGAAAAACACCACCAACTCCCACCCCTCCCCCCCAGCCCCACCCCTTCCATACCCCACCCCTAGGCATCCCCAGCCCCCTGCTCCTCTTCTCTCCCCCCCCCCCCACCAAAAAAATGGTACAAGATAATAAAAGGAAAGAATAAACTGGGACCAACTGGAACGAACAAACGACTCTAAAGCAAGGTTAATCCAGTCAATCAGTTTGTTGATGTTGGCCAAGTTGTGTACCGTGCGTGGCATCACCTGATGTCTGAGTTCTTTCCGCTGCTATGTAGAGGAAGGCCTGTACTAGCCTAGAAGCTTGCTGTGGCGGCTTCTGTCTGTCTGACTCCATCCAATCCCATGCCAAGCTCCAACGTTCTGAGTAGAGTGGCCTGCTGGCGAAAACGGGCTGGGCTGGGGACTAGGGGGGCTGGGGGGGAAGCTGGGGCCGAGGCCGGAGCAGTCGGATGGCCCTGAACTGAGAGACCGAGGGTTCAACGCCCGGACACCCACGTCGACAGGAATGGCCTGCTTGATCCTTGGTGCTGCTTGTCATGAAACGCTAGCTAGCTAGCTAGCCGAGGAGGAGTTCAAACCAGGGGAAATCCCAGACGTCTGATACTATTACACGCAGCATACATCACTGCCTGACACCGCGAACTCGGTGCCCTGGTAAGGGGCATATGTTTTACCTCAGTTACCTTTGCTACTATATTATTACTCCCACAGTGAACATAGGGGGGAGAAGCTTGGGGAGGAGGGGGTGGGGGTGGGGGGGCTTTTTTTTTCTCATCTGTACTTGCAGGGAAGTGCGAGTAAGTAGTGAGAGAGTGTGGGGAATCTTTAGAGGGGAATGGATTACATGCAGTATATATCAGTTGTTTCTTTCTTGTCTGTCTGCTTGTCTGTCCTTCTTGCTTTGTTTTTTTCTTCCGTCCTTCTTTCCGTCCTTCTTTCCTTCTTTCTTTCTTTCTTTCTTTCTTTCTTCAGTGTAATCTTAAGAGTATGAACTAGTAAATAAAAGAATAGGAAACAGGAAGAACACACACACACACACACACACACACACACACACACACACACACACACACACACACACACACACACACACACACACACACACACACACTCGCGCAGACGCATACACGCACGCAAACAAAGACTATGCCACATAAACTAACCCTGTTTGCTTATCATGATAAAATAGAAACATTACGCTAAGATTAAGACGAAGACAGGTTTATAGGCAACAGGGTAATAATAACAACAACGACAATACTACTTCTACTACTGTGGTGGTGGGCACCCATCAGTCTCGGAAGACTATGGAGTTGCGCTCTAGTCTTTTGAGCGCAAAGCCTGGGCAAGTATGTATGGAGGGCAAGCTGTTACCCATGCAGCAGACCCCCCCTCTCCTCGGCACTGGAATGATCCATTGGAAAGGCAATGACCGATACGAATGGTTCCAGTACCGTCGCAGGAGCCACCAGAACGTTGCTATATACCTACAGCCCTGAGCCGCTCTGGGACTCCAACTCCCCGATTTTTCCTCAGGGATGGTGTCTAAACACGACACCTGTGTGCATGCTGGTTTGTTATAATTGTGTCATCCGCTCCTACCGGCACACGATGGCCTACTCTTCCGAAAGGTGGAACGGGGTTTTAACATGTGCGCAAGATGTTCTGCGTGCATTCGCACACGGGGCCTCGGTTTCGAGTCTCTTCCAAATGACTACTACTACTACTACTACTACTACTACTACTACTACTACTGCTGCTGCTGCTGCTGCTGCTGCTGCTGCTGCTGCTGCTACTACTACTACTACTGATAATGATAATGATAATGATAATGTGTGGAATTTGTATACCGCTGAATCTTGAAAAGTAAACAAATCTTGTGTGGAGACCAGGCCTACTGTACTGGGTAGACATCCTTGATGCCATGTTGAGGAAGTGACATGCTGATGCTGTTCTGGTTTTCTCTCATTGGATCTGTCATCCCTTGTAATTCTTTTCTGTCCCCATTATACACACACTTTTGTTTGTCTTCTTCTCTCTAATCCTCTTCCATCATCATCAACATTATTGTCGTCGTTGTCGTGGCTATCATCAGCACTACCATGTTTGTTGTTGTTATTTTGTTTTTGGGGAGGGGGTGGTTTTGTTTTTGTTTCTTTGGGTTTTTTTTTTTTCTCTTTTGTCTTCTTTTTCAGACAAGAATGTCTCAAGTATCATTGTACACGAAGATCTTTTACTCCTCTTTGTCTTCCTCTCTCTCTCTTCTCCTCTCTCTCTCTCTCTCTCTCTCCTCTCTCTCTCTCTCTCTCTCTCTCTCTCTCTCTCTCTCTCTCTCCTCTCTCTCTCTCTCTCTCTCTCTCTCTCTCTCTCCTCTCTCTCTCCTCTCTCTCTCTCTCCTCTCTCTCTCTCTCTCTCTCTCTCTCTCTCTCTCTCTCCTCTCTCTCTTCTTTTCAATTATCTCCGTTCATTTTCTTTTTCTCCTGTTCTCTCTTCCTTTCTGTCTTTTTTTTTTTTTTCTTTTTCAGAACATCACTATCATAACTTCCGGTACCGCTCTAAATGAACTTTTAATATTTTTCCTCCATCTCACACTCCTTTTCCCGATCTTTTCCCTCTTTACCCCTTTTCTTCCTTCTCATTCTCTTTCTTTTGTGATTTTTTAAAAATCAATATTCCTCCTCTGTCTTTTTTTTTTTTTCTCTCTCTCTCTCCTTTTTCTTTCTCTCCTTTTTTTTTCTCCCTATTCTCTCTTCTTTTTTTCTCTTTTATTTTCAGAACGTCACCATCACATCACCCTGCCTTCCTTCCTTGTCTGTCAGTCAGTCCTTATGTCTGTTAGCTTTTCATTCATTCTTTCTTTCGTCCTTTGTTTCTTTCGTCCTTTGTTTCTTGCCTTCTTCTTTTCACTTTCGGTATCTGCTTTTCTTTCAGTCTGTGGCTGATACTGTTTTTAGGGGGCAGGATGGCCTAGTGTTTAGAGCATTGCACTCGTGATGTGATGGCCTGGGATCGAGCCACCACTGAGGCGCTAATCGAGGGGAATTTTTCCCCAGGAGCTAACATCAGTACCGACTCCACTCCCCCAGAGAGAGAGAGAGAGAGAGAGAGAGAGAGAGAGAGGAGAGAGAGAGAGAGAGAGAGAGATGAGAGAGAGAGAGAGAGAGAGAGAGAGAGAGAGAGAGAGAGAGAGACAGACAGACAGACAGACAGACAGACAGACAGACAGACAGACAGAGACAGACAGAGACAGAGAGAGAGAGAGAGAGAGAGAGAGAGAGAGAGAGAGAGAGAGTACAGAATGACGTAAAGACAACATAGAGAAACAAAACAGGAAATGAAAGTTCTACATATTTTCAGCTAGAATCATGGATTCCAGATAGAATACTTTCCTGTATCTTTCTTACTTGATCACTGCATACTACATAACAATAATAAGCGAGAGAGAGAGCCAGTAACAACAGTAACAATAACAAAAGCACGGCCAGCACAACTGTGTACTGCCGATATCAGCCTCAGACCTAAAGATCACGCACGTACGTGCCGAACGTGATTCATTAGTCTCCGTCATGTGTTGTTGTCACTTCCACTGCCATTGTAACCGACAGAGTGGGGAAATGTTTACGGCCGATTTCCCAGAGAAGGGTCCGAGCCAAGGCGGCAAGGACACCTCCCTCCCTCCCCCCCCTACAGTACAGCAGGGTTTAGTGGCAGGGGCCCTCATTGTGGCGGGATGGTGGTCATGGTGATGGTGATAGTCGTGCCGCCTGACCTCTTTGCAGGCTATCTGTATGCCATTGACACGGACTGTGCCGCGGTGCTATGTAGGATGTTGGCGGAACGCCAAGGTTTTCTCTGTACATGGTCCTGATGATTGCCATGAACCACCTATAGGAACCCGGGGCCTGTTTTTTACATCTGATAGCCGCTATAGCTGAAGGGATAACAGCACTTGACTTTCATCCAGTGAGTCTATGAAATCTTGGGTTCGAACCTCGGTAGCACCAGCATCTGGTGAAGTAGGGGTGGGGAATTTTTTTTTTTAAAGTATCTTACGGTCCAACTTACACTACATACCTGCTGGTATCTTAATTCTCTTCTGTTTATAAACATGCTGAGGATCAAAATATGCAAGTCAAATATCTCATGATTTTTGTCATTGTTCAGAAGGGTATTGAAATAATTATGGACATACCCAGGATGTAACCTGTGCCTGCAGAAATATGTTATCTGTCAGGTAAAAAAAAAAAAAAAAAAGCTCAAGAGTTGAGGCCAGACATATTCAGTACAGTGCCCCAATGACGAGGAAAGAAGCTACAGAAGAAGACAGTTGTTTTACTTCTAGTTTTCCAGTCCTGTTGGGCTTGAGAGTCTAGACACTCGGGTCTCATCTTGAACACACACACACACACACACACACACACGCGCGCGCGCGCGCGCACCCCCCCCCCCCCCCCTAATCTCAACTTCTCTCTGTTGATTAGTTAAATAGCTTTTCTACAGATTCATCTTTCACAAGTGGACGCTAATGTTGCTGGCATAATCAGCAAAGAGCAAAAAAAAACAAAAAAAAAAACTACACCCCCCCCCCCCCCCCCCCCCCCCCCCGCCATGTAATGGAACTCATTGAAACCACTCTTCTTCTCCTCCTCCTCCTCTATTACCGCATTCATCCTTGAATCGTGCTTTAAATAGCAAGCAGGCAGGCCTGGTTGTTAGTCTGGATGACAAATAACCTCAGATCGGCTGAAAGCTGCCAGGAGAGATAGGGAACCTCCCCTGACCACACACGATGGTAAGCTGGAGCCTACTGCTGAAGCCACAGCCAGGTGTTCAGAAAGTAGCGGTGAACAGACCGTTAAGAAATAAAAATTCTTCTTTGAAAACCAAAACAAAATAGCAAGTGGCATCCTTTCCATTCCTTTCCTTGTCCTTGGTTCCACATCAGCACATAAACACCACGGATCATATTCCAATAGCAGGGAGAGAAAAAGAAAAGGAGAAGAGAAAAAAAAAAGAAAAGAAAAAGAAAACCTCACAAAAGCGCGGTAAGCTTCTTTCTTTTGAATACGGTCGCGCTTATCTTAGTCAGTCAAGTTCGTACTGACGTCAAAGTAGGTCAGCGTTGTTCTGACGTCAGCAGTAACGCAGACAGTCGGCAACAAAAGTGATGGTACCAGTAACCGCTGCCTGACCTGTAGAGGGTAGAACTGTTCTGATGATGCCAGTGGGAAAGGGAATCTCTCTCTCTCTCTCTCTCTCTCTCTCTCTCTCTCTCTCTCTCTCTCTCTGTGCGCACGTGCTCAGTCCCACATACGAAAGATAACGGTAGACCAAACACTGAGCCCTATACTAACTGACGTCCGTAACAATCTGCAGAGTTAAGTTTCAGTTTATACTTTAGGAGTTCAAGGGTAAAGAGGGAGGAGGAGGGAAGGGGGTGTGGGGAAATGGAGGGGGCCCACAAATGAACATCGCAATAATAGAGAAATGTCATTGAGATGGTGTGTGTGTGTGTGTGTGTGTGTGTGTGTGTGTGTGTGTGTGTGTGTGAGTGTGTGTGTGTGTGTGTGTGTGTGTGTGTGTGTGTGTGTTCTTGTGCATTAATTCTAGTGCAGGGGTGAAAATCCTAAAGGTTGTATGAAACGATAGGGGAAAGAAAACTCTTAGAAATATTCATGGTTTCCTATCAACTCTTGGAATGACTGGTATAATACAGAGAGAAGTTGCTTTAATTTCTTCCCATGTAGACTTAGGCCCCTAACTTCATAGCCAATAAACCGTCTTGTCTGGCATAATGCCTGTTTGGAATGAGACTAAAATACATGGGAAACAACTGGAATACATTTCTTTTTTTATCAGCTCATTTTACGGTACATTTCTCATTGCCGCGAGAAAAGATGTAAATTTGATCATATCAACCGAAAGAAACTCCACATATATCCGAAATTCAAACTCAAAGCTGCTAAGACATGAAAAGCGTCTTGGAGGGATCTGCAGATTGAATGCTTAATGTCTACTACTATCTTGAACCCTTGACGCTCCAGAAACAGAGAGCTTGCTGATTGGTTCATCACAGGTCACATGTCAATGGGTTCTCTCTGACCCTGAGGATGCAACATGACCAGAGAGGGAGAGAGAAAGAGAGAGAGAGATGCATGCTCAATTATTCATGTCCAATCTAATAGAAGTAGGAACACAAAAATTCCCTATTCAGTACTCCTGAGGCTACACATGCGATTCTATTAGGGAGTAGCTGATGACAGGAGAATCTGAAAATCTGATCTATTAAAAAAAAAAAGGACAAGACTTGCTATGGCTGAGGATCGAGAAGAATGAGCGGCATGGGAACAGCAGGACAGGAACGTCACAGAAGATGAAGCAGCCAACCCCCTCCCCCCTTTTTTTCCAAAAAAGGAGGGGTAGGAGAGGGATCCATCGCTTTGAAACAAAATGGTAATGAGCAAATGACAAGTGTACACAATCTGAAAGTGGTATACAGTTCAACACGAAACAATAGTCTGGTAAGTACACCTTCCTCCGCACTAACACCGATACAAAATGGAAGTGTCTGCCTCATGGTAAAAGACATATGAGAGTATGCTAGGTGTTTCATTCTTGCTGCCACAGTGATGTCACATCACATTCAGTTTTTGACTTTTAAATCTGCACGTGGCACAACGGTTTTTGAAGATTCTTCTTCTCTTGTGGTATTGCCAACACCTGTGTGGAGGAGGAGTCGTTCCCTGCTATCTGGTAACTGTGTCCACACCAGGGACGTGGACAGTGCCAGTAAGTGTAGATGTTCACCATGAAATGAAAACATGTGTGCATGCTAGTAACACACGCTGTGTATGTGTGTGTGTGTGTGTGTGTGTGTGTGTGTGTGTGTGTACTTGAAATCACTAGTGATGGTTATTAATTTGATGATAGTCCCAACTCGGGGCAAAGGCTGGATGAAAACAGTATGTCAATACCTATGAAACCAGTATGTCAATACCTATGAAACCAGTATGTCAATACCTATGAAACCAGTCTGTCAATACCTATGAAACCAGTCTGTCAATACCTATGAAATCAGTATGTCAATACTTATGAAAACAGTATGTCAATACCTATGAAAACAGTATGTCAATACCTATGAAAACAGTTTGTCAATACCTATGAAAACAGTTTGTGAAAACAGTTTGTCAATACCTATGAAAACAGTTTGTCAATACCTATGAAAACAGTATGTCAATACCTATGAAAACAGTATGTCAATACCTATGAAAACAGTATGTCAATACCTATCTGTAACCTATGGGAATAAAGATAATCAATCAATCAATTAATCAATCTCTCTGTGATATCGTGTTATACTGCCATGTGGTGTCATGTAGTGCAGAGTAGTATAGTGCAGTGGCTGTGTAGAGTGGTGTACTGTACTACAGTATAAAACAACGGCAAGACCAAGTTGAAAGAGAGCTCCCATGGCTTGTATTTCACATGAATCTCCCCGTGAGATGATCAAAGGCTTGTATTTAAGTGTGGGCAGATCCTCAGTACCTCCATGTAAGGCATACTAGTAATGAAAATGAAACATACACCTAGTACAGTTTTCCATACATGGAAGACTTTGAACCCCCCCCCCCCCCCCCCCTCTCTCCTCGGGCCACTCTCCTAAAAATCCCAAACTATTTCGTGCTTAGTTACAAGAGACAAAAGACAGTTCTGTGACTAATACCAGTCTTCTTTGTTCTATCCAGTTTTGTGTACTCAAAGTTATCCATGAAAAACTGCTTGTGGTGCAGGATTTTGTGGTGCCTTTTGAACCCTTGCAACAATATCAGCCACGCCTATTTTACTTTTTAATCTGCCAGGACCCTCTTCTGTGATGCCCCAACTGGGGATTTATGCTTACAATCAGAGAAGAAGAGGATGTTCTTCAATTTCATTTTTTCCAAGGGTTATACGTTCCAGAATGGAATATATAAAGTAGCACGTGTGTTTGATATCTCTGTTAGCATGACTGTCTTTTTGTTTTAGAGTTACATCGCACTTTCTTTTACATTTATCAGAAAAATAAACTTGATTGTTTTGAACTTTATGCGACCCCAGGATATAGCCATGGGGATGCCTTAGTACAAAAGAGTAAACAGAACGAACAATACGACTGTTGTATATCAATACGATCAATCCCCCCATTATTCAGGATCACTCATGTTGGTAGACAACCTGCAACACTCTTGTTCAACATCCCTTGAATGGTATGTCACAACTATATGCTGACTTCATCAGCATCTAAACAGATTTCCACAGACGTATATCGTGAAAGTAGCTGATCTAAGTAGTAGCACCGAAACGTTGCAGCTCCCTAGTTTTGATTGGCGTCTGGCCTCTGCCCTCTGTGGAGTCCATTGCACCTAGAAATGGGCAGGAATGGGCCATTGTGACTGAGGTAGCAGAAAGGAATGAGCCATAGTGACTGAGGTAGCAGAAAGGAATGAGCCATTGTGACTGTGGTAGCAGAAAGGAATGAGCCATTGTGAGTGAGGTAGCAGAAAAGACCAACAGGGCTCTGGCCCTGATGCATCTCTCATTACAGTTATCATGGCCATCAGACATGTCGTGAGGCTGAGGCGTCAGTGGTACTAACTCAAACATGGAAGAGGAGTGGAGGAAAGAGGGAGGGAGGGAGAAAGATAGCCTAGTGGTTAGAGCGTTGAGCTCCCCATCTGACGGTGCAGGTTTGAACCACCACAGACTCCCTTGCCTGTTCGAAAGGATTTTTCCCTTAGAGTTAACATCAGTACCAACTCCAGTCACAGGAATGGACCTTTGGATGAGACTACGAACTAACTAACGTGCGCATATGTTGTGCACGTTTTAACACAGGCTCCATCTTACAGAATTGTAGGCCATTACGTGCCAGTAGGAAATAGATGACAATTTTTTTAATAGCCCAGACCACATACACACTGGGGTCATGTTTAGACATCATCCTGAAGTAGGAATGCGGCTACCTTACGGGTGGGTAAATGGTTACATAGGTAAAATCTCATCATTCTGAACCTTGGAGGTCTAGCCAAGGAACAACAACAAAAAGTGAAGACGTTTGTTACCAATGACAACAAAATGAGTGAGGCACAGCAAGCTTATGATATAGCCAGGACAGAGTACCACCACTGGTGACAAAGATATTCAAGATTTAAGGTCCATTCAGCCTTTGACCCCTGTAGGTCATGAAAGAGTTTCAGAAACAAAGTAGCACATGAAAAGGAAGCAACAAATTTCATTAATATAATGTGCAAAAATTGACAATTTTAATGTTAAACATTCCAAACAAGTGTGGTATTTTAACGAAATGTTCTCAGTAGCAACAGAAAATTTTACGTTGGAAGACAAGAATGTTTTAGGATTATTTGGGATTTGTTATACAACTATTTCGTACTGCAATCAGGTAAAGAAAGCTGCCATAGACTTTTCACATCACAACACAGCTGCATGCTGGCTGAATTAGTATGGAACAGAGAATCTTTGCAGGGGCAGTAAGGACATGTCATTGATCTGGACAATAGCACTAAAAGCAGGACTGCTACTTATTTTTCCTCAGCGTCTGGCCTCTGACCTCTTTGGTGTCCATCGCCCTCACCAATGGGAAGGCGGCAGCCATTGCAGCAATGGCGGTGATAGAATGGACCAGCAACTTTCTGGTTTCCCCATCTCTCATTACTGTTATCATCACCATCAGACGTGTCGCTAGGCGGTAGGTCTCAGCGTTATCAAACGAGGACGTGTGCCACTTTTGAAGAAAAAAAACTGAGGCACTGTAATCTTAGAATTGACCAGTGGTAGAACAGATCTCAGTCAGAAATTAAAAAAAAAAAATTCAGACTGAGTGCCTCAGTCAATGTTTGACTGCTGTGGCTAGGGATACACATTTTTAGAAAACAGTAGAAAATATGAAGTGATGTACAGTTTTCATGAGCAATATATAGAAAAATTAATTGTTCTTATTTTTAAAACTCTAAAGCAAATTGTCGTTCAGAAATAATTTCAGTAACTGCTGTGGATAGGGATACACATTTTTAGAAAACAGTAGAAAATATGAAGTGATGTAAAGTTTTCATGAGCAATACATAGAAAATTTAATTGTTCTTACTTTTAATACTCTAATGCAAATTGTTGTTCAGTAATAATTTTGTTCCTTGGAAATTATAAAAAGATCTTTATATCCCTAAATGGATGACAGAAAAATAAAATGAATTTGTGGTTTAATGAAATGCTCCCAGCTACAGATGAAAACTGTATTGTGACAGAAACACTTCAGGATTGTTCAGGGTTTGCTATGCAGCTGTGGAGTACCGGAGCCAAGTAAAGGTGACTATGTTTTTTAAATCTGTTTACAGGCCCCGAAAATATGACACAGCTGTATGTACACAGTAGCTGAATTAGCATCTGAGCTGATCTTTCTGTGGAGGCCGTGGTAAGTGAATATCATTGATCTGGGTAATCATATTAAAAGGCACTGCTCCACATTTCTCTTCAGTGTCTGGCCCTTGACCTCTGTGGTGGCCGTTGCCCCCAGAAATGAGATGGAAGCAACCATTGTGGTCACGGCAGTAACGCAGTATATTGCCACTCACTGGCTCAGAATTTCTCATTACTGTTATCCTAACCATGAGACAGGTCATTATGGTGAGGGCGTCAGTTGCATTATGTAAAGACATTTATTTCTACTAAAAATGAGTCAAGAAACTTCGGAATTAATATATAGTTCAGAGTACTACTGTCATGAGCAAAGACATTCCACTTCTTTTTTTATCAGTCAGCCTTTGACTTCTGTAGTATGTGGATAATGGTTGGAAACAGTAATGAAATTTTGGAAGAACATGATATTTTCAATAACAATGTTTGGATTTTTCTTCAGGAATTTACTTTGAAGTCTTCATACAGCCTTAGTATTCAAAATGACTGTTATCAAGGAAAATGGTCCAGGGTAGTTCAGGATTAAGGACACAGATGTAGAGTATCATAGCCAAACGAAGACAAGGATGTTTAACAGACTTCTTAAGTACAGCACAAGTGAATGCTTGCTGAAATGATCATGATATAAGATTTCCAGAAATGCAGTTAGAGAATACTATTTCTCTCCGGAGCTGTACTTAAATGATACCCCTCCTCATGTTTCGTGGGCATCTGACATCTGACCTTTATAGTGACCATCATCCTTACAAATTTTAAGAATCAGCCCTAGTGACTATGGCAGTCACAGAATAGACCAGCTACTCTTTCACTCTGCATTTCTGGTTTCCCATTATGACCAAGTCAGCAAGTGGTTACCTTATAGACATCTGCTGTATCCAGTGGAGACTTGCAGTCACTAGTGAAGGCACAATGACCGAGGCACTGCTAGATGTTTGATTTCAGCCTATGTTATAGAGTACAAGCATCAGAAATGAGGCCAGTCTAAATTTGAGATTCATTCCAACTTTAACCACTGCAGAGAATAGAAGGCTTTAGAATATGATATCAACAATTTGAAACAACAGTTACAATTGTAATATGGAAAAATATCATTCCTGTTAAAAAGAAACACACAGTTCCAGTATTTGAAATAAGATATTTCAGCGACAATAAAAGACTTTCTGTTAGATGACAAAGTAGTTTTAGGGTAATTGCGTTTTAATACGCAGTTGTTGGGTATCAAAACTCAGTAAAGAAAATGGCTGATTAGTATCCTCCGCTCTATTCCACAGCCCACAAAGTCTGTCACACAACTTTCTTATGTTTGCATTAGTATGGAGTTGAGACCCCCTACAGCAGTAAGGGAATAGCACTGATCTGTGATAGTAGTACTAAAATGGTAACTGCTCCCTATTCATGGCAGTACTAAAATGGTAACTGCTCCCTGTTCATGGCAGTACTAAAATGGTAACTGCTCCCTGTTCATGGCAGTACTAAAATGGTAACTGCTCCCTGTTCATGGCAGTACTAAAATGGTAACTGGTCCCTACTCCTACCAGTACTAAACTGGTAACTGGTCCCTACTCCTACCAGTACTAAAATGGTAACTGGTCCCTACTCCTACCAGTACTAAACTGGTAACTGGTCCCTACTCCTACCAGTACTAAACTGGTAACTGGTCCCTACTCCTACCAGTACTAAAATGGTAACTGCTCCCTACTCATACCAGTACTAAAATGGTAACTGGTCCCTACTCCTACCAGTACTAAACTGGTAACTGGTCCCTACTCCTACCAGTACTAAAATGGTAACTGCTCCCTACTCCTACCAGTACTAAAATGGTAACTGCTCCCTACTCCTACCAGTACTAAACTGGTAACTGGTCCCTACTCCTACCAGTACTAAACTGGTAACTGGTCCCTACTCCTACCAGTACTAAAATGGTAACTGCTCCCTACTCATACCAGTACTAAAATGGTAACTGGTCCCTACTCCTACCAGTACTAAACTGGTAACTGGTCCCTACTCCTACCAGTACTAAAATGGTAACTGCTCCCTACTCCTACCAGTACTAAAATGGTAACTGCTCCCTACTCCTACCAGTACTAAAATGGTAACTGCTCCCTACTCATACCAGTACTAAAATGGTAACTGCTCCCTACTCCTACCAGTACTAAACTGGTAACTGCTCCCTACTCATAGTACTAAAACGGTAACTGCTCCCTACTCCTACCAGTACTAAAATGGTAACTGCTCCCTACTCATAGTACTAAAACGGTAACTGCTCCCTACTCATACCAGTATTAAAATGGTAACTGCTCCCTACTCATAGTACTAAAACGGTAACTGCTCCCTACTCATACCAGTACTAAAATGGTAACTGCTCCCTATTCATAGTACTGAAACGGTAACTGCTCCCTACTCATACCAGTATTAAAATGGTAACTGCTCCCTACTCCTACCAGTACTAAAATGGTAACTGCTCCCTACTCCTACCAGTACTAAAATGGTAACTGCTCCCTACTCATACCAGTACTAAAATGGTAACTGCTCCCTACTCATAGTACTAAAACGGTAACTGCTCCCTACTCCTACCAGTACTAAAACGGTAACTGCTCCCTACTCATACCAGTATTAAAATGGTAACTGCTCCCTACTCCTACCAGTACTAAAATGGTAACTGCTCCCTACTCCTACCAGTACTAAAATGGTAACTGCTCCCTACTCATAGTACTAAAACGGTAACTGCTCCCTACTCCTACCAGTACTAAAATGGTAACTGCTCCCTACTCATAGTACTAAAACGGTAACTGCTCCCTACTCATACCAGTATTAAAATGGTAACTGCTCCCTGCTCATGGCAGTACTAAAATGGTAACTGTTCCATACTTTTTCTCCTCGTCTGACCTCTGACCTCTTTGGTGACCATCGCTCTCACCAATGGCAAGCAAGCAGCCATTGTGGCCCTGAGAGTAACAGAATGGACTAGCAACTGTCTGGTTGTGCATTTCTCATTACCATTATCATGACCCTCATACCAACTGTTATGGTGGGGGTGTCAGCCTTATTAAGTGAAGACATTTGTCACAAGTGAAGACAAAGCAGGCCATGCACAGCCATCCTATGGCCAGCTACAGTAAAGCACCACTGTCAACACTGAAGACACTTCAGATTTGATATGCATTCACCCTTTGACTGTTGTAGACATGGAAGATTTCAGGAAAACTGTATATGCAACAAAAACGTAATATGTTCAGTAGCAATATATAAAAAATGTTAAAAGCAACTATCGTAATCATTTAACACAATCTTGACATTTTAAATTAATATTTTCAGCAGCAATAGGTGATTTTAGTTAAAGGGCATTAAGATGGCTAAGGTTATTCAGGGTTTATTACACATCTGACCAGTGTTGTAGCCAAGTGGATACTTGTCCTGGAACTCTGGATCTTACATTCAAATCTGAGCAATGCCTTGAAGATTCAGCTTGGGAAAGATAGGCCATCAACAATAGCCGTCTATCCTGCACTGTCTGTCTGTCTGTCTGTCCTGGTCAGCCTATTCAACCTTAAGGTGTACATTGTATTGAGTTGCATTGTCTTGTGTTGGGTTGGATTGAATGGGACTGGATTATAATCACTTGGTCACAGCACATTTCTTTTAGCCAGATTTGGGCTGCCCTCCCGTTACTGTGGAAACATCCGTAACAAAGTTTGTGTATGTGTATCTAGACAAGAGTTCCATCAGATTACTTCTTGTCCTGTCAAAATATAACAATGTATCTGCTATGTAACCGACCTTGAATACAAATTTGTTCTAATCAGCAGCACAATATTCAAGCAAGCCAACAAGCCAGCAAACCAGCCAACTGACCAACCAACCAACCAACCAACCAGCCAACCAACCAACCAACCAACCAACCAACTATCCAGCCAGCCAACCAACCATCCAGCAAACCAAAAAGCATACATGAAACTATAAGTTGCCTGTTGTTTTACAATCTGGCCGATTACAGGCTCTGTACAATTATCAAATCCACTTCATCCTGGTACCTTCAGACAGCAACTCAAGAGGCCCCTGACAAATGTCTGCCACGCATGAGGCCCTCCGGGGGTGTTAGGTCTGATATGATCTATTTTCAGTGATCCCTTATCGGAAGTCACTATGAGAGACTGCGTCATCAGATGAGGATCTTGCTGGGGTCATCTCCATAGAAACACTAGCAAATTAATTTACTGACGTTCATTTCTTCCGCTGTAAAATACTGGACCAGAAGGGAACAGGGTGCGACTGAGAGAGGATGATAGTGGCAGTGGGAGGGGGCATTAGTGTTGATGGTAATGGCGGTGGTGGTGGGGTGAGGTGATGTCGACAGAGTGCATGTAAGAGTACTTTGATATGACGTAGTTCCGTTTCCAGGTTGACGTCATGAGGCTTGTTTTTGTTTGTTGTTGTTATTGTTGTTGTTGCTGCTGCGGCTGCTGCTTAGCCCACATTCAATATATAGGGATACTCATGGTTATTCTGTTACCCTCTTTAAAGAATATTCGTTCATTTGTTCGTTCGTTTGATGGTGATCATCATTTTCTTGGTCTGTAAGATTGACTGATATGATATTTCAGGCCTCAGCTAGGATTTGTACATTATTTTATTCATTTTATTTATTTATTTAACCTTTTATATCGAGGATAATGGAATAAACACTCATGTGCTCTTTTTTTTTACATCCAGTCCCCCGTGTGTATGCAGTTTTGTCAATTTTGTCATCTTTTCCCACCGGCACACGATGGCCTACCACAAGCAAGAAAACCAGCCAACCAACCAACCAGCCAACCAGCCAACGAGCCAACCAGTCATATAGATAGACACAGACATAGACACACATATAAAGACAGACATAAACACACATACAGATGGCCTACTCTTACGAAAAGCGGAACAGTATTTCAAACTGTGACTATTGTGGCGCCTTTACTACATGGTACCTGCATGCCCTGTTGCGGCCCTGTGTTTGGCCACAACAATTGAGGCGAGACAGAACTGACTAATCCTTTTGAATCGTGATGTTTTGATTTGTAAATATTTGTCAATAGCACCCCCCCCCCCACACACACACACACATACACACACACCCACTCACAGACAGAGAGACAGACAGACAGAAAGACACACACACACACACACACGCACACGCGCGCGTGCATACACACACACACACAGACAAACAGAGAGGGGAGAGGGGGGGGGGGGGGTAGGGAGGGAGAGAGAGAGAGAGTGACTAAGAAATGATAAAGACAAAAACAAAGAGAGGGAGATATAAACATATATATATATATATATATATATATATATATATATATATATATATATATATATATATATGACACAGAGAAAGAGAGAGAGAGAGAGAGAGAGAGAGAGAGAGAGAGAGAGAGAGAGAGAGAGAGAGAGAGAGAGAGAGAGAGAGAGACAACACAGGTAAACACACAGACACACACAGACACACACACACACACACACACACACACACACATTTTTTTTAAAATAAAAAAATCTTCTCCCCGCCAAAACAACTACAAACACACCCTAGTTCATTGAACTTCATTCTCTGTGTGTCTCTCTCTCCTCAGACCACTGGCTACCCCAGCACAATGACAGAAGACAGACAGACACATGGACAGACAGACATAGACGTCTACACATATATAAACAGACAGCCATAGATACACATACAGACAGACATAGGCAGACAGACAGACACATATAGACATAGGGACATAGATCTATAGACAGAGAGACAAAGACAGACATAAAGACAGTCATAGACAGACATAATATAGACAGATATAGACAGACATATAGACAGACAGATATAGACACACATAGATTTAGACACACATATAGACAGATCAAGACACACATAGAGACAGACAGACATAGATACACAGAGACAGACATACATAGACACACATATAGACAGCCATAGACAGACATAAACACACATATAGTCAGCCATAAACCGACATAGACGTATAGACAGACATCTAGACAGACAGCACAGAGAGAGAGAGAGAGAGAGAGAGAGAGAGAGAGAGAGAGAGAGAGAGAGAGAGAGAGAGAGAGAGAGAGAGAGAGAGAGAGAGAGAGAGAGAGAGACAGACAGACAGACAGACAGACAGACAGACAGACAGAGACAGACAGAGACAGAGAGAGACAGAGAGAGACAGAGAGAGACAGAGAGGCATGGCAGACAGAGACCAGCAGTGATTTAAGAGTACATCCATTCCTGCTCAGTCTCTCATTTCTTCTTACTGCAGGGCCGCCAGCCAGACAACCAGACAACCAGACAACCAGACAGCCAGACAGCCAGACAGCCAGACAACCCGTCAGCCCTCATCACAGCCTGTCAGACCTGCTTTATGGGATGATCAACCTGGTGCCAGATTACACAGAAAACAGCCCTGCCCCCGGGCCTATCCCAGCTTATGTTCATGAGACAAAGCATCTTTGCTGTGAGCCGGATTGGTGTTTTTCTTTTGGGTTTTTTTTTTGTAGTCTTTAGTACCTTGTCTCCGTACTTTCAAAAGTGTATGTTTTGTGTTGTTGTTTTTTTTTGTTTTTTTAAATTCACCTTGAAAGACTGACTGTGTAGGGGAGTTTAGTTTCAATGTGGACTAAAAGTCGTTTGAGGTTTTTCGTTTCTGTTGTTGTTATCGTTGTTGTCATGTAGTGTTTTGCATGTTTTAGTTCTTAAGTTGAGTCAATTCGTGTTTGTCCGCTTGGTATCGAAATCGGAAGAAAAAAGTTTATTTTCTAATAGTGAACATTTTACGTTCGTTCCTAACAAGTCGTAGGAGGATTTGGGCCATAAGGCGGTGACCGTCCTGGCTGACCCTGATGGCTGGGCAGGGCATTGATACAGAGAACGTTGGTAGAGTTGGTTTTACATCCTGTTTTTATATGTATGTAGCTGCACGCTTTTAAAACAAAATAGTCAGGGTGAAAGCCCTGGTATTGCCTCTGTAGTCGGTAGGGCAATAAACAACAAGATTGGATTGGATTGGATTACCTGATCAGACTGATTATCTAAAGAATGTGTGGGAGGAGACACGATGGGCCGGATGTGGGAGTGTGTGTGTTTGGGTGTGGGGTGGGGTGATTCTTTATGGATGATGTTTTTTCCACTCCTTTATTATAGTGTTGAAAGCTTCATTTGGTATTACCTAGATCAAAGAGTAAAAACTACCCTTCTGTTTATGTGACATCTGTTCGGAATATGCTTAGTACAGTTCATAGTGTTGACATTAGAAATGATCTTTGATATGCTGAGAATTCAATTTTACAATCTCAACAATTTAAAAAATCATTGTTGCCTTTTGGAATCGATCTTTAACATACTGAGAATTCAATTTCAAAATCTTGCATAAAAAAAAAAATTGTTACCTTTCTAAGATTTTGTGTGTATGGGGGAGGGGAATGGACGGGGTGGGGTGGGCGGAGAGTAGGGGTCTGGGTAGGAGTCCTGCAAATGTCCTAATCAGGGATGCACGGGAGCTCCTGTACCTGACACTATGGCTTCAGGTGAACCAACAAAGACATGAAACACTGTCACAGAATAGGGGTTTAGAGGAGACTATAATCCATGGTCCTGTGTGCGAACGCATGCCGAACATCTTGCGCACACTTTACAACCAGTTCCGCCTTTTCGGAAGGGTAGGCCCCTGCGTGCCATTAGGAACGAATAACAAAAATTCAAAAACGCAGGCACACCAGGTGTCCTGTTCAGACATCATCCCCGAAGTCAAAATGCTTCTACTTTAAAGGTGGGCACAAACGGTCGCATTCGCAAAATTCCATCATTATCAGTCAGGTAGCTAATGAACACTTAATCAGCCAGCCAGACATCTATGTCTACCGTTATACTTAAGAGCTAACTCAGGAGTGGTGGCAGTTTGATCTTTTTTTTTTTCTCAGAATCCATTTACACAAGTTTCTTACGTCATCAGCATACACGTTTACGCTCTAATGAAATCTACAGTCAGTCCTCCCGATGAGACTATTAACCAAGGCCAATGTGCCAGCGTATGCAAAACAACTTGCGCACACGTAAAAAAACAAACCAAACAACCCTTTCCGGCTTTCGAAAGATTAGGCCATTTCGTGCCGGTAAGAATGGATAAAAAAAATTGAAAACAACGAAAACAACAGAACCTCACCTGCACACAGGTGTCGTGTACAGACACCATCCCCGCAGACAGAATGCGGATACTGTAATGGGTAAAAGCAGTCATGTACACAAAATCTCACCATTGGTGAACCTCAGAGATCTAGCTGAGGAACGAAAAATAATTCACAGTCTTTCTCTGAAGCTGTGTTGTTTTCTGTTCATCCTCCCATCACTTGAGGTCTTGTACAACTGCCACTAGATTGGAATCTGAGGTGATTCTTTTGCTTTGATTGACAGTGCTTCTCTGTCTGTTTCAATCGGTCTGTCTGTCTCTGTCTCTGTCAGTCTGTTTGTATGTCTGTCAGTCTGTCTGTCTGTCTGTCTGCGCGTGTTGTGTATGAGCGTAATACATGCATACTTATATGTATATGCCTGTGCATATGTGTGTGCATGAGTGAGTGGTGTGCGTATACCCATGCCCGTGTATGCATGCATGTGTCCACGTACAGTTAGATATGTATCTGCATTCTTAAGTCAATGTCAAAGCAAAATTTGATTTTTAGTTGGTTTGTTGAATAAGAAATGCGTTTGCTTTATTTTATGAAGCCGTCGGTTTAAAAACTAAAAGCAGCAGCAGCAGAAGCAGCAGTAGTACAACAACAACAAAAACAACACACACACACACACACACACACACACACACACACACACACACACACACACATACACACACACACACACACACACACACACACACACACACACACACACACACACACACACACTTTACAAATCAGGTATTCATTTCTCATTAACAAGATTGGATATTTTTAATTTCAAGAAAACTCCCACCCCACCCCCCATCCCCACCCCCACCCCCTGGGGGTTCATGAAATCTAACAATACCACAACTGGCAGATATTGGCGTGTGAAAAAAAAATGCTCACAACATAAGTCATTCATCAATGACAATGAGAGCATAGGTAAGTACACACACGCATACAAACGTGCATGCGTGTGGGTGGACATGCATGTGTAGAGTGGCAAGCTGCTGACCATGTTAGCCACAGGCTAACCCTAAATCAGGTCTGAGACAGGCAGTGCTGAGGGTTGACAGGTCGTCCTACAACATTGATGGACGTGAAGAATGTACTCTTAAAAACCTCTGGTCACTGCTCTGGTTTCGTCCGGTTCTTATTCTTATGTATGCTCCTTCCTCTTTCAAGGTGAATGACTTGGCAGGAATGAATAATGAATATTTTTAAATCATGGAATTTGTTCTTTAGAATTAAGGATAGTTGTGGGACTTTCGGTGAGTGGTTTATTATCAGTTGTATAAAATTGGAAACACCTTGGAAATGTCGGTGGAGGTGACTTCGAGTTAGTTTGTTTACTGAGATACCTGTTCGGAATGGAAGCACTCTGTGTATATGTGTGAGAAAGTGAGTGAGTGTGGTCGAGTGTGGTGTGTGTGTGTGTGTGTGTGAGAGAGAGAGAGAGAGAGAGAGAGAGAGAGAGAGAGAGAGAGAGAGAGAGAGAGAGAGAGAGAGAGAACATACAGACAACCAGACAGAGGTTGGGTATTGTTGACGACTGGGCGTGTTTGTTAGTACAAACACGTCTGTATTCTTAACACTCTGGACACTGAAACATACCAAACTGGCACAGTTCCCATAGCTTGTGTCTGTCTGTCTGCCTGTCTGTCAAAGTACAAAACAGATCGGGAGAAAGAAACACATACCTGTCGGGTTGATGACCCTCAATACGCGGACCTGAAAAACTGACGTTTGAAAAAGGAAGAAAGAAAACAGTACTTTTGCCACAACAAGGTGTTAGAGATCCACAGATTCCAGTTTGACTATTGGCACGATACATTTAGCTTTTCCTTTGGCAAGTTTGCTTTCACTTTTTTTTTTAAGTTGAAGTAACCAACAATATAGGCGTAGTGGCCATTTTATTGGACTACAAAAAGACTTTACGTTGCTGGTATTGCCTCGTGAGATAAAGGTTTGATTCTGCATTAAAGGCTGCTTTACTGTACAGTAATTTATTTTGTTTGTGTCGGGGTGTTTTTGTTTTTTATTATTATCATTATTATTTTTTTTTTGGGGGGGGGGCGGTTGTTCGTTTGTTGTTGGTAGGGTTTTCTTTTGTTTTTAGGTGTGTTTTTGGGGGGGCTGGGGGTGGTGGTGGTGGTCTGCTAAGCTTTTATCCAGAAGTTTCCCCTTTAAGCTCAAATAGATCTGTACAGTTGAGTGTCGTCCACTTGACCAAAAAACAAGGAGTGAAAGAAAGTAAACAGGAGATTTCTTTTCCAAAATGAGGGCGATTTATTATGGTCGTTAACTTATTTGCGAGAACAGTCCAAGTTTCACACGTACAGAAGTCTGCTGTGACTATAAATGTGATAGAAATCAGTACAGTACAGTACAGTACAGTACAGTACAGTACAGTACAGTACAGTACAGTACAGTACAGAACAGTTCAGCACAGTACAGTACAGTACATTACAGAACAGTTCAGCACAATACAGTACAGTACAACACTGACAGTGTTAAACTTCAGAAGAAAAATCCCCTTAAACGGGTGTCTCGGTCGTGGCTCGAACTGGGGATCGATCCTGAGCCATCAAACCGGGAGCGCAATGCTCTGGCCACTAGACCATCACCCTCACCCCACTCCCATCACTTACAGATCATTATGAGAGCCATTCAGCTGACTGACTGATACGTCGACCAATCCCATGTAAGCATTGTTCAACAGACATGATTCCATGTTTGCCGGGTTCATGGTCAGTGGTTTTCAGAGCGAATGGTTTGTCTACAGCCGGCGTGTTGGTCTGTTTATCACTGCCTCCCTTACTGATCCCATTAGCCGCAGGAATATCTACCACCATCGCCCGAGCATTGACCGCCACCATTGTTGTTATGAGTCTGGCTACTAATCCAGTGATGGCTCGGTACTTCTTTTCTTCTTTTTTTTGTTTAAAGTCTTTTCTTTCATTTCTTTTCTTCTTCTTTTTCTCTTTCCTTCCTTCATTCTTTATTTCTTTTCTTCCATTCTAGCTGGGTTCATTGGCTCTAGACCACCGATGACCTACTTTAAGCCACCTAGATCCAAGGGAGGCGACAAAAGTTCTGCCCTTAAGAGATCTGAACCAACAACCCCAGAACCTATCGCTGTGTATGAACACTACTGTTACCTGTCTCTATTCCACGGGCACAGAGCAACCAGGACGTCAAGAAAAGGATGATGCTCCTTATCCTAGTACCATGTCTGCGTCAGCAGGTTTCCCAATTACATTAACACTTTGGGGTGAGGGGCCTACAGGAATGAATGCACTGACGTCAAGTCTTGTTAGGTGACAAAAACAGACAGAGTGAAGGAAGGGTTAAAGGGTGTGATCCCAGGTTCTAAAAATTTAAAGCCTCGATCCTTCATGGTATTTTCTTTAAAACGACACAATCCATCTTGGTCGCCATTTTAATGCCAGATTTAAGGTGGCTTTGCTCTCTCTCTCTCTCTCTCCTCTCTCTCTCTCTCTCTCTCTCTCTCTCTCTCTCTCTCTCTCTCTCTCTCTCTCTCTCTCTCTCTCTCTCTCGTTCCTCAGCTACAGCTCCCAGGTTCACCAATGGTGAGATTTTTGCGTATGCGACTGTTCCCTCCCCCTCCCCAACCATTTAGGTAGCCGCATTCCGACTCAGGGGATGTTATCTATTTTAATCTTTGGATGATGCACCACTCTATGATGTTACACCAAAACTGATATACAAAAAAAAAAAATTAAAAAAAGGTAAAAATCCAAAGATTTGTAAAAAAACAACAACAACAACAAAAAATCCCCCCACAAAAAGCCAACAAAAAACACCCAAACAAACCACAAACCAAAAAAAAAAACCAAGCAAAAAACCAACTATAAATTTTGATATGCAAGTACAGAAAAAGAAACTTCCAACTACTAAAAAAGTAACTTTCATAACACATTTCTATATAAATAAACAACAACCCACAACAAGACTCTGGTTCAACGACTTGGGGCAGGGAACAGACAGGAAGAAGACAAGACAAGACAGGAGGACCTCAGAGACACCATACCAAACCAACATCCGACCCGTAGTGTCCAATCACAGAGAGCTGTTCTCTGCTGATCAAAGCTCATTACTGTGCACTAGGCGTGTTTTACGCCTGGCCGGCCTGCCCATTGCTCTGCAGGCAAAAGCACCACTGCACTGCCAGACTTTGCCGGAGGTTGGGCTCTTCTCTCCTCTGCCCATCTCATTACCTGCCTCACCGCATGCGGTCATGTCCGAGCGTTGACCGAAGTCATTGTTGTCCTGCTTCTGCCAAAAAAAAAGAAAAAAGAAAGATAAAGAAAACAAAAAAGAAAGGAAAACCCTATTTCCCCCATGCTGACTTATTTCCATCTTTCCGTTTCTTTTCTGTCTGTCTCTCTTCTGTCTGTCTCTCTTCTGTGTGTGTGTGTGTGTGTGTGTGTGTGTGTGTGTGTGTGTGTGTGTGTGTGTGTGTGTGTGTGTGTGTGTGTGTGTGTGTGTGTGTGTGTGTGTTTGATGAAAGACCGAGAAACAAACAAACTGACAGACAGAAAGATAAACCGACTGTCAGAGATAGAAATTAATATAGACAGACAGATAACAGACAGACAGATAAAAACAGACAGATAGAAAATTGGATGGATGGATGGGTAGATAGGCAGACAGAAAGATAGACAGCCAGACAGACAAAAAGATGAATGGATAGATAGATAGATAGATAGATAGATAGATAGAGAGAGAGAGAGAGAGAGAGAGAGAGAGAGAGAGAGAGAGAGAGAGAGAGAGAGAGAGAGAGAGAGAGAGAGAGAGAGAGATAGAGAGAGAGATGTGGCAGCAATTTTGTGACGTTCCTGTCTCATTGTTTAACACCCCTCGTTTCAATTTCTCCGCCCCAGGCAAACCCAGATTCGTTTGTCACGTCCTCGGGGTCAAAGTCCACAGGGACCCTATCAATGTTAATCCACCGTAGGGCCACCGGCCAAAGGGGCCCTGCACTGCTGCAGGGTCGCTTTAGTAGTGCTCACTAATGACTGTTCTGAGCTAACATGCACAGGATACCACCTATGCTCTG
>CM060316.1:25672199-25678014 GCA_030674155.1 Stramonita haemastoma | reverse complement strand
CACACACACACACACACACAAACACACACACACTTATGCTTTATGTTTGTTTTATAAAGGTGCATTGGGAGTTTTCATTCTCGTGGTGTGTGTGTGTGTGTGTGTGTGTGTGTGGTGTGGTGTGGTGTTGTGTGTGTGTGTGTGTGTGTGTGTGTGTGTATTTCAATACACTATCGTTTTGTGTGCGTATGAAAGTGCTTGAAGAGAGTGAACATACTTTCTTTTTCAATTTATGTTTGTGGAAAGTACTTAAAAAGAGTGCAGATACTGTTTTGTGCGATGGTGATGGAACAGACAGAGAGAGAGAGAGAGAGAGAGAGAGAGAGAGAGAAGAGAGAGAGAGAGAGAGAGAGAGAGAGAGAGAGTGGTCTGTGTTCTGATATGGATAACTGGACATGTTACACAGGTGACCAGGACCTCAAAAGCTACGAAGGTCAGTGCAGTGACCAGACAGACCACCGACCGTGGCGTGCCCACTCTGTCCTCGAAGTGACCAGTTAGACAAAGCACCCTCCTCCCCCACAACCTCCCCCTCCCCTGCATAGCTGAAGCTGCCTGCTGTCTGTAAATCTGCCTTGTTTTATGTCATCTTTACTGACAAGGCTGTTTTCTCTGTCGTTCACTATTGTGTCATCCAAATTTTTTGTTTGTAAAGACTTTTTGTCACGATTTTTACCCGTTTATTTTGTAGAACAGTTTATATTGTAGAACAGTTTATATATATATATATATGGCTGAAGCTGTGAAGAATATAATATATAATGAATATTTGCTAACAGTGCGTGCTGAGTTTCGGATGTTTAGATTGTGGTTGTGATGTTCAACTGGTGCTTGGATGGGTGAAAGTTTACACGCCTTGGCTTCTGTACAGTATAGTCGTCCAGTTCACCCAGCTGTGAGTGGGTACCTTCCCTCCATAAGGTCAGGGAAGCTGAAGCAGCCAGGGAGAGGAGATTGGCGCCGCCCTCGATTTGCTGGCCCCTGCAGAAGTCTTTGAAACTTCGCTTCCCAATACCCACTTAGATTCGCGCGCGCGCGCGCGCGCGCGCGCGCGCGCGCACACACACACACACACACACACACACACACACACACACACACACACACACATATATATATATATATATATATATATATATATATATATATATATATATTCTGCTTTGTTCTTTTCCTTCCTGTTATCTCTCTGCTACTCTCACGTAACCAAACTGTCATTATTTTTGGGGGGATTTTTTTTTTATCGATGGTGATGGGATGGTGTTCCGAGTGGATAACTCCTTATTTTTTCTTGTTTGCTGCTTGCTTATTTGCAAGTTTGTTTGTTTTTCAAAAATAATATTTTCTTCATTTGACCTTTTCTGTGTGTGCTTTTTGTGTTATTTTGTTATTATTTTTCTGTTTTTATTTTCCTGTTTTTGTTTCTTGTTGTTATTGTAGTTTGTTTTTGGTTGGTGTTTCTTTTTCTATTACGAAGGAAGACTAAAGGGCTGGGACTTAAGGTTAAAAAAGCACACGAGTGCTAATTCATTACCTCGACATGAAAGAATTTTGATCTCTCTCTCTCTCTCTCTCTCTCTCTCTCTCTCTCTCTCTCTCTCTCTCTCTCTCTCTCTCTCTGTGTCTGAGTAACTCTAGTCTCTGTCCTCATACACAGCGAGAGAAAAAATATGGGAAGTAATCGCCTACGAGTTTGCTCTTGGAACGATTTATTTCCCTTAGTGTATTCATCGACCCACTCCTCGCTTGGCGGAAAGTAAGCTGTACAAGCGGTGACTGTCAAGGTCTGTGTGTCCTTCGTGGGATCTGCACATGATTTGGGTGCGCATGGCACCCAAGATGCCTGCAAGTTTTGATGTGAAAACTTGAGGTGTAAATCAAGTTTTTGTTTTTTTTCTCTCTCTCTCTTGTTACCTTTGGAAAATAAAGATTACTCTCTCTCTCTCTCTCTCTCTCTCTCTCTCTTCTCTCTCTCTCTCTCTCTCCTCTCTCTCTCTCTCTCTCTCTCTCTCTCTCTCTGTGGGACGGGATAGCCTAGTGGTCAGTGATGTGCTCGTGATCTGCTGACCCGGGTTCGAGTCTCGTTCAAGAGGATTTTTCCTCTGGAGTTAACATCAGTGCTGACTCCACTCCCCCCAAAAGTCCTTCGAAGGGATAAGACTATAAACGGAGGTCCCGTGTGCGAACGCACGCAGAACATCATGCGCACACGTTAAAACCCGTTCCGCTTTTCGGAAGAGTAAAGGCCATTGTGTGGCGGTGGGAATGGAAGACAAAATTTACAATACTGCATACACACGGGGGCTGGATATAAAAAAGCACATGAGTACTTATTCCATGATACTCGACATAAAAGAATAAATACTCTCTCTCTCTCTCTCTCTCTCTCTCTCTCCTCTCTCTCTCTCTCTCTCTCTCTCTCTCTCTCTCTCTCTCTCTCTCTCTCTCTCTCTCTCTCTCTCTCTCATTTGCCAGGAAAGTGTCATACTCTGTTGGAATGGTGTGTGTGTGTGTGTGTGTGTGTGTGTGTGTGTGTGTGTGTGTGTGTGTGTGAGAACAAATTACTTCAGAAAATTTGAACGCGAAAATCTTATTGAGGGTAATTGGATAACCAGAGGCTTTTGAACACCAGGTCTTCATGATAAAGGGGGAACACAAACGTAATTATATCGGAAAATCAGCAGACAAATGAAATAACCAAAAATAACAAAAATAATGACTTAATTATTGAAGCAGCGAGTGAGAGGAGGTGGGTGCGGCATTCAATATGCTGCCCCCTAGAGAAGCTGAGGTCTCTGATGCCTCGCTCCCCTACGACCACATATGTTATGGGACACCTTTCCATTTACCATCTACTTTTTGATTGCCCTATTCTTAAAGACTTGTACACACAGAAAGGAGTTGATACTGGTTCAAAACATGGGAACGTTAAGCTTATAGGGGAGTATTATATGATTTTCAGCGATACATATCAACTGCTGAAGTCATTAGTTCGCTAAATGGAATGGTTACGATATACATAGTCTTTTCTGCGGTATTGCATACGACCCTCTGCTTTGATTAGGCTTTTGTTTTCCATCATTATGAAAATTTGCGTGTAAAAATCACATAATAGTGAGTAGACATTAAACCAGGGAGTACCAAAAAAAAAAAGAAAGAAAATCTTAAACAACACCCACCCACTCACCCCCAGAAAAAAAAAACAACAAAATTAATCTTCTAAAACACAAACAAGAAACAAAAGCAAACCCCATGATTTACTCGCGGTGTGTAGCATTTATCAACCATTTGTATACATTCTTTTGCAAAAGTTTTCATTCGGAAGTTCTTTGGTTGCAATAACCTTTCTTTTAGAATTGTTCATGATTTCCGTCACTCGTGACGGAACAATGAGAACAATGAGGACAAAATCTGAAAAAAAGAAAGTGTAAGGTAAAACCTTAATTTTGTAGTGGTAAAAACACAATATGGCGAGTTACGCCACAAATATTACTTTACTGATAGTTTTTTTCTTTCAATTAAAAAAAATCAGTTCAGTATATACGTCAACATTCACCATAAGGCAATCACATAATGTATTTTTTCTTTGCCCTGAGATTGTTGGGGAGCCCTGGGGCATCACTTCCTTGTTCAGTCTATGTCTCCTCCATCGTAGGCAGGCCATTTAATTGCTTCTTGTTTGGCTGGCTCTAGCTAGCTCCTCTCTGAAGTCTCCAGCTGTTTGAAGCTCCATTGATCTCAATCTCAACGTAACCAGGTGTCTGTGATATTGTTAGGCACTACGGGCACCAACCTCTACTTTGCATTCATACAATTGATGATATTCGACTATGAGGTAAACCTCAATCTTCATTCTGAGGTCACTCGGCACATTCTGCAGAAAAGAGCCTGAAAAATGTTCAGAGTAGAAGCAGCAGCAGCCCCCCAAGCTTGTGGAGGACAAACCTACCATGTACCATCATCTTACTACCTTCAGTCCATCATCTTTTTTCGTTAACAGATACACCTTAGTTGGCTGAATTGGTTTCTTTATTCAAGGTAAGGTCTTTTTTGTTTGTTTGTTTTTTATTTGCTGTTGTCTTAAAAATGACAAGTGGTTAAATGCTAAAGAAGCACCTGTCAGGTGCGCAGTGGCTAGCACCTTAGATTTCGGACTGGAAGGTCGCGGGTTCGAATCCCTTAAGTCAGGGATTTTTCGGACTCCGGCCGGCTCCTACCCAGAGTGAGTGTGCTGTGGGCTCAGTGGGAAGACTGGGACCACACAGTCGAGCTTCATCCACTTTACAGACGCGAGTTTGAGAGTGCTGCTCAAATTGCCTGACCAACACTACAGGTGTCTGTATTCCTCGGGCCCGGTTGACCTTGGGATATATTATGACAGTAAGCGTAGAGCACATCCCTGTCAAGTAGTCTCAAAGCAGATGCACTTCCTTAGCAGCATCATTACATCATCCCCATCACCATTGGTCATCATGCAAAAATAAAAATTGTCTCTGATTCGGTGGCCCCCATTGCTTCTGGTCTCAATGGTGACCTCAGATGTTTCCCCGTACACTTCTGTGCCTGTGGTGAGTTTGTGTCATTTGGGGTTGGAGGTTCACGGGGGACGGTCGTTGGAGGGACGTAGTGGTAGTCGCCATCTCGAGTGGGAGACTCACTCTGGCTCCACGACTGAGCTAATACTGTCGTTAGTAGTGGGCTTAATAGGTGGTGTCCTGCGTATGTTAGCTCAGAACAGGCACCACTGAACACCACCAAAGTGACCCAGCAGCAGTGCACGGTCCCTCTGACTGGTGGCCTTATGGGGGCCTGATATTGATGGGCTCCCTGTGGACTCCCGACCCTGAGGATGAGACATAATGAATCTGGGTGTGGCTATGGCGGGGAGGTTGAAATAAGCAGCGTGGGAACAGCAGAACGGGGACGTTACAGAAGATGAGGCAGCAAAAAAAAAAAAAGCTATAGAAGCTAGAAGTGTGTGTGTGTGTGTGTGTGTGTGTGTGTGTGTGTGTGTGTGTGTGTGTGTGTGTGTGTGTGATGACTTTGACTATGTATTATACGTTTATTTTGAATGCATAAACTTCATTTCTATTGTATTAAATCCATTTCGTACCTGTCCCCATTTACGTTCCCTCATTCTAAATAGCAAGCCAAGTTTTAGAGAGGTGGGGTAGGGGGTAGGTGCCGTGTCACCAGGTAAAATTTCTCTCTCTCTCTCTTCTCTCTCTCTCTCTCTCTCTCTCTCTCTCCTCTCTCTCTCTCCTCTCTCTCATCCATTCATCCTCATATAAAAATAAATCAAATCTCTCTCTCTCTCTCTCTCTCTCTCTCTCCTCCTCTCTCTCTCTCTCTCTCTCTCTCTCTCTCTCTCTTTCTCTTCACTTTCTAAAAGCCCCCTTCTTCTCTAATTGCAACCTGGGTGGCCGACACCTTTGCCGGCCTATCATTAAAGAAATAACTATGTTTGCACACGCCAAGTAGCAAACAGGTTCAGCAACCAAACGGTAGTCACGTGCTGCATGTTTGTCGGTGAAAAGCTGACAAGAAAAACACCAGCAACTCCCACCCCTTCCCCACCCCGTCCATACCCCACCCCTAGGCATCCCCAGCCCCTGCTCCTCTTCTCTACCCCCCCCCCCCCCACACACACACACACAAACTGGTATAAGATAATAAAAGGAAAGAATAAACTGGGACCAACTGGAACGAACAAACGACTCTAAAGCAAGGTTAATCCAGTCAATCAGTTTGTTGATGTTGGCCAAGTTGTGTACCCTGCGTGGCATCACCTGATGTCTGAGTTCTTTCCGCTGCT
>CM060316.1:25634699-25667199 GCA_030674155.1 Stramonita haemastoma | reverse complement strand
TTCCTGAAATGTGCAAAGTTGTATCGTCAGCAAAAAGTTCACAACAAGAAGAAAGATGCAAAGGAAGATCATTGACGTATATTGTAAACAGTATCGGGCCTAGAACAGATCCCTGTGGAACACCAAATTTGACAGGCATTAGTGAAGATAGTAACGAATCATGAAGGACTGCTTGTCTTCTATTAGTAAGGAAAGAGGTTAGTAGTTTAAGCGCTTTGGGGGCCAAGCCATAGATTGTAAGTTTCCTTAACAAAAGATTCTGATCAATAGTGTCAAAGGCTTTGGCAAAGTCCACGAAGACTACTCCTGTCAATAGATCATTGTTTATATTTAAGTGCCACTGTTCTAAAAGGTTACTGAGAGCTGTATGGCATGAATGATTTTCTCTAAATCCACTCTGATTTGGGTGGAACAAGTTATTGAATGTAAAATGTGATAGCAGATTGCGTTTGAGATGCTTTTCTAGAGGTTTGGACAAAGTAGATAGAATAGATATAGGCCTGTAGTTAGAAGGGTTGTTAGTATCTCCAGATTTGAAGACTGGAATCACCTTGGCATCTTTAAAACTTTGAGGATACGAACACTTTTCAATGCAAAGGTTATAGATATATGTAATATGTTCAGTAATTATGGGTGCAGAGATACTTAAAATTTTACTGTCTAAGTCATCCACACCACGGGAGCTGGATTGTTTCAATAAACACAATTCTCTATAAACCTCACTAACACTAAGAAACTTAAAGTCAAGCTTAGTCTGTATTCCTTTAGAACAACAGTAGTCTTTTAGTGAATGCAAGTCATTATTTACTGAATTATTAGTATTGATTAGTCTTTCTGCTACAGTGCAGAAGTGTTTGTTCATGCATTCAGCAGATAAATTTATAGCTGAAGAAGGACATATTTTGGAAGTTTTACCTGATAACTGATTTATAGCTTTCCATATCAATTTAGGGTCTTTTTTATGAGCAATAAGTTCTGAAAAATACTTGTTTCTAGCTGCTCTTTTCATAGATGTCACTTTATTACGTTGCTGTTTGAACTGGTCATTTTTTCCTGTTGACTTCAGTAATTTATCACGAATAGCTATGGCTTTAATGATTTCATCAGATAGCCACGGTGGCTTATCTTTTGGCTTAACACGTTTAGTCTGAATAGGCGCATGCTTGTCAACAATAGAAGAAAAGATACGATACCAAGTAAACAGAGCTTTGTCAGGATCAGTATACTGATAAACATCAGTGAAGCTTGCTGCACATAAGTCAGACATAAAATTATCAGGATTAAATGATTGGTAGCTTCGAAAAGATATACATTTGTGGCTACATTTAGGAATTTTAATACCTTTTTTTGACCAAGTCAGGCAAATTGGAAAATGATCACTAATACCAACAACTGGTACAGACATTTCTACTATATTAGCTGGGTTGGTGGTATAAATATGATCAATTAGTGTCTCTGAATGGAATGTTTTTCTGGTTGGAGTGTCAACCATTTGGGATAGATTATATAACTCAAATGTAAGTTTCCATTTGTCATGTGGCTTAATTAGATCAATGTTAAAATCGCCAAGCAGAATTATCTCAGTTGCGTAATCTGATGCCTCGTCCATCATGAGACAAAAACGATCAAACCAGTTGACCCGTTTGCTAGGATTTCTGTACAGAAATCCAAACAGAATAGGTTTATTTCCCTTTAATTGAACCTTCAACCAGACACATTCGATATTATATTTATCAGAAAAATTAACCTGAGTGTAGTTAACAGACCTATGTACATATATTACCAAACCTGTTTCAAGTTTTGTTTTAGCATCTTTTCTAATAATGTTGTATTCAGGAATTGATATTACACTGTCAGCAATTTTATCAGATAAACGAGACTCTGAAAAGCCAAAAACATGGAAGTGGTCATTTGAATTAGACAGAATAGAAGAAATATCAGATACTTTATTTAACAGATGACATATATTCAGGTAGCCTATTCTTAATCCAAATTTGCTCAACCATTTATCAGTACTGACATTGTTAGTCATAGTTGTTAGAGATGGAAAATATCAGCACAACCTCAAGGACCCTGTATTTTGGGTATGTAAAGGATTCTTGAACTAGCAATTATAAGACAATAGAATTTAGATCAAATACAAAGCAGGCACGAACAGTCAAAGCTTACCAGTAATATTCAAAACATCCAACTGTACATATATGCGCAAAGTGTAGTGCACACAAAAGATATGTATATAATTAGCAGAGAGCAAACAGAGATGTTAATAGGAAGAACAAAAACAAAATTCACCCAAACTCCAACAACAAGCAAAAAACCAAATTCTGAACTGGAGAAAAGAACAAAGACAGACAGACAGACAGACAGACAGACAGACAGAGACAGACAGAGAGAGAGAGAGAGAGAGAGAGAGAGAGAGAGAGAGAGAGAGAGAGAGAGAGAGAGAGAGAGAGAGAGAGAGAGAGAGAGAGAGAGAGAGTACAGAATGACGTAAAGACAACATAGAGAAACAAAACAGGAAATGAAAGTTCTACATATTTTCAGCTAGAATCATGGATTCCAGATAGAATACTTTCCTGTATCTTTCTTACTTGATCACTGCATACTACATAACAATAATAAGCGAGAGAGAGAGAGCCAGTAACAACAGTAACAATAACAAAAGCACGGCCAGCACAACTGTGTACTGCCGATATCAGCCTCAGACCTAAAGATCACGCACGTACGTGCCGAACGTGATTCATTAGTCTCCGTCATGTGTTGTTGTCACTTCCACTGCCATTGTAACCGACAGAGTGGGGAAATGTTTACGGCCGATTTCCCAGAGAAGGGTCCGAGCCAAGGCGGCAAGGACACCTCCCTCCCTCCCCCCCTACAGTACAGCAGGGTTTAGTGGCAGGGGCCCTCATTGTGGCGGGATGGTGGTCATGGTGATGGTGATAGTCGTGCCGCCTGACCTCTTTGCAGGCTATCTGTATGCCATTGACACGGACTGTGCCGAGGTGCTATGTAGGATGTTGGCGGAACGCCAAGGTTTTCTCTGTACATGGTCCTGATGATTGCCATGAACCACCTACAGGAACCCGGGGCCTGTTTTTTACATCTGATAGCCGCTATAGCTGAAGGGATAACAGCACTTGACTTTCATCCAGTGAGTCTATGAAATCTTGGGTTCGAACCTCGGTAGCACCAGCATCTGGTGAAGTAGGGGTGGGGAATTTTTTTTTAAAAGTATCTTACGGTCCAACTTACACTACATACCTGCTGGTATCTTAATTCTCTTCTGTTTATAAACATGCTGAGGATCAAAATATGCAAGTCAAATATCTCATGATTTTTGTCATTGTTCAGAAGGGTATTGAAATAATTATGGACATACCCAGGATGTAACCTGTGCCTGCAGAAATATGTTATCTGTCAGGTAAAAAAAAAAAAAAAAGCTCAAGAGTTGAGGCCAGACATATTCAGTACAGTGCCCCAATGACGAGGAAAGAAGCTACAGAAGAAGACAGTTGTTTTACTTCTAGTTTTCCAGTCCTGTTGGGCTTGAGAGTCTAGACACTCGGGTCTCATCTTGAACACACACACACACACACACACACACACACACACACACACACACACACGCGCGCGCGCGCGCGCGCGCGCACGCACCCCCCCCCCCCCCCCCCCCCCCCCTAATCTCAACTTCTCTCTGTTGATTAGTTAAATAGCTTTTCTACAGATTCGTCTTTCACAAGTGGACGCTAATGTTGCTGGCATAATCAGCAAAGAGCAAAAAAAAAACAAAAAAAAAACTAACCCCCCCTCCCCCCCCCCCCCCCCGCCATGTAATGGAACTCATTGAAACCACTCTTCTCCTCCTCCTCCTCTATTACCGCATTCATCCTTGAATCGTGCTTTAAATAGCAAGCAGGCAGGCCTGGTTGTTAGTCTGGATGACAAATAACCTCAGATCGGCTGAAAGCTGCCAGGAGAGATAGGGAACCTCCTCTGACCACACACGATGGTAAGCTGGAGCCTACTGCTGAAGCCACAGCCAGGTGTTCAGAAAGTAGCCGTGAACAGACCGTTAAGAAATAAAAATTCTTCTTTGAAAACCAAAACAAAATAGCAAGTGGCATCCTTTCCATTCCTTTCCTTGTCCTTGGTTCCACATCAGCACATAAACACCACGGATCATATTCCAATAGCAGGGAGAGAAAAAGAAAAGGAAGAAGAGAAAAAAAAGAAAAGAAAAAGAAAACCTCACAAAAGCGCGGTAAGCTTCTTTCTTTTGAATACGGTCGCGCTTATCTTAGTCAGTCAAGTTCGTACTGACGTCAAAGTAGGTCAGCGTTGTTCTGACGTCAGCAGTAACGCAGACAGTCGGCAACAAAAGTGATGGTACCACTAACCGCTGCCTGACCTGTAGAGGGTAGAACTGTTCTGATGATGCCAGTGGGAAAGGGAATCTCTCTCTCTCTCTCTCTCTCTCTCTCTCTCTCTCTCTGTGCGCACGTGCTCAGTCCCACATACGAAAGATAACGGTAGACCAAACACTGAGCCCTATACTAACTGACGTCCGTAACAATCTGCAGAGTTAAGTTTCAGTTTATACTTTAGGAGTTCAAGGGTAAAGAGGGAGGAGGAGGGAAGGGGGTGTGGGGAAATGGAGGGGGCCCACAAATGAACATCGCAATAATAGAGAAATGTCATTGAGATGGTGTGTGTGTGTGTGTGTGTGTGTGTGTGTGTGTGTGTGTGTGTGTGTGTGTGTGTGTGTGTGTGTGTTTCTTGTGCATTAATTCTAGTGCAGGGGTGAAAATCCTAAAGGTTGTATGAAACCATACGGGAAAGAAAACTCTTAGAAATATTCATGGTTTCCTATCAACTTTTGGAATAACTTGTATAATAATTTCTTCCCATGTAAACTTAGGCCCCTAACTTCATAGCCAATAAACCGTCTGTCTGGCATAATGCCTGTTTGGAATGAGACTAAAATACATGGGAAACAACTGGAATACGTTTCTTTTTTATCAGCTCATCATTTTACGGTACATTTCTCATTGCCGCGAGAAAATATGTAAATTTGATCCTATCAACCGAAAGAAACTCCACATATATCCGAAATTCAAACTCAAAGCTGCTGAGACATGAAAAGGGTCTTGGAGGGATCTGCAGATTGAATGCTTAATGTCTACCACTATCTTGAACCCTTGACGCTCCAGAAACAGAGAGCTTGCTGATTGGTTCACCACAGGTCACATGTCAATGGGTTCTCTCTGACCCTGAGGATGCAACATGACCACAGAGAGAGAGAGAGAGAGAGAGAGAGAGAGAGATGCATGCTCAATTATTCATGTCCATTGTAATAAAAGTAGGAACACAAAAATTCCCTATTCAGTACTCCCGAGGCTACACATGCGATTCTATTACGGAGTAGCTGATGACAGGAGAATCTGAAAATCTGATCTATTAAAAAAAAAGACAAGACTTGCTATGGCTGAGGATCGAGAAGAATGAGCGGCATGGGAACAGCAGGACAGGAACGTCACAGAAGATGAAGCAGCCAACCCCCTCCCCCCTTTTTTTTCCAAAAAAGGAGCGGTAGGAGAGGGGTCCATCGCTTTGAAACAAAATGGTAATGAGCAAATGACAAGTGTACACAATCTGAAAGTGGTATACAGTTCAACACGAAACAATAGTCTGGTAAGTACACCTTCCTCCGCACTAGCACCGATACAAAATGGAAGTGTCTGCCTCATGGTAAAAGACATATGAGAGTATGCTAGGTGTTTCATTCTTGGTGCCACAGTGATGTCACATCACATTCAGTTTTTGACTTTTAAATCTGCACGTGGCACAACGGTTTTTGAAGATTCTTCTTCTCTTGTGGTATTGCCAACACTTATGTGGAGGAGGAGTCGTTCCCTGCTATCTGGTAACTGTGTCCACACCAGGGACGTGGACAGTGCCAGTAAGTGTAGATGTTCACCATGAAATGAAAACATGTGTGCATGCTAGTAACACACGCTGTGTATGTGTGTGTGTGTGTGTGTGTGTGTGTGTGTGTGTGTGTGTGTGTACTTGAAATCACTAGTGATGGTTATTAATTTGATGATAGTCCCAACTCGGGGCAAAGGCTGGATGAAAACAGTATGTCAATACCTATGAAAACAGTATGTCAATACCTATGAAAACAGTATGTCAATACCTATGAAAACAGTATGTCAATACCTATGAAACCAGTATGTCAATACCTATGAAATCAGTATGTCAATACCTATGAAACCAGTATGTCAATACCTATGAAACCAGTCTGTCAATACCTATGAAATCAGTATGTCAATACTTATGAAAACAGTATGTCAATACCTATGAAAACAGTATGTCAATACCTATGAAAACAGTTTGTCAATACCTATGAAAACAGTTTGTGAAAACAGTTTGTCAATACCTATGAAAACAGTTTGTCAATACCTATGAAAACAGTTTGTCAATACCTATGAAAACAGTATGTCAATACCTATGAAAACAGTATGTCAATACCTATCTGTAACCTATGGGAATAAAGATAATCAATCAATCAATTAATCAATCTCTCTGTGATATCGTGTTATACTGCCATGTCGTGTCATGTAGTGCAGAGTAGTATAGTGCAGTGGCTGTGTAGAGTTGTGTACTGTACTACAGTATAAAACAACGGCAAGACCAAGTTGAAAGAGAGCTCCCATGGCTTGTATTTCACATGAATCTCCCCGTGAGATGATCAAAGGCTTGTATTTAAGCATGGGCAGATCCTCAGTACCTCCATGTAAGGCATACTAGTAATGAAAATGAAACATACACCTAGTACAGTTTTCCATACATGGAAGACTTTGAAAATACCTCCCCCCCCCCTCTCCTGGGCCACCCTCCTAAAAATCCCAAACTATTTCGTGCTTAGTTACAAGAGACAAAAGACAGTTCTGTGACTAACACCAGTCTTCTTTGTTCTATCCAGTTTTGTGTACTCAAAGTTATCCATGAAAAACTGCTTGTGGTGCAGGATTTTGTGGTGCCTTTTGAACCCTTGCAACAATATCAGCCACGCCTATTTTACTTTTTAATCTGCCAGGACCCTCTTCTGTGATGCCCCAACTGGAGAGTTATGCTTACAATCAGAGAAGAAGAGGATGTTCTTCAATTTCGTTTTTTCCAAGGGTTATACGTTCCAGAATGGAATTAAAAAACAAATAGCATGTGTGTTTGATGTATCTGTTAGCATTACTGTCTTTTTGTTTTAGAGTTACATCGCACTTTCTTTTACATTTATCAGAAAAATAAACTTGATTGTTTTGAACTTTACCACCCCAGGATATAGCCATGGTGATGCCTTAGTACAAAAGAGTAAACAGAACGAACAATACGACTGTTGTATATCAATACGAACAATCCCCCATTATTCAGGATCACTCATGTTGGTAGACAACCTGCAACACTCTTGTTCAACATCCCTTGAATGGTATGTCACAACTATATGCTGACTTCATCAGCATCTAAACAGATTTCCACAGACGTATATCGTGAAAGTAGCTGATCTAAGTAGTAGCACCGAAACGTTGCAGCTCCCTAGTTTTGATTGGCGTCTGGCCTCTGCACTCTGTGGAGTCCATTGCACCTAGAAATGGGCAGGAATGGGCCATTGTGACTGAGGTAGCAGAAAGGAATGAGCCATTGTGACTGAGGTAGCAGAAAGGAATGAGCCATTGTGACTGTGGTAGCAGAAAGGAATGAGCCATTGTGAGTGAGGTAGCAGAAAAGACCAACAGGGCTCTGGCCCTGATGCATCTCTCATTACAGTTATCATGGCCATCAGACATGTCGTGAGGCTGAGGCGTCAGTGGTACTAACTCAAACATGGAAGAGGAGTGGAGGAAAGAGGGAGGGAGGGAGAAAGATAGACTAGTGGTTAGAGCGTTGAGCTCCCCATCTGACGGTGCAGGTTTGAACCACCACAGACTCCCTTGCCTGTTCGAAAGGATTTTTCCCTTAGAGTTAACATCAGTACCAACTCCAGTCACAGGAATGGACCTTTGGATGAGACTACGAACTAACTAACGTGCGCATATGTTGTGCACGTTTTAACACAGGCTCCATCTTACAGAATTGTAGGCCATTACGTGCCAGTAGGAAATAGATGACAATTTTTTTAATAGCCCAGACCACATACACACTGGGGTCATGTTTAGACATCATCCCTGAAGTAGGAATGCGGCTACCTTACGGGTGGGTAAATGGTTACATAGGTAAAATCTCATCATTCTGAACCTTGGAGGTCTAGCCAAGGAACAACAACAAAAAGTGAAGACGTTTGTTACCAATGATAACAAAATGAGTGAGGCACAGCAAGCTTATGATATAGCCAGGACAGAGTACCACCACTGGTGACAAAGATATTCAAGATTTAAGGTCCATTCAGCCTTTGACCCCTGTAGGTCATGAAAGAGTTTCAGAAACAAAGTAGCACATGAAAAGGAAGCAACAAATTTCATTAATATAATGTGCAAAAATTGACAATTTTAATGTTAAACATTCCAAACAAGTGTGGTATTTTAACGAAATGTTCTCAGTAGCAACAGAAAATTTTACGTTGGAAGACAAGAATGTTTTAGGATTATTTGGGATTTGTTATACAACTATTTCGTACTGCAATCAGGTAAAGAAAGCTGCCATAGACTTTTCACATCACAACACAGCTGCATGCTGGCTGAATTAGTATGGAACAGAGAATCTTTGCAGGGGCAGTAAGGACATGTCATTGATCTGGACAATAGCACTAAAAACAGGACTGCTACTTATTTTTCCTCAGCGTCTGGCCTCTGACCTCTTTGGTGTCCATCGCCCTCACCAATGGGAAGGCGGCAGCCATTGCAGCAATGGCGGTGATAGAATGGACCAGCAACTCTCTGGTTTCCCCATCTCTCATTACTGTTATCATCACCATCAGACGTGTCGCTAGGCGGTAGGTCTCAGCGTTATCAAACGAGGACGTGTGCCACTTTTGAAGAAAAAAAAACTGAGGCACTGTAATCTTAGAATTGACCAGTGTAGAACAGATCTCAGTCAGAAATTAAAAAAAAAAATTCAGACTGAGTGCCTCAGTCAATGTTTGACTGCTGTGGCTAGGGATACACATTTTTAGAAAACAGTAGAAAATATGAAGTGATGTACAGTTTTCATGAGCAATATATAGAAAAATTAATTGTTCTTATTTTTAAAACTCTAAAGCAAATTGTCGTTCAGAAATAATTTCAGTAACTGCTGTGGATAGGGATACACATTTTTAGAAAACAGTAGAAAATATGAAGTGATGTAAAGTTTTCATGAGCAATACATAGAAAATTTAATTGTTCTTACTTTTAATACTCTAATGCAAATTGTTGTTCAGTAATAATTTTGTTCCTTGGAAATTATAAAAAGATCTTTATATCCCTAAATGGATGACAGAAAAATAAAATGAATTTGTGGTTTAATGAAATGCTCCCAGCTACAGATGAAAACTGTATTGTGACAGAAACACTTCAGGATTGTTCAGGGTTTGCTATGCAGCTGTGGAGTACCGGAGCCAAGTAAAGGTGACTATGTTTTTTAAATCTGTTTACAGGCCCCGAAAATATGACACAGCTGTATGTACACAGTAGCTGAATTAGCATCTGAGCTGATCTTTCTGTGGAGGCCGTGGTAAGTGAATATCATTGATCTGGGTAATCATATTAAAAGGCACTGCTCCACATTTCTCTTCAGTGTCTGGCCCTTGACCTCTGTGGTGGCCGTTGCCCCCAGAAATGAGATGGAAGCAGCCATTGTGGTCACGGCAGTAACGCAGTATATTGCCACTCACTGGCTCAGAATTTCTCATTACTGTTATCCTAACCATGAGACAGGTCATTATGGTGAGGGCGTCAGTTGCATTATGTAAAGACATTTATTTCTACTAAAAATGAGTCAAGAAACTTCGGAATTAATATATAGTTCAGAGTACTACTGTCATGAGCAAAGACATTCCACTTCTTTTTTATCAGTCAGTCTTTGACTTCTGTAGTATGTGGATAATGGTTGGAAACAGTAATGAAATTTTGGAAGAACATGATATTTTCAATAACAATGTTTGGATTTTTCTTCAGTATTTACTTTGAAGTCTTCATACAGCCTTAGTATTCAAAATGACTGTTATCAAGGAAAATGGTCCAGGGTAGTTCAGGATTAAGGACACAGATGTAGAGTATCATAGCCAAACGAAGACAAGGATGTTTAACAGACTTCTTAAGTACAGCACAAGTGAATGCTTGCTGAAATGATCATGATATAAGATTTCCAGAAATGCAGTTAGAGAATACTATTTCTCTCCGGAGCTGTACTTAAATGATACCCCTCCTCATGTTTCGTGGGCATCTGACATCTGACCTTTATAGTGACCATCATCCTTACAAATTTGAAGAATCAGCCCTAGTGACTATGGCAGTCACAGAATAGACCAGCTACTCTTTCACTCTGCATTTCTGGTTTCCCATTATGACCAAGTCAGCAAGTGGTTACCTTATAGACATCTGCTGTATCCAGTGGAGACTTGCAGTCACTAGTGAAGGCACAATGACCGAGGCACTGCTAGATGTTTGATTTCAGCCTATGTTATAGAGTACAAGCATCAGAAATGAGGCCAGTCTAAATTTGAGATTTATTCCAACTTTAACCTCTGCAGAGAAGAGAAGGTTTTAGAATATGATATCAACAATTTTAAACAACAGTTACAATTGTAATATGGAAAAATATCATTCCTGTTAAAAAGAAACACACAGTTCCAGTATTTGAAATAAGATATTTCAGCGTCAATAAAAGACTTTCTGTTAGATGACAAAGTAGTTTTAGGGTAATTGCGTTTTAATACGCAGTTGTTGGGTATCAAAACTCAGTAAAGAAAATGGCTGAATAGTATCCTCCGCTCTATTCCACAGCCCACAAAGTCTGTCACACAACTTTCTTATGTTTGCATTAGTATGGAGTTGAGACCCCCTACAGCAGTAAGGGAATAGCACTGATCTGTGATAGTAGTACTAAAATGGTAACTGCTCCCTATTCATGGCAGTACTAAAATGGTAACTGCTCCCTGTTCATGGCAGTACTAAAATGGTAACTGCTCCCTGTTCATGGCAGTACTAAAATGGTAACTGCTCCCTGTTCATGGCAGTACTAAAACGGTAACTGCTCCCTACTCCTACCAGTACTAAACTGGTAACTGCTCCCTACTCATACCAGTACTAAAACGGTAACTGCTCCCTACTCATACCAGTACTAAAATGGTAACTGGTCCCTACTCCTACCAGTACTAAAATGGTAACTGCTCCCTACTCCTACCAGTACTAAAATGGTAACTGGTCCCTACTCCTACCAGTACTAAAATGGTAACTGCTCCCTACTCATACCAGTACTAAAATGGTAACTGCTCCCTACTCATAGTAATAAAACGGTAACTGGTCCCTACTCCTACCAGTACTAAAATGGTAACTGCTCCCTACTCATAGCACTAAAACGGTAACTGCTCCCTACTCATACCAGTATTAAAATGGTAACTGCTCCCTACTCATAGTACTAAAACGGTAACTGCTCCCTACTCCTACCAGTACTAAAATGGTAACTGCTCCCTACTCATAGTACTAAAACGGTAACTGCTCCCTACTCATACCAGTATTAAAATGGTAACTGCTCCCTACTCCTACCAGTACTAAAATGGTAACTGCTCCCTACTCCTACCAGTACTAAAATGGTAACTGCTCCCTACTCATAGTACTAAAACGGTAACTGCTCCCTACTCCTACCAGTACTAAAATGGTAACTGCTCCCTACTCATAGTACTAAAACGGTAACTGCTCCCTACTCATACCAGTATTAAAATGGTAACTGCTCCCTGCTCATGGCAGTACTAAAATGGTAACTGTTCCATACTTTTTCTCCTCGTCTGACCTCTGACCTCTTTGGTGACCATCCTCTCACCAATGGCAAGCAAGCAGCCATTGTGGCCCTGAGAGTAACAGAATGGACTAGCAACTGTCTGGTTGTGCATTTCTCATTACCATTATCATGACCCTCATACCAACTGTTATGGTGGGGGTGTCAGCCTTATTAAGTGAAGGCATTTGTCACAAGTGAAGACAAAGCAGGCCATGCACAGCCATCCTATGGCCAGCTACAGTAAAGCACCACTGTCAACACTGAAGACACTTCAGATTTGATATGCATTCACCCTTTGACTGTTGTAGACATGGAAGATTTCAGGAAAACTGTATATGCAACAAAAACGTAATATGTTCAGTAGCAATATATAAAAAATGTTAAAAGCAACTATCGTAATCATTTAACACAATCTTGACATTTTAAATTAATATTTTCAGCAGCAATAGGTGATTTTAGTTAAAGGGCATTAAGATGGCTAAGGTTATTCAGGGTTTATTACACATCTGACCAGTGTTGTAGCCAAGTGGATACTTGTCCTGGAACTCTGGATCTTACATTCAAATCTGAGCAATGCCTTGAAGATTCAGCTTGGGAAACATAGGCCATCAACAATAGCCGTCTATCCTGCACTGTCTGTCTGTCTGTCTGTCCTGGTCAGCCTATTCAACCTTAATTAAGGTGTTCATTGTATTGGGTTGCATTGTCTTGTGTTGGGTTGGATTGAATGGGACTGGATTATAATCACTTGGTCACAGCACATTTCTTTTAGCCAGATTTGGGCTGCCCTCCCGTTATTGTGGAAACATCCGTAACAAATTTTGTGTATGTGTATCTAGACAAGAGTTCCATCAGATTACTTCTTGTCCTGTCAAAATATTACAATGTATCTGCTATCTAACCGACCTTGAATACAAATTTGTTCTAACCAGCAGCACAATATTCAAGCAAGCCAACAAGCCAGCAAACCAGCCAATTAACCAACCAACCAACCAACCAGCCAACCAACCAACCAGCCAACCAACCAACTATCCAGCCAGCCAACCAACCATCCAGCAAACCAAAAAGCATACATGAAACTATAAGTTGCGTGTTGTTTTACAATCTGGCCGATTACAGGCTCTGTACAATTATCAAATCCACTTCTTCCTGGTACCTTCAGACAGCAACTCGAGAGGCCCCTGACAAATGTCTGCCACGCATGAAGCCCTCCGGGGGTGTTAGGTCTGATATGATCTATTTTCAGTGATCCCTTATCGGAAGTCACTACGAGAGACTGCGTCATCAGATGAGGATCTTGCTGGGGTCATCTCCATAGAAACACTAGCAAATTAATTTACTGACGTTCATTTCTTCCGCTGTAAATACTGGACCAGAAGGGAACAGGGTGCGACTGAGAAAGGATGATAGTGGCGGTGGGAGGGGGGCAGTAGTCTTGATGGTAATGGCGGTGGTGGTGGGGTGAGGTGATGTCGACAGAGTGCATGTAAGAGTACTTTGATATGACGTAGTTCCGTTTCCAGGTTGACGTCATGAGGCTTGTTTTTGTTTGTTGTTGTTATTGTTGTTGTTGCTGCTGCGGCTGCTGCTTAGCCCACATTCAATATATAGGGATACTCATGGTTATTCTGTTACCCTCTTTAAAGAATATTCGTTCATTTGTTCGTTGGTTTGATGGTGATCATCATTTTCTTGGTCTGTAAGATTGACTGTTATGATATTTCAGGTCTCAGCTACGATTTCTACGTTATTTTATTTGTTTATTTAATCTTTTATATCGAGGATAATAGAATAATCAGTCATGTGCTTTTTTACATCCAGTCCCCGTGTGTATGCAGTTTTGTCAATTTTGTCATCTATTCCCACCGGCACACGATGGCCTACCACAAGCAAGAAAACCAGCCAACCAGCCAACCAGCCATATAGATAGACAGACATAGACACACATTTATAGACAGACAGACATAGATACACATACAGATGGCCTACTCTTACGAAAAGCGGAACAGTATTTCAAACTGTGACTATTGTGGCGCCTTTACTAAATGGTACCTGCATGGCCTGTTATGACCCTGTGGTTGGCCACAAAGATTGAGGCGAGGCAGAACTGACTAATCCTTTTGAATCGTGATATTTTGATTTGTAAATATTTGTAAATAGCCCCCTCCCCCCCCCCCCACACACACACTCACTCACAGACAGACAGACAGACAGACAGACAGACAGATACACACACACAAACACGTGCATGTGCACGCACACACACATACAAACAAGAGAGAGAGAGAAAGAGGGGGGGGGGGGAGGGGGGAGGGAGGGAGGGATTCGATTCGATTCGATTTTGATTCGATTTATTCTTTTATACCGAAAATAATAGAATAAGCACTCTTGTGCTTTTTTCCTCCAGTCCCCGTGTGTATGCAGTTTTGTAAATGTCATCTGTTCCCACCGGCACACGATGGCTTACTCTTACGAAAAGCGGAACAGGATTTAACGTGTGCGCAGGGTGTTCAGCGTGCGTTCGCACACGGGGCCTCGGTTTAAAGTCTCATCCGAAGGACTTTGGGGGAGGGTGGAGTCAGCACTGATGTTAACTCCAGAAGAAAAATCTCCTCGACCAGACTCGAACCCGGGTCGTCAAATTGCCAGCACAATGTTCTGACCACTAGGCTATCCGGGGAGAGAGAGAGAGAGAGAGAGAGAGAGAGAGAGAGAGAGAGAGAGAGAGAGAGAGAGAGAGAGAGAGAGAGAAGAGATTCGGATTCGGATAATTTTATTCACAAAGGCCATTGCCCCTTAGAAGGGGTTTATATACAAGACAGAAACACACACACTTTGTAAGTTTTCACAGACTGACATAATTATTATGTTGACAACATACTGCGTACTTTAAATGCTTTGTATAAGTATACAGCAAGTTTTTTTGCAATATTTTCATTAGGAGTCGTCATCAGCATCACTAATCTGAACAACACTGGCTGTTGAAAATACTTCAAAGGAATTAGTTGTTCTCGCAGCTCTTTTAGCTCCGGGCAAGACAAAATAAAATGAAGTTCATTTTCAAGTGCATCATGACACAATGGACACATCAAATTACGATCATTGACAGATTTATAACGATAAGAATGTAAATATATATCAGAAATACCAAATCTGAATTTAGTCATTAAGCGTTTCATATGTCTTTCTAAGGGCATAGATAAATAAACTGGAACACAATGGAATGGGTTCAACATTCTATACACATCAAAACGATCACTCTCTTGAATATGTGAAGACCAAGTCTGCCATCTACAATCTACCAGTCTTTGCCGAAATGTATGAATAAACCCAGTTATGTCCCCTACACCTTGATTTTCCCACACAACCCCACAACCAAATTCATATAGCTTTAATTTTATGTTTGAGACCCAGTTTTTTTTTACCTCTTACTTCTAAATTCATTAACATTTTATAAGCTTTATATGGCAATCTATGTGGTTCCATTTGTGTCAGTTTCAGCCAGTAACGAATACACTTAACCATGGAAATTAACCTTATTGGATACCTGTTAGTTTCCCCATAAACTAAGTCATTAGGTGTTTGGATTGATATACCTAGAAATTTCTTTAATGCATACAAATGTATCTTCTCAATTTCTACCACACCTGCTTCTAAGCCCCACAATTCAGCACCATACTGCACCATAGGTTGAATTTGTGCATCAAACAACTTCAGAAACAACGACAGAGAATCATTATTCAGTTGCATTAATTTTCTTAAAATACACAATAAAGGATACTTCGCTCTACTTACTAATTCTCTACATGCAAAGGAAAAGCTTAACCGTGTTGAAAAATATATTCCTAAATATTTATAGACGTTTACAACTGGCATAACGCTTCCATTATATGTCCATCTTTCCCGCTCTGCAAGATACCCTCCTTTTCTAAATACAATAATATTACTTTTCGACATGTTTACCTTTAACTGAAGTGAGACTGATGCTTTTTCTAAACTATTTAATTGTCTTTGTAACCCAACTATTGTCTCTGAAATTAATACTACGTCATCAGCCAGAAGGAGTAAAAATATTTCCAAAGTATCATCAATGAATTGTGCACCATGTTTGCCATTACTAATAACTTCTAAAGTTAACTCATTGATAAACAAAGAAAACAAAATAGGACTACACACATCTCCTTGTTTGACACCAGCTGTACAGTTTATGTAATCTGTTAATGATGCACCACACCTAACTCTAGCATTTACAAATTCATACATACTCATAATGCATTTAAACAGTTTCCCCCGAATTCCATTCTTAAACAAAATAGGCCACAGTATGCTTCTGTTAACAGAATCAAAGGCTTTCTCAAAATCGATGAAAGCCACGTACAGCTTACGATTCAAACAAAATTGCTTTTGAACAAACGCCATTAACGTAAACATGTGATCCACAGTGGAATAATTTCGTTTAAACCCAGCCTGAAATTCACCAGTTATGTTATTCTCCTCCACCCATTCCTGAAGTCTTCTATTAATAACTGCACTATATAATTTACTACTAATGTTACACAAAGAAATTCCCCTGTAGTTATTTGGATTGTTAACATCGCCTTTTTTGTACAAAGGTAGAACAATAGACTCAGTCCAACTATCAGGGTACACACCGTTATCAAATAAAGCATTGAAAAATTGTACAAAAAAGTTCATTACCAACTCCACTTTACAAGCATTTTTTATCATCTCTCCAATGATACCATCAGGGCCAGCTGCCTTCTGGTTTTTCAGTTTTCTCAAAGCTAACATTATTTCTTCTTTTGAAATTGGACGATTAAAATAATCGTCACTATAATCACTATCATCAGTTCCTTCTTCTCTACCTGTATCATTATGAGCATTATCATTTGTTTCAAGTAATTTCTTAAAATGTTTAAAGAGAGGAGAGAGAGAGAGAGAGAGAGAAGAGAGAGAGAGAGAGAGAGAGGAGAGAGAGAGAGAGAGAGAGAGAGAGAGAGAGAGAGAGAGAGATGAAAAAGATAAAAACAAAGAGAGGGAGATATAAACAAATATATATATATATATATATTTATATATATATATATATATATATATATATATATATATATATATATATATATAAACAGAGAGAGAGAGAGAGAGAGAGAGAGAGAGAGAGAGAGAGAGAGAGAGAGAGAGAGAGAGAGAGAGAGAGAGAGAGAGAGAGAGAGAGAGAAAACAGACAGAAACAAGGACAACAGAGACAACACAGGTAAAACACACACACACACACACACACACACACACACACACACACACACACACACACACACACACACACACACACACACGCACACACACACACACACACACACTTTTTATAAAAATAAAAAAATCTTCTCCTCGCCAAAACAACTACAAACACACCCTAGTTCATTGAACTTCATTCTCTGTGTGTCTCTCTCTCCTCACAGACCGCTGGCTAGCTAGGCACAATGACAGAAGACAGACAGACACATGGACAGACAGACATAGACGTCTACACATATATAGACAGACAGCCATAGACACACATACAGACAGACATAGGCAGATATATAGATAGACAGACACACACACACATAGACATAGGGACATATAGACAGAGAGACATAGACATACATAAAGACAGTCATAGACAGACATAATATAGACAGACATATAGACAGACAGACATAGACACACATAGATTTAGACACACATATAGACAGATCAAGACACACATAGAGACAGACAGACGTAGATACACAGAGACAGACAGACATAGACACACATATAGACAGCCATAGACTGACATAGACAGCCATACACACACATATAGACAGACATAAACACACATATAGTCAGCCATAAACCGACATAGACGTATAGACAGACATCTAGACAGACAGCACAGAGAGAGAGAGAGAGAGAGAGAGAGAGAGAGAGAGAGAGAGACAGAGACAGAGAGACAGAGAGACAGAGAGACAGACAGAGAGAGACAGAGAGACAGAGAGACAGAGAGAGACAGAGACAGAGAGGCATGGCAGACAGAGACCAGCAGTGATTTAAGAGTACATCCATTCCTGCTCAGTCTCTCACTTCTTCTTACTGCAGGGCCGCCAGCCAGACAACCAGACAGCCAGACAGCCAGACAGCCAGACAACCCGTCAGCCCTCATCACAGCCTGTCAGACCTGCTTTATGGGATGATCAACCTGGTGCCAGATTACACAGAAAACAGCCCTGCCCCCGGGCCTATCCCAGCTTATGTTCATGAGACAAAGCATCTTTGCTGTGAGCCGGATTGGTGTTTTTTTTGTTTTTGTAGTCTTTAGTACCTTGTCTCCGTACTTTCAAAAGTGTATGTTTTTTTTTTTTTTTTTTTTTTTTTTAATTCACCTTGAAAGACTGACTGTGTAGGGGAGTTTAGTTTCAATGTGGACTAAAAGTCGTTTGAGGTTTTTCGTTTCTGTTGTTGTTATCGTTGTTGTCATGTAGTGTTTTGCATGTTTTAGTTCTTAAGTTGAGTCATTTCGTGTTTGTCCGCTTGGTATCGAAATCGGAAGAAAAAAGTTTATTTTCTAATAGTGAACATTTTACGTTCATTCCTAACAAGTCGTAGGAGGACTTGGGCCATAAGGCGGTGACCGTCCTGGGCTGACCCTTATGGCTGGGCAGGGCATTGATACAGAGAACGTTGGTAGAGTTGGTTTTACATCCTGTTTTTATATGTATGTAGCTGCACGCTTTTAAAACAAAATAGACAGGGTGAAAGCCCTGGTATTGCCTCTGTAGTCGGTAGGGCAATAAACAACAAGATTGGATTGGATTGGATTACCTGATCAGACTGATTATCTAAAGAATGTGTGGGAGGAGACACGATGGGCCGGATGTGGGAGTGTGTGTGTTTGGGTGTGGGGTGGGGGATTCTTATGGATGATGTTTTTTCCACTCCTTTATTATAGTGTTGAAAGCTTCATTTGGTATTACCTAGATCAAAGAGTAAAAACTACCCTTCTGTTTATGTGACATCTGTTCGGAATATGCTTCGTACAGTTCATAGTGTTGACATTAGAAATGATCTTTGATATGCTGAAAATTCAATTTTACAATCTCAACATTTTAAAAAATCATTGTTGCCTTTTGGAATCGATCTTTAACATACTGAGAATTCAATTTAAAAATCTTGCATTAAAAAAAAAATATTGTTACCTTTCTAAGATTTTGTGTGTATGGGGGAGGGGAACGGACGGGGTGGGGTGGGCGGAGAGTAGGGGTCTGGGTAGGAGTCCTGCAAATGTCCTAATCAGGGATGCACGGGAGCTCCTGTACCTGACACTATGGCTTCAGGTGAACCAACAAAGACATGAAACACTGTCACAGAATAGGGGTTTAGAGGAGACTATAATCCATGGTCCTGTGTGCGAACGCATGCCGAACATCTTGCGCACACTTTACAACCAGTTCCGCCTTTTCGGAAGGGTAGGCCACTGCGTGCCATTAGGAACGAATAACAAAAATTCAAAAACGCAGGCACACCTGGTGTCCTGTTCAGACATCATCCCCGAAGTCAAAATGCTTCTACTTTAAAGGTGGGCACAAACGGTCGCATACACAAAATTCTATCATTATCAGTCAGGTAGCTAATGAACACTTAATCAGCCAGCCAGACATCTATGTCTACCGTTATACTTAAGAGCTAACTCAGGAGTGGTGGCAGTTTGATCTTTTTTTTTCCTCAGAATCCATTTAAACAAGTTTCTTACGTCATCAACATACACGTTTACCCTCTAATGAAATCTACAGTCAGTCCTCCCGATGATACTATTAACCAAGGCCAATGTGCCAGCGTATGCAAAACAACTTGCGCACACGTAAAAAAAAACAAACCAAACAACCCTTTCCGGCTTTCGAAAGATTAGGCCATTTCGTGCCGGTAAGAATGGATAAAAAAAAAGAAAACAACGAAAACAACAGAACCTCACCTGCACACAGGTGTCGTGTACAGACACCATCCCCGCAGACAGAATGCGGATACTGTAATGGGTAAAAGCAGTCATGTACACAAAATCTCACCATTGGTGAACCTCAGAGATCTAGCTGAGGAACGAAAAATAATTCACAGTCTTTCTCTGAAGCTGTGTTGTTTTCTGTTCATCCTCCCATCACTTGAGGTCTTGTACAACTGCCACTAGATTGGAATCTGAGGTGATTCTTTTGCTTTGATTGACAGTGCTTCTCTGTCTGTTTCAATCGGTCTGTCTGTCTCTGTCTCTGTCAGTCTGTTTGTATGTCTGTCAGTCTGTCTGTCTGTCTGTCTGCGCGTGTTGTGTATGAGCGTAATACATGCATACTTATATGTATATGCCTGTGCATATGTGTGTGCATGAGTGAGTGGTGTGCGTATACCCATGCCCGTGTGTGCATGCATGTGTCCACGTACAGTTAGATATGTATCTGCATTCTTAAGTCAATGTCAAAGCAAAATTTGATTTTTAGTTGGTTCGTTGAATAAGAAATGCGTTTGCTTTATTTTATGAAGCCGTCGGTTTAAAAACTAAAAGCAGCAGCAGCAGAAGCAGCAGTAGTACAACAACAACAAAAACAACACACACACACACACACACACACACACACACACACACACACACACACACACACACACACACACACATACACACACACACACACACACACACACACACACACTTTACAAATCAGGTATTCATTTCTCATTAACAAGATTGGATATTTTTAATTTCAAGAAAACTCCCACCCCACCCCCCATCCCCACCCCCACCCCCTGGGGGTTCATGAAATCTAACAATACCACAACTGGCAGATATTGGCGTGTGAAAAAAAAATGCTCACAACATAAGTCATTCATCAATGACAATGAGAGCATAGGTAAGTACACACACGCATACAAACGTGCATGCGTGTGGGTGGACATGCATGTGTAGTGTGGCAAGCTGCTGACCATGTTAGCCATAGGCTAACCCTAAATCAGGTCTGAGACAGGCAGTGCTGAGGGTTGACAGGTCGTCCTACAACATTGATGGACGTGAAGAATGTACTCTTAAAAACCTCTGGTCACTGCTCTGGTTTCGTCCGGTTCTTATTCTTATGTATGCTCCTTCCTCTTTCAAGGTGAATGACTTGGCAGGAATGAATAATGAATATTTTTAAATCATGGAATTTGTTCTTTAGAATTAAGGATAGTTGTGGGACTTTCGGTGAGTGGTTTATTATCAGTTGTATAAAATTGGAAACACCTTGGAAATGTCGGTGGAGGTGACTTCGAGTTAGTTTGTTTACTGAGATACCTGTTCGGAATGGAAGCACTCTGTGTATATGTGTGAGAAAGTGAGTGAGTGTGGTCGAGTGTGGGGGGGGTGTGTGTGTGTGTGTGTGTGTGTGTAGAGAGAGAGAGAGAGAGAGAGAGAGAGAGAGAGAGAAACAACGTACAGACAACCAGACAGAGGTTGGGTATTGTTGACGACTGGGCGTGTTTGTTAGTACAAACACGTCTGTATTCTTAACACTCTGGACACTGAAACATACCAAACTGGCACAGTTCCCATAGCTTGTGTCTGTCTGTCTGCCTGTCTGTCAAAGTACAAAACAGATCGGGAGAAAGAAACACATACCTGTCGGGTTGATGACCCTCAATACGCGGACCTGAAAAACTGACGTTTGAAAAAGGAAGAAAGAAAACAGTACTTTTGCCACAACAAGGTGTTAGAGATCCACAGATTCCAGTTTGACTATTGGCACGATACATTTAGCTTTTCCTTTGGCAAGTTTGCTTTCACTTTTTTTTTTAAGTTGAAGTAACCAACAATATAGGCGTAGTGGCCATTTTATTGGACTACAAAAAGACTTTACGTTGCTGGTATTGCCTGTGAGATAAAGGTTTGATTCTGCATTAAAGGCTGCTTTACTGTACAGTAATTTATTTTGTTTGTGTCGGGGTGTTTTTGTTTTTTATTATTATTATTTTTTTTGGGGGGGGGGGCGGTTGTTCGTTTGTTGTTGGTAGGGTTTTCTTTTGTTTTTTGGTGTGTTTTTGGGGGGGCTGGGGGTGGTGGTGGTGGTCTGCTAAGCTTTTATCCAGAAGTTTCCCCTTTAAGCTCAAATAGATCTGTACAGTTGAGTGTCGTCCACTTGACCAAAAAACAAGGAGTGAAACAAAGTAAACAGGAGATTTCTTTTCCAAAATGAGGGCGATTTATTATGGTCGTTAACTTATTTGCGAGAACAGTCCAAGTTTCACACGTACAGAAGTCTGCTGTGACTATAAATGTGATAGAAATCAGTACAGTACAGTACAGTACAGTACAGTACAGTACAGTACAGTACAGTACAGTACAGTACAGTACAGTTCAGCACAGTACAGTACAGTACAGTACAGTTCAGCACAATACAGTACAGTACAACACTGACAGTGTTAAACTCCAGAAGAAAAATCCCCTTAAACGGGTGTCTCGGTCGTGGCTCGAACTGGGGATCGATCCTGAGCCATCAAACCGGGAGCGCAATGCTCTGGCCACTAGACCATCACCCTCACCCCACTCCCATCACTTACAGATCATTATGAGAGCCATTCAGCTGACTGACTGATACGTCGACCAATCCCATGTAAGCATTGTTCAACAGACATTCCATGTTTGCCGGGTTCATGGTCAGTGGTTTTCAGAGCGAATGGTTTGTCTACAGCCGGCGTGTTGGTCTGTTTATCACTGCCTCCCTTACTGATCCCATTAGCCGCAGGAATATCTACCACCATCGCCCGAGCATTGACCGCCACCATTGTTGTTATGAGTCTGGCTACTAATCCAGTGATGGCTCGGTACTTCTTTTCTTCTTTTTTTGTTTAAAGTCCTTTCTTTCATTTCTTTTCTTCTTCTTTTTCCCTCTTTCCTTCCTTCATTCTTTATTTCTTTTCTTCTTCCATTCTAGCCGGGTTCATTGGCCCTAGACCACCGATGACCTACTTTAAGCCACCAGATCCAAGGGAGGCGACAAAAGTTCTGCCCTTAAGAGATCTGAACCAACAACCCCAGAACCTATCGCTGTGTATGAACACTACTGTTACCTGTCTCTATTCCACGGGCACAGAGCAACCAGGACGTCAAGAAAAGGATGATGCTCCTTATCCTAGTACCATGTCTGCGTCAGCAGGTTTCCCAATTACATTAACACTTTGGGGTGAGGGGCCTACAGGAATGAATGCACTGACGTCAAGTCTTGTTAGGTGACAAAAACAGACAGTGTGAAGGAAGGGTTAAAGGGTGTGATCCCAGGTTCTAAAAAGTTTAAAGCCTTGATCCTTCATGGTATTTTCTTTAAAACGACACAATCCATCTTGGTCGCCATTTTAATGCCAGATTTAAGGTGGCTTTGCGCGTCTCTCTCTCTCTCTCTCTCTCTCTCTCTCTCTCTCTCTCTCTCTCCTCTCTCTCTCTCTCTCTCTCTCTCTCTCTCTCTCTCTCTCTCGTTCCTCAGCTACAGCTCCCAGGTTCACCAATGGTGAGATTTTTGCGTATGCGACTGTTCCCTCCCCCTCCCCAACCATTTAGGTAGCCGCATTCCGACTCAGGGGATGCTATCTATTTTAATCTTTGGATGATGCACCACTCTTTGATGTTACACCAAAACTGATATACAATAAAAAAAAAATTTTAAACAGGTAAAAATCCAAAGATTTGTAAAAAAAAAAAAAAAAAAAAAAATCCCCCAACAAAAAGCCAACAAAAAACACCCAAACAAACCACAAACCAAAAAAAAACAAGCAAAAAACCAACTATAAATTTTGATATGCAAGTACAGAAAAAGAAACTTCCAACTACTAAAAAAGTAACTTTCATAACACATTTCTATATAAATAAACAACAACCCACAACAAGACTCTGGTTCAACGACTTGGGGCAGGGAACAGACAGGAAGAAGACAAGACAAGACAGGAGGACCTCAGAGACACCATACCAAACCAACATCCGACCCGTAGTGTCCAATCACAGAGAGCTGTTCTCTGCTGATCAAAGCTCATTACTGTGCACTAGGCGTGTTTTACGCCTGGCCGGCCTGCCCATTGCTCTGCAGGCAAAAGCACCACTGCACTGCCAGACTTTGCCGGAGGTTGGGCTCTCCTCTCCTCTGCCCATCTCATTACCTGCCTCACCGCATGCGGTCATGTCCGAGCGTTGACCGAAGTCATTGTTGTCCTGCTTCTGCCAACAACAAAAAAAAAGAAAGATAAAGAAAACAAAAAAGAAAGGAAAACCCTATTTCCCCCATGCTGACTTATTTCCATCTTTCCGTTTCTTTTTCTGTCTCTCTTCTGTCTGTCTCTCTTCTGTCTCGTGTGTGTGTGTGTGTGTGTGTGTGTGTGTGTGTGTGTGTGTGTGTGTGTGTGTGTGTGTGTGTGTGTGTGTGTGTGTGTGTGATGAAAGACAGAGAAACAAACAAACTGACAGACAGAAAGATAAACCGACTGTCAGAGATAGAAATTATAATATAGACAGACAGATAACAGACAGACAGATAAAAACAGACAGATAGAACATTGGATGGATGGATGGGTAGATAGGCAAACAGAAAGATAGACAGCCAGCCAGACAAAAAGATGGATGGATAGATAGATAGATAGATAGATAGATAGATAGAAGAGAGAGAGAGAGAGAGAGAGAGAGAGAGAGAGAGAGAGAGAGAGAGAGAGAGAGAGAGAGAGAGAGAGAGAGAGAGAGATGTGGCAGCAATTTTGTGACGTTCCTGTCTCATTGTTTAACACCCCTCGTTTCAATTTCTCCGCCCCAGGCAAACCCAGATTCGTTTGTCACGTCCTCAGGGTCAAAGTCCACAGCGAGCCTATCAATGTTAATCCACCGTAGGGCCACCGGCCAAAGGGGCCCTGCACTGCTGCAGGGTCGCTTTAGTAGTGCTCACTAATGACTGTTCTGAGCTAACTAACATGCACAGGATACCACCTATGCTATGTAAAAAAAAGCAAAGCACAAGAGTGCTTATCCCATTATCCTTGATATAAAAGAATAAAATAGTTTTTTTAAGCCTATCGTCCTACTGACGACAGTAATACTTCAGTCGCAGACATACCACAACGTCCCTGCAACGATCTTCTCCCAGAGCAACTAGGGTCACCGAATAAGAGAAATTTTCTTTTATTGCATGAATAATGAAAATGAAGATGATGTAATGCTGCTTCCCCCCCCCCTCACACACACTGTAGTCATGGCTTGCTAATTGCAATAAACGTGACGGTTTTAGCTTTTTTCCTCTGTCCTCTGTGACAGGCTCCATGACTTCTTACATGCAGAGCTCATCATGGACGAGCTGACCAGCTCTTCTACTTCTTCAGAGTTGTGCATGTTTTTTTCTTCCTTCAATCATTGTGTTATCCTTGAAAGCTTTCAGAGAGCACGTGGTATCTATCCACTTTTCAAGGTCTATTCTACCAGTACTGTATACTGCAGCTTGAACCCCCCCCCCCCCCCCCCCCCAGCAAACAGCAACAAAAAAAATTGCCGCTTTCAAGATAAAATTCATTGCCAACACCAGCAGAACTGGCGAAAATTGCAGTTCATCTGGCTGTTGCGTATTCCTTTGAAAAGAATGGCTTGAAGAAATCGTTTTCATCGTCACATGTAAAGATGCCATTTTATTTACCACATGTAAAGATACCATGTAAAAATGCTGTTTTTATTTCCCGGGAAAAAGATGCCATTTCATTTACCACATGTAAAAATGTCATTTTATTTGCCACATGTTGAGATGCCATTTTATTTACCCCACATAAAAATGCTATTTCATTTACCACATGTAAAGATACCATTGTATTTACCACATATGATGATGTCATGTTTTAATCACATGTAAAGGTGTCATTTAAATTGTATTTACCACACGTAAAGATGCCATCTTATTTACCACACATAAAGATGCCATTTTGTTTACCACACATAAAGATCCCATTTTATCTCTCACATCTAAAGATACCATTTTGGTTGTCACATGTAAAAAAAACAAACCCAAAACCTTCGAAAACATGAACATAATAAATCTCTTTGTTTGCGAACCACTCGCATTTTAAGTGCAACCCACCTTCAAAACAGATGTTTACTTTCAGAAACCAAACTACCTCAGGCCAAAGTTCAGTGACTGACAAGGTAAATGGCTAGATGCAGCTAGCACAGCAGCAGGGAGGCTGCAGAGAGGGACAGGGCAGCTGATTTACAGGCCCATTCAATCCACCTTCACAGGGGATGGATGCTGAACTCCACCAGGCAGTCTGCCCAAGCGGTCGTTGTCCTTCCCAGACGTTGCTTTATGTGTGCTCAGTAAGCTGGTAGATTTCACAGAGAGGAGGACCACTGCAGGATTAGCCAGCTGTTCTTGTTGTTTCTATGGACTCTTGTCTGTCATTACTATACCTACCTGCCTTATTGTTTCTATGACTCTTGTCTGTCATTACTATACCTACCTGCATGACTGACTGTTCCTTGTTCTTGATCTGGTCTGTCATTACTTACACCTGCCTTATGTTTCTATGACTCTGTCTGTCATTACTATACCTACCTGCATGACTGTTCCTTGTTGTTTCTTTGGACTCTTGTCTGTCATTACTATACCTACCTGCGTGACTGACTGTTCCTTGTTGTTTCTTTGGACTCTTGTCTGTCATTAGTATACCTGCATGACTGACTGTTCCTTGTTTCTTTGGACTCTTGGTCTGTCATTACTATACCTACCTGCCTGACTGTTCCTTGTTGTTTCTTTGGACTCTTGGTCTGTCATTACTATACCTACCTGCCTGACTGTTCCTTGTTGTTTCTTTGGACTCTTGGTCTGTCATTACTATACCTACCTGCCTGACTGTTCCTTGTTGTTTCTTTGGACTCTTGGTCTGTCATTACTATACCTACCTGCCTGACTGTTCCTTGTTGTTTCTTTGGACTCTTGGTCTGTCATTACTATACTACCTGCCTGACTGTTCCTTGTTGTTTCTTTGGACTCTTGGTCTGTCATTACTATACCTACCTGCCTGACTGTTCCTTGTTGTTTCTTTGGACTCTTGGTCTGTCATTACTATACCTACCTGCCTGACTGTTCCTTGTTGTTTCGTTGGACTCTTGGTCTGTCATTGCTATACCTACCTGCCTTGTTGTTTCTATGGACTCTTGGTCTGTCATTACTATACCTACCTGCGTGACTGACTGTTCCTTGTTGTTTCTATGGACTCCTGTCTGTCATTACTATACCTACCTGACTGACTGTTCCTTGTTGTTTCTTTGGACTCCTGTCTGTCATTACTATACCTACCTGACTGACTGTTCCTTGTTGTTTCTTTGGACTCTTGTCTGTCATTGATGAACTGAGAACTGACTCGGTTTTAAAGCAAGAGCAATTGTTAGCACTAAGAACTTCAGGCATTATAAGGTAGCTGACCAGGTGAGTACTGTAATGGAAGTACTTTTGATTTTTGCTCTATTTTGTTGTTATTGTTGATCGTGTTTTGTTTCTTTTTTAAGGGGCCTGTCAGTATGAATAGCATTCCCATCTTCTAGAAATTCTGTTCTAGGAAGCCCCTATTTTCTATCCATCTCTTTGTTTCTGCCGTGTTCCTTTTCTTCCTTGCACTTTTCTTGTCTATTTTCCTGCCTTCTTGGTCCATTCTCATACCTTTTTTTTCGCAGAAAGACTTAAAAGATAACAGTTCTCTCCCATGGGTGACTGGATGCACTGGGCCTGATTTATCAGGTGCTTTTTAGACACTAGGTTTTGTGCAAAGTTACAAGGGTGTCCTCTGTTTGCAACGCATTTCGCTCATATGACTACTTGGTTCTGAGTGTTCAGAGAAAAAGTATTTGTCTTCTTTTTCAAACAGCAAATTCCAAAACTGAATGATGTAAAGCAAAATTCGGGCCCACACATTACAGTAATGAAATGCTTTTGATATGAAGTTACAGGCCATCAGTTTTCTCAGATCAGGGATATCTTGGGAACACAATTTTATTTGCAAAAAACCCCAGGTTTCATTCACCAAAAATGCCCGCACAAGTCCTTTGTAATATTTTATGTCAAGACCTTTCCTCCAAATCAGAAACAAACCTTCAGTTACAACACAAAGGGCACATGTTTACATGTCTAAGAGCCTGTTTAATAAACAAACAACTGCTGCATTGAGGATCTCACATGTTTGGGACATGAGCACCGTCTTTAAATTGCTTCCTTGCCCCTCACCCAATTAAGGCCTTCAACTGCCCAAACCCGGTTAAATGTAATAGAAAATATTTTCAAACTGCTTAGCACATTGTTTTATACCAACACACATGAAAACGCAACGAAAATAATAGCAATAAAAATGTAAATAATAAACAAAACTCCTCGGAGACTGCTACTAAAATGATTGCCCCAGAAATGTTCCTGAAATTCTGTTAACATATTCATTTGCATGCTCACAGAAACAATAGGACTTGTCATATTTGATATCGTCTGACTTGCCATTTGCAGTCAGTGATTAAGAGCCACCTATTGAAGGAAAGGAAAAGATAAGTTTCTACAGAAAGCTTCCAAACCTGGAGAAGAATTTTTATCTCCCTTGAACCTGTCCGCTTTACGACAACAAACCCGTTTACAGCAATCACCTCACCAAACAACAGACATATAAATATTTGTATTGTAATTGTGTCCCACTTTAAGACACAGGAGATTTCTCTGCATGAAATTCCAACTGCTCTCCCCATGGAGATCACGTCACTTTTTTTTTTTTTTTTTCCTGTTCCTGTCTACATAAAAGGACATTTTCTACATAATTTTATCAAGGACAACTCTCTTGTTGCCGTGGGTTCTTTTACATGCGCTAAATGCGTGTTGCAGTATAAACCTCGGGTTTCTCATCTCATCCCAAAGATTAGCCCCCAGAACACCATTCACGACCTAGTGGAATGGGGTAAAGTTTCGGGCACAAACAGGGAGGATTTGTTTGATTCTATAGGCGGAAAGTGTCTTGTGTGTGTGTGTGTGTGTGTGTGTGTGTGTGTGTGTGTGTGTGTGTGTGTGTGTGTGTGTTGTGTGTGTGTGTATGTGTGTGTGTGTGCTGTGTGTATGTATGTGTGTGCATGCGTGCGCGCATACGTGCCTGCGTGTGTATGTGTGTATTGGAGATGTGGAGAGTTGATCCCAGTATTTCTTCGTTGTCTAGGAATAACAATTGAGACAGAGGAGTGAGTAACTGGGGGATGAAGGTGGGGGATCAGTAAACACATTCAATGTTGACCTTGACTTCTGTGAAAAACTTGGACAAAGAACATATAGAACCTACAGATAAAGAACGCCGTTTATGTCTACTCCCTTTCTTAATCTCTCAATTCCACCTTCACTTGCTGTGTTTTGCTATTCCTTTGTTTTCGGTGAGGTTGTGTACACAAGTAGCAGTAGAAGTAACAGTAGCAGAAGTAGAGGTGGTGGTAGTGGTAGTGGTGGTGGTGGTGTGTGTGTGTGCGTGCGTGCGTGCATGCGTGTGTGTGTGTGTGTGTGTGTATGTGTGTGTGTGTGTGTGTGTGTGTGTGTGTGTGTGTGTGTGTGTGTGTGTGTGTTTCTTTTTTCTGTCTTTATTCTTGTATTTCGAGGATAATGGATTAAGTGCTCATGTACTTTTTTGCATCCAGTCCCCATGTGTATGCTGTCTTGTGAATTCTGTAATCCCTCTGTGTGTGTGTGTGTGTGTGTGTGTGTGTGTGTGTGTGTGTGTGTGTGTGTGTGTGTGTGTGTGTGTGCTGTTCTTGCATGCACACACAAGTGCTATAGATAAACGTTGTTTGTGGTAGACAGTACGGTGTCAGAGACCTCAGATTTTCTAGGGCCCAACTAACTGAGGGTGGGGATTCTCTGTCTGTCTGTCTGTCTGTCTGTCTGTCTGTCTCTCTCTCTCTCTCTCTCTCTCTCTCTCTCTCTCTCTCTCTCTCTCTCTCTCTCTCTCTCTCCTCTCTCTCTCTCTCTCCTCTCTCTCTCATCTCTCGAGGAGGTCATTTGTCCAATTCATGAAGATGGACCCATTCCACATTTGTCATACCTTGGCAGTCGCCACATACCTTATATAGCAATTTTCGTTTTTTTTTTGCGTTATTTTGCTTTCATTTGATTTTCTATGTTTTATTTGACCCATTCTAGGGTCTAGGGGCCTGAAGAATAAACTTCGGTCATTGTCCATTGCTCTCTGTCTGTCTGTCTGTCTGTCTGTCTGTCTGTTTCTGTCTGTCTGTCTTCTCTCTCTCTCTCTCTCTCTCTCTCTCTCTCTCTCTCTCTCTCTCTCTCTCTCTTCTCTCGCCCCGTGTGCGAACGCACGCAGAACATCTTGCGCACACGTTAAATCCTGTTCCGCTTTTCGTAAGAGTAGGCCATCGTGTGCCGGTGGGAACAGATGACATTTACAAAACTGCATACACACGGGGACTGGATGAAAAAAGCACAAGAGTGCTTATTCCATTATCCTCGATATAAAAGAATAAATCAAATCAAATCAAATCAAATCAAATCTCTCTCTCTCTCTCTCTCTCTCTCTCTCTCTCTCTCTCTCTCTCTCTCTCTCCTCTCTCTCTCTCTCTCTCTCTCTCTCTGTGTCTGTCTACACTTAATTTGATCGAGTTTTTATACCACTGTATGTTATATGTAGTGTGATTTGATTTGATCTTGATTATACCATTTTGTGTCATATGTAGAGTGATTTTGATTTTAATCCTTCTTAATTCATTCCATCCCCAATCAAGTGCTAACATTCCTCCCATATTAATAATCTCTCTTCACCAATCTTTGCACTCATTAATAACTACTTACCAAACTACCTGTAATAGATGCATCCAAGACACAATACCTGGCCCTCCAAGAATGGCTTACGAATTTGCCACCTAAACATAAACCATGCAATTAACAAAATGGAAGATATATCAACACTCATCACAAATCAAGGCAAACCATTCCACATACTAGGGCTTTCTGAGTCAAGACTCACTGAACATATAACGGATGCTGACATACACATTCTAGGTTATAAAATCCTGCGGAAAGATCCACAAAAGCCAAAAGAAACAGGTATCTTAATCTATATTAGCGATTCTGTAACGTTCAAACGTCTGCCCGTTCTAGAACGTCATGAAATAGAATCTATCTGGATCGAAGTTTCCATGAAAGGTACACGGCCTGTTATGATGGGGTTCTGTTACAGGAATCCAAGTGAAAGAACAAATTGGATAGACAAATTTGACTCCATGATAAAGGAAGTCCTACTTAAATCTCGGGAAATAATCTTACTGGGCGATTTCAATATAGACCTAACAAAAGTACATAATCAATGGACCCAAGTTATGAATTCACTCAATCTTCACCAATTAGTTAAATCTCCCACAAGAGTAACATCAAATTCAAACACATTAATTGACCACATCTATGTATCAAACCCAGAAAACATCATAGAAACTTGTGTCCCTGTCTACAACTGCAGCGATCACTACCCAGTCTGTGCCACATGGTCAAAAAAAGGAACAAAAATTCCCAAACCTGGCCATAAAACTATAACCTATCGTTCCTTTGCAAAGTTTAATGAACAGATTTTCTCATAGACTTATGCAACTCCACACTCTCAGAAACCTTCAATATTACTGATCCAGACTTAGCCATTGAGTTTTGGATAAAAACGTTCACTGAAATCTATAACAAACATTCTCCATTTAAAACCATTAGGATCAAACACAACCCCAAACCGCCTTGGCTCACAAAGGAACTAGAGGAAGCATGTTATCTTAGAGACCTTCTAAAAGAACACAAATATTATGATGAGTCAAAAAAATCAAGAAACGCCATAATCTCACAAAAACGGCGTGAAAAAAAGAAATATTTTCAAGACCTACTATCTTCCAAACAAAATTCAAAGACTGTATGGCGAGCAATAAATCAAATAACAAACAATCAATCAACTCCTAAATCAAATGTAATCAAAGACATCTCCGCTGAAAAGCTTAACAACCACTTCATCAATGTTTCTCCCAACCTAATTAGCAATGATAACTCAGAGTCCAATGATCTTAATGAATTAAAACAATACTGCCAAGAAAAGCATATTCCTTCAAAACTTCACATACCTTTCATGTCTGTCTCAGAGGTCTTTAACTATCTGACTCACCTCAAACAATCAAGAACGCGTGGTCTTGATGGAATAGACAGCAGTATATTAAAATTATCAGCTCCAGTTATCACAGACACCCTAACATATATATATATAACCTCTGCCTTGATAAGAACTATTTCCCCAATGCCTTCAAATGTTCTAAAGTAATCCCCATCTACAAGTCTGGCGATACTTCTGATCCTTCAAACTATAGGCCCATCTCCATTATACCGATCCTTTCAAAACCACTGGAAAAACATATGAATAAACAATTAGTCGGTCATGCAGAAATCAACAACTTACTTCATCCTAATCAGTCTGGATTTAGAATAAAGCACTCGTGTCATAC
>CM060316.1:25604699-25629699 GCA_030674155.1 Stramonita haemastoma | reverse complement strand
GGTCGTGTGTGTGTGCTTTTTCATAGTGCATAGCAAGAGAGAAGAGGTGTGTGTGTGTGTGTGTGAGTGTAGGGGGGAGTGAGTGGGAATGGGGGTTGGTCTTCAATTTTATGTCTGTTCACATAAAAGTGAAATTAGACGTGTGTGTGTGGGGGGGGGGGGGGGCACACACCCCTGCATGTGTGTGTGTGTGTGTGTGTGTGTGTGTGTGTGTGTGTGTGTGTGTGTGTGTGTGAGCGGGTGCGTGTATGTGTCTGTGTGTGTGATCTGGAAAAACTCATCTCATTACAATGATGAGTTTAGAGTCTCCTCATATAAAGGGCTTTGCTACCAATTTGTCTCCTAAGGCATTTTTCCAGAAGTGTTGTACTCTCCTGAGACCTTCTGTGGTCTGATAATCAAACTGTTGTCAAGGATGCTGTGCATAGGACAACATAAGTCATTTGTCTTCTACAAGTATACCAAAGCAGCCTCCAGCCTGTGGATATCAGTTGGATGGGTGACCGTTTGTGCACCCTGGCTTCAGTACAGTCCCCCCAGTTCACCCAGCTGTAAACGGGTACTTGCCATCTTAAGGGTCATGGAAGGTAAAGCAGCGAGGGAGAGGAGATGGGCGCTGCCCTCAATATGCTGACCCCTAGAGAAACTGAGGTCTCTAACACCATGCTCCCCTACAACTGCCTAGGTTATGGAACACCTTTGCCTTTACCTAAGTAATAGTAAGCTCTTTCTGTCTCTGGAGACATTGGCTGCACTTTTTTGAAAGTTATTCCAGTCTTGCTAAGGGCTACATCTGGAGTGGTTCAGCAGTCCAGTTAGTAATAATTAATTAATTAATACATGGAATTTGTATAGCGCTATCTCTTGTAAAGACAAATCAAAGCGCTTGCATTTGACCTACAGAGCCACAGATCATGCTGCCACCAGGCGCAAAGATCCCCAACTCCAACTCCCCGATTTTTCCTCAGGATGGTGTCTAAACACGACACCTGTGTGCATGCTGGTTTGTTATAATTTTGTCATCCGCTCCTACCGGCACACGATGGCCTACTCTTCCGAAAGGTGGAACGGGGTTTTAACGTGTGCACAAGATGTTCTGCGTGCATTCGCACACGGGGCCTTGGTTTCGAGTCTCATCCGAATGAGTACCTCCAGTGCACACAGAAAATAATGACAAGGAAAACCAAAAATATCCAACAAGCAAAACAACAAAACCCCAGAAACTAGTAGAAGGAAAGATGTAGTACAAGCACATGACTAACTACAGTCACAATGAAGCAAACAGTAATCAATATCTATGAAATAGGAATTAAAGCAGCATCATTTATAGTTATCTTTTATCTGATCTACACATGACATACTGAAGATACAAAACTGAACAATAAAGAAAAATCATGTAAGTGGAAATTGAAAGTGTTATAAACGTGAGTTAAGCAAGATAGGTGGATAATTTGAGAGGTTGGTTTATAAGAGGCAAACTCTTTGGACCAATGCCTTTATCAGGGCCTCCAGAGTTGCTGTCTGAGTGTTCCATGAAGAAGGAATATTGATGGATTTGTTGTTTGTTTGTTTGTTTGTTTGTTTTTCATCTTAAGCTTGAGCTCTGAAGTTCACCAATGATGAGATTTTGTGTATGTGACCATTTTTGCCTACCATTAAGGCAGCTGTATTCAAACTTTAGGGATACACGATTTTCAGCTATATCCTTGCCATTGACATCATCTACACAAAGTTTCCTCACCACTGCTATTATCACCAACATTTGCCTTTCTACCACTACCACCATGACCATGACCATGACCATGACCATGACCATCACACACACACACACACACACACACACACACACACACACACACACACACACACACACACACACACACACACACTCTCTCTCTCTCTCTCTCACACACACACACACACACACACACACACCATCATCATCATCACCATCACCATCATCATCATCATCATCAGTACCCCTCCCCTGACCAACAGTACACCTGTTCATCACCTGAACACACAATGAACTCTCTCCCAGCCCTGTCCTGTGATAACAAAACCATTACCTTGACATCAGCAACAATGGGCCACCTGACAGTCAACTTGGAAATGAAACACAGACAGCTGGTGTGAATGGCCGGTCAGTGGGTCTGTTTTGGTCCACAGTCACTTTCTAATGTAACCTGGCACTGACAAATGTTTATTTCCCTATCAGGAATTTGGTACAGGGTGGGGATGGATAATACATCTGATAATAGGAGACAATAACATCATAAATATACAAGTCTATGCTTCTCATGGGTCTCTGTACCTAGCTATTGAAGAGACATTGTTTATGTGTGTTATCTTGATGATGTCCACATTTTTTTGGTGATAAGTTCCAACTTTTGTCATTTCCAGTAGTTCTAGATTTGTTAATGCCAACTGACTATCAGACAGCTTTGTGGCCAGTTTGTCTCTGAAAGTATTTAGTTAAGAAGTGGTGTTCTGTCTCCTGAGATTATCTACAACCTGATATCAAACTACACTCAAGGTCATAGCGAATAAATCAACCTGTGTCATTCTCTTCCAGCAGCCCATAATGTTAACACAAGGATAACTTACAGAAAATACAATGACAATTTCCAGAAGAATGTAGCAGAAGAAAAGAATGGAGGACTAGCCAATGACTGTCACACTCAGACAGGCTGCCTGTAAATGGACAATATTAGGTAAACCAGTGTTCAAATAGACTTACTTATGTTTAACATTTTTTCTTACATGAAACAGGATTTACTGAGGACACACAATTCATAAACAGTCTTGTAAGAGTTCCCTTGGAGAGTGTTGATAAGCTGACTCATACAAAATAGGGAGTTTATTAGAGGAACTGGTTAAAGATGAAATGTGGTGACTGTTGAAATGAGTTTTAACCTCACTATAAAAGCCAGCTGAGAGGATTTTCTCACCAAAACTACTACTGTCACCACCAATACACCTACCACTGTCACTACCAGTACCAGTACCACCCCAAACATCTCAGCTGGCAGCACACACATGCGGCACACACACACCACACCACCCACCCACCCCACACACCACACAAGAGTCTTTAAAGAGTCGTCTGACTACTGCCCATATTTCTTGTTATATGGCTCCTTTTCAAAAAGATCTAAGTTTATTAACTGTAAGAAGGGTAAGTTCATTATATTTAAGAATGAAATTAAATGCATTCCTTACCAAATTTTGCAAAAATGTCAGATGTCCATGTAGAGATCATATTTCAAACACTCATATCATATTTGAGTGCCCAATTGTAAAACCATTTTGGCCCATATTTTCTGAGCTGTCTCTGGGAAATGTTTTTTGAAAATTCAAGGTTATCCTTTGCGATTGCTGGATGTTTATTGCATAGCCCATTTGAATATTTATTGTAGTTACATTATTATTGTTAAATGTTTCTACTTTGTTGAGTTTAAATTTTGCTCCTGTTTTTAAGAGTATTACTTTTTTTTTTATCACTTTTTCAATTTTTTTAAGTATACAAAAACACCACCATTAATGCTATCTTATAATGTTTTCTCTTTCCACTCTTGGGCTCACTTCCATAACTTCCATTACACTTCCCACTTTTTTCCTCTAATATCACTTAGAGTGGACAGACCTTAAATTGAAGACAACACACACACACACACCACACACACACACACACACACACACACACACACACACACACACACACACACTATGTGCGTGCACACACACATATACACACACACTGCCTCACATCACTTCACCTCACCACAATCATCATCACTCCAGTAATCATCATAGCACCTGTTCATCAACTCTACAACCATGAGCTCTCTCCCAGTACTCTAATATAAAACTAAAAAACCCTTGACATCAGCAACAATGGCCACCTGACAGTCAACTTGGAAAGGAAACACAGACATCTGGTGTGAATGGCCGGTCAGTGGGTCTGTTTTGGTCCACAGTCACTTTCTAATGGAACATGACACTGACAAAAGTTTATTGCCCAATCAGGAATTTTGCAAATTATGGAAGAGATGTATCTGATAATGTAAAGTGAAAATATCATAAAAGCCCAAGTTTATGCATCTCCTGGGCAGCTGCTCATAGGAGGAGAAAAAAGTTGTTTGTGTGTGTTATCTGGAAATATTCGACTTGCAAGGTTTATGGCTACAAGTTTTTTCACTTCAGTTGTTTCTGTAGAGCTAGCACTCCCTGACTATCAGACAACTTTGTTACAATTTTATCTCTGAAAGCTTTTATTTCATGAGTGGTGTGCTCTCTCTTGAGATCCTCTGTGGTCTGATATTAAACTACAGACAAGGTCATAGCAAACAGCTTGATGTGTGTTCTTTACCTTCAATAACCCTGACATAAACTCAGGGATGAATGGCCAAAGAAAGAAAAAAACAAAGAATGTAATTGGGTGAAAGGATGCAGTAAAGCAAATAACCAGCTGCTGTCCCCAAAAGACAAATAGCCAGTATTACCAGCTAATGCTGCACAAGTCAGAAGTCATTCAACATTATACATCATCAGGGGAGTAGGCAGTGTAGCATAGTGGTTATTTATCTCTACCATTTCATTTCCAGGATAATGGAATAAGTACCCAGTTTGTTTGTTTGTTTGTTGTTTTTTTTGTTTTTTTTTTTTTATAAACTTCCAGTCCCTGTTTCCATATATAGGTTGTACTTTTTGTCATCTGTTCTCACTGGCACCAATAGTCTATGCTTCTGGAAGGTGGAACAAGGTTTTTTGTGTGTGTGCATGATGTTCTGTGTGTATTGTACATGGGACCTTGATTTATAGTTCACAAAGGGCTTTCAGAGAAGTGGAGTAGTACTGACATTTAAGCTTGTGGTCTGATGGCCCCGGATCCAGCCACCACCAAGGCACCTGTTGAAGAGGATTCTTTCCTGGAGTTCACATCAGTACTGACAACACTAGTTGTTGTCTGAGGGTTTGAGAACAAGGAGAAGAACATCAGTACTGACTCCAATTCCTGGAACGTGGTTGGATAAGTACTGAAAATGAAGGTCTCTTATGCCAAGGCAAGCAAAACACATAGCACACATATTAAAACCTGTTCCCCTTTTGGAAGAGAAAGCCACTGTGTGCCAGTGGGAATAGATTACAAATGTTTTGAAAAATCCATACTGGTGTTGTGTTTAGACATCATTCTCGAAGTCAGAATGCCGCTACCTTAATGATGGGCAGAAACATTTGCATACCCAAAACCTCACCATAGGTGAATCTGGAGCTCTAGCCAAGGAACGAACAAAGAATCACCAATGTCTTTTTATCTGATTAAAAAAAGGTTAACTAAGAATTCACAATTATTGATAACTTCGCCTGTCACCAGTTTCCATCACTGGCAATGTTACCAAAGTTCGCCATCTTTCTTTATCTCTGCTGAGTTTCATGATCTCTCACAGCCCTCCCTTCCAGACCACTGATCTCAGTGATGTTTGCAGGGTAGAATGTTGGTGATCTGTCTCTTCTACTGGGGCCCTCAACCTTACCTTGGAGAACTACCAGCATCAAATTTGTTTGTCTACTTCTGTCTGCATTTAAGGGATTTATAAATAGTGGGAAAAAGTGTGATTATGTTGACACAAAATAGACAGGAAGAAGTGTAGAGGCTTTGGTGAGTATCAGTAGGAGTGGCTGTTGTAACAAGGCTCAGCTGATACAAAGAATCATTGGGATATTTGTTTCCCTTGCTGAGGCCACAATCACAGAATCTATTCTCAAGGTGAAAAATGAGAATGCCAAACACCACTTAGCGTTTTATTGATGCAGAGGGCAGCCCCGTTTACTCAGTAGATGGATTTTTTTGGTGGTTGTTTTGAAAATAATACCCGTCTCTCTCTCTCTCTCTCTCTCTCTCTCTCTCTCTCTCTCTCTCTCTCTCTCTCTCTCTCTCTCTCCTCAGGCCCTACGCTGTGGAACTCCCTTCCTGATTCAATTAAATAGCACCAATCGTTAACAACCTTCAAAAATCACCTTCTAAACCACTTGATGTATTAAAAAAAACAACAAACCACACTCCCTCTCCCCCCTCCCCCCTCCCCCCTCTCTACCACTGTGTGTGTGTATGGGTGTGGGTGTGGGTGTGTGTGTGATTCCTTTCTGTGTGTCTGTGTGGGTGTATGTGTCTGTGTGTGAGTGTATGTGAGCGTGTGTAAATCATATCCAATTTATAAAAATGTTTTGCTAATTTTTTTTAAACATCTGGGATGTTTTATGTATTTCTTTTTTTTTTTTTTTTATTGATAGTATTTCTCCCCCGCCCCCTTCAAATAAGCATATCAGTTATTTTTTCCCCCTTTTGTCTAAATGTATGATTTATATGACTTGTATAACTTTAGACAGATGGTGGTAGATTGATGTTTTCAGTTTTTTATTCATAATGTTCTCTTGTTTGCTCTTTATCTATTAGCGTTTTTTTTTTTTTTTTTTTTTTTTCCTTTCTTTTCTTCTTCTTTATAATCAAGTTATTTTATTGTGACTTCTGATTTTCGTCTTCTGAATGAGTGCATTTTTCTTACCTTATTATATGTAGTGTACTGTCGCATTTCTCTTACCTTATTATATGTAGTGTACTTATTTCTTGTATGTTGTTTGGTACTGCGTATAGTTGTATTGTTTAGTATCCTTTTATCTTGATGTTATCCCTGAAAAGGGGGCGGGGACTGGATGTAAAAAAGCACATGAGTGCTTATCTATGATCCTCGAATAAAAGAATTTGCCTTGCCTTGCCTTGCCTTGCCTTGCCTCTCTCTCTCTCTCTCTCTCTCTCTCTCTCTCTCTCTCTCTCTCTCTCTCTCCTCTCTCTCTCTCTCTTTACCAAAACAGGCCGCGCCCGCGGTGTATGTGTGTGTGTGTGTGTGTGTGTGGGGGGGGGGGGGGATGCTCACGTGCATGAGTGAGGGTGTTTTTTAAAATTATGTAGGGGTTCTTGTTTGCTTGTAAAAATGTTTTTTTTTTCAATATCACTTTTGTTTGTTTGATGGTTTTTGTGTTATTCCCTTCCTCCTAGATACCCACCTCTCGTCCTTTTCAATCACTTTTTTGGTTATTGTGTGTTATTGGCCTTAGTGGTAATAGATGATTATCATATTATTTTATCATTATTATCATTATCATTGTTGTTGACTCATTAGTCTGATATTTTGGTTTGTTTGATTGTTATGTTCTGGATATATATATATATATATATATATATATATATATATATATATATATATATACATACATACATACATATATATATGTATATACATATGGGTGTTTTCTTCCTTTATTAAAATTTAGTTTGTTTTTCTTGTTTATTTTTTAAAATTATTATTTGTTCCCCATTTTTTTTGGTATTGAAGTATGAAATGTGAAAGAGTTGATGATGTTGTAACCTGATATAACTTGCTTGTTTGACATTATATGATGTTTATTTCTTTAATCTCAGTGCGTGTATATGCCCACGCATATCATATATATATATATATATATATATATATATATATATATATATATATATATATATATATATATATATATATATATGTGTGTGTGTGTGTGTGTGGTGCGTGCGCGTGCGCGCGCGGCGTGTGTGTGTTTTACAGTGTAGTATATTTTTCAGTTCCTTATTAGGTCTGTTTTCTAGTTATGGGTTGTCGTAATAATATTGTAGTTAGATATTTTGGGGGGTGTTTCTTTGGTTGTTTTTTGCTTGTTTGCTTTTTGCTTTCTTTTTTTGCTTTCTTTTTTCTTTTGTTTTGTTTAATTCGTTTTTTGTTTAATTCGTTTTTTGTTTGTTTTTTTCCTAGATAAAAAAGCATATCCATTGCTTACTCAATGTACCATCTGGAAATAAATTTTGACTTGACTTGACCCACAAAGCCAAAATTATACTTATGCAGCTATGCTTTTGTTTCCCCACTGCTCACATCAATCTGCTGTTAAAAAAAGGGGGGAGGGGAGCCCATAAAGTTTTATTTTCGATTTGCTACAGCAGAATCATATCAAGGGAGGATCTTTTATGTTTTTTTTAGCAATATTAAACGGCAACAAAATAGGTATTAAAATGTGATCATCACTTCTGCCTTATCAATAAGCCTGTTTTGGTCAGCTGTTAATGTTAGTGGGAAAGAGCTGGCCAGAGATATTTATAACCGACTCATGCTTTTCTAAAAAAAATAAATAACTGACCAGATTGCTTAACAAGAAAGGGGATCCTGTCGTAGAATTCCAAATTTTTGGTTATTTTTTTCTGGCTGTTTGTGTTCGGTAAGAGATGTATGTTTGACAATATCATGGAACATACACTTATGATATTTTAGTGTAGCTAGTAACAACTTACCACATTTTCATCGGAATAAGATTGTGAATTGTCTCAACAAGATTTGGTCCAGGTTGTCTTTTGACATGATTGGTATGACAAATTTCTGCTCAGCCACAAGTTAATTCGGTGGGAACAGATGCCATTTACAAAACTGCATACACACGGGGGCTGGATGTAAAAAAGCACATGAGTGCTTATTCTATTATCCTCGATATAAAAAAACAAAATAAAAAAAATAAAAAATGACATTGCGAGTTTGTACGGGTCAAGATGTTGGTTGCCTGACTTCTATGAAGTTGTAGCCTAAACAAACAGTCCAGTGAATAACTGACAAGGGAAAAGGTGGGTGTATGGTAGTAACCAGAGGAAAGAGAAAGAAACCAATGAATGATCAGTTTCTTTTATAAATACATGAAGAAAGGGGAAAAGAAATGTACACATACCGGGCGTTTGTGTGGCATAAGCCTCGCTCACAAAGGTGATGACACATAACTTTATATATATATAATATATATATATATATATATATATATATATATATATATATATATATATATATATATATATATATATATATATACAAGTCCTACGACATCACCTTTGGTTTAAGCCAGCTATCATTATTTTCTGTTATTAATTCAGATGATATTTTCAAGGGTAATTAGTGATATTTTCAAGAGTAACTATGCAGGGAATAATAGTACTCCGGTGTTGTCTTCATTTGATGAGATTACAGGTTGTTTTTGTTTTTACAAGCTGTGAAATGCAGTCTATAGAAGATGACTGTCTGGACTTTAAACAAGCTTGTGCGTGATAACGAGCATTGTGTGTAGTCGTCAGAGACATGTTTGATAGATAATAGGGCAACAGAGAAGAAAGACGACTGCCCCTTAACTCTTGTCAGTTCTTTCCCTTTACTTGTTGTGGTTGCCGATGTTTGCTGGGTATTCTCAAGGACATTTTTCTTCCTCGTCGTCGAACGATCAAACAACATCGTTGTCTGTCATAATTATGAGCAAAAATACGTGGCGCTGCCGCTAAATGCGTGACAAGTCAGGCCCAGCACATCCGACTCGGCATGGGTTATGTTTTTAGTCTTTCTGGAAAAAAAGGCAGGAGAATGGACCAAAAAGGCAGAAAATAGACAGGAAGGGGGTGTTAAGAAAAAAAAGGGAACAAGGTAAAAACAAAGAGAGGGATAGAAAAGAAGGAATTCTTAGCACAGAATGTCAGAAGGTGGGGATGCTATTTGTACTGACAGGCCCCCGACATCCCCATGGGGAATTTTCAGGGATATGATCCACAAGTTGTCTTAAAAAAAAATGAAAATGTGCCTTCTTTGTAAACACACTGATTTTTACATACAATACTGAGTCGGTAATTACACTTTGTGTTATCACTTCGATAAGGGTACATAGCTATTGCTAACAAAAAATTAGCACGATAAACTAACAAGCAAAAATATGTTGCGTGTACAAACTCGGGCAGCCCGGTGGAATACTGACTGTATAGAGGCCTGTTGCCAAAATGATTTAGCCGTCACACAAAAAAGTTTTAAAATCTATGTTCCATTACAAGTGCATTGCACTCCGACAATAAAAGCGGAGAGGGGGGGGGGGGAGGGGGTTGCGCCATTTTTGTTTGGTTCTTTATTTGTTTTGCTTCGTTTTTTTGCCTTTTTGTATCGTTTTTGTTGTTGTTAGTTTTGTTTTTGTTGTTGTTAGTTTTGCTTTTGTTTTGTTGGGGGTGGGGCTTGCTTTTGTTTTTGTTTTTGTTGTTGTTTTGTTTTTGTTTTGTTTTTGCTTTCACTGATTGTGACATACTCACATTGTGAGTGTAAATTCATTATACATTCTTAATCCTATCTCAACTTAAGTGTGTTACAGTTAGATTAGATTTTGATGATCCACTGTTAATCCAGTAATCTGGTGTGCTCGTGAAGTCTGCACAGACAGGCCTGGTTATCTGGAGGCTGGCTGCCTTACTGGTGATGGTCTGACAGAGTGAACGGGGTCAGTATGAACAGCGGAGTTGGAAGAGTAGGTAGTTTCGTTTGAGGGCATTTGCAACATGAGACTAATCCAGGCAAATAACGTGGCCATTGTTCATAGGAAAGTTTGGCTGAAAATGTCAGAAAATAGATTTACTTATGCTTCCTGGGAGTTCAAATTTTATCATATCAAAATATCAATACGTTGTTAAGATTAAGTGTTACTAGTCTTTATGGAAGTGACCATGGTTTCAGCATTCAACGGAATATCATGCTATGATTAAGGTAGTGTGGTACAAGAATTTTTCTGTTCTCATTCTTTTCAACATTTCTGAAGTCAAGAAACGTAATTTACTTTGTCATGAATTCTTCGAAGCCAGTCAGATAGTAAGGAAGATTGATATTTTTGGACATGTGGTGAGTTTGTATGCAACCGTGTGTTTGCGTGCGTGCATGCGTGCGTGCATGTGTGTGTGTGTAGGCGCGCACACACGCACTCAGGCACTTCCGTATGTGTATGTGTATGTGCACTAACATCCATCTCTAGTTATTTGTAGATGTTACCAATAATATCGTGGCGAGTGGTAGCTCTTTTTACTGTTTGTGTAGGCTTTTAAAACTCTTTTGTGCACTGTTTGACTTTGCATGTTGTGTTGGCAGTAGTAGTAGTAGTAGTAGTAGTAGTAGTAGTAGTAGTAGTAGTAGTAGTAGTAGTAGTAGTAGTAGTAGTAGTAGTACTGGTAGTAGTAGTAGTAGCAGCAGCAGCAGCAGCAGAGTAGTCGTCGTCGTCGTCGTCGTCGTCGTCGTCGTCGTCGTCGTCGTGTAGTAGTAGTAGTAGTGGTGGTGGTGGTGGTGGTGGTGATGTTGGTGGTGGTGGTGGTAGTAGTAGTAGGTAGTAGTAGTAGTGTAGTAGTAGTAGTAGTTAGTAGTAGTAGTAGTAGTAGTAGTAGTAGTATGGTAGAGTAGGTAGCAGCAGCAGCATTGGTGGAAGTAGTAGTAGTAGTAGTAGTAGTAGTAGCAGCAGCAGCAGCATTGGTGGAAGTAGTAGTAGTAGTAGTAGTAGTAGCAGCAGCAGCAGCAGCAGCAGCAGCAGCAGCAGCAGCAGCAGCAGCAGTAGTAGTAGTAGTGTGTGGTGGTGGTGGTAGTGGTGGTGGTGTGGTGGTGGCGGTGGTGATGGTGGTAATAGAAGTAGTAGTAGTAGTAGTAGTAGTAGTTGTCATTCCTATCTTCGTTTGCTTTTACCAACAGTCTGAACTGCGTTGCACCAGACAGATCCTGGCTCTGCCCGCGAAACTCAACACTTTCCTTAATCCCATGAGAACAAAAGTAATATCAGACCTCGATGTGCAATATCCATCTCATCACCAGCCCACATCCCCCTTACCCCCCCCCCCCCCACACACACACTCTACATTACCACCACCACCACCACCAGCAGTCACCCTCATCCCCTATCGAAGATCATTTCCATTTAAAATCACCGGAGACGCAGAAGATTCAAAACAAGCCTGTGTGGTAGAGTAGGGTTGACATCAGCAAATAGGCCAACATCAATCTCTGTAGCTGACCATTATTACCTCGCGCATGTGAACGTCCGGTCAGTAGGTCTAGGCTGGATAAAGGTCACTTCTGACTACGCTTAGAGGGGGCCAGTTAACAGTACATGAGTACGTTAAAAAAAAAACAACTAGTTCAAATCGCGATGTTTGTTCTGAAAGGCAAAGTCTATCGGTACATGTCACACGAACAGAGGTGTATATTTGTTATTCATTATCATGAGCATTGTGAAATAGTCTAGGGGAACACTTCAGGTGAGTGTTGTAGACTTTGAAAAAATTGTGTTTAAAAAGGAAAAAAAGGAGAGGAAAAAGATTGGTACTGAGGGGAATGAGGTGTGTAAACGTGTCTGGAAAAGAAGAGGTACTTCACGATTTCTTTGTACCCAAAGCAGAGGACAAAACGTATAGAAAAACCATGGGTAACAGTGGTAACAGCAACATCAGCAAGGACAATGATAAACGAATAGAAAATACCCCCCCCACACACACACACCCCCAAGAAAAAATAGAACACCTTCACCTGTATTGGAAATAAAAGAAATACGATCCAGATACTTTTCCCAACTCTTCATAATCCCTCAGGGAGAAATTTATGTTCATGTCTTCTAGGTAATATGGGTAGCTTTGAAGCCATCATAGATATAATTACCTTATCAAATGTTTAACAGCCTGTCGTTTGTGGTCAGACTAATCCAACAATTACCAAGAACAAAATGAGATATGACAGTTATTTCTTATGATTTTGTGATTAAAAAGCAAAGAAAGAAACAAACAAATTTTGCCACTGTAGTAAAATGAAAACAACATGAAAAGAATGAGTGTGAGCCAGCAGATTACAAACACCCATCAGAAATAGATGATATCCAATGATACAAGCAAACCACATGTATGGCAATATGTGTTCCACTTTAACCATTTTTGGACTTCATGTAATACATGTATATCAAGTTAGGTGTCTTTAACTCAAAAAGTTGTTAAAAACATGACCAATTTAAAAAAAAAAAACATGACCAACACTGCTTTTTTTCAGAGAGGAAGCAAGTGGTTGTAATCCTATGGTTATGATTTTATTTTTAATGTAACTGCTGTTGTGACTTACAAATCATAAATACTCTATTTTGCAGCGTACTTTTATCTGAAAAGAATATACAACAATTTTAATCGAATTATAAAATTTTCATTTACAGGTAATGCATCCCAATTGCTCAAATAGTAAAGCTCAAACGTGTCAAACATTAATTCTTACTGAAAAAAAACATACATTACAGAAAAAGATTATATAAGTGTTCAATGTAGCCTGTCTAACAAAACCAAGATAAACAGTAGTAGTATAACTTCTAGGACAATAGTAGTTTCATTGACCTCTGTAGTCCAAATTTCCAGTGTTTGCTGTAGTGACACAGAAAGCCGAAAATAAATGAGATAAGTCGTCTGCTTGTTTCTCCTTGACCTCAGGTTATCTGACCCTTGGCCCTTATCTCCTCAGCCCCATGTCTGTGCTCTCTGTGTCTGTCCAAAGTGCTTATTACTCCAGCTTGCATTCACAGCGTTGCACTTTTGTTCGTTATCTATCACACTATAAAAATTATTCTCCTATCGGCATTTGTTGGTGAATGTTTGTTCAAGCTACATGGTGTGCTGACTTTTGGGTCATGGCACCCGTTTTTTTTGCACTACATTTTAGAGGTGTATGCGAGGGATTACAGGGTGTGAACACGCTTGCACTCACGCACACACTTGGGCTCAGACGTAGCCTACGTACATAGAAGCATGAGTACTTACATGTGCGTGAAGAGTGCAAGTGGGTTACACACACACACACACACACGCACGCACGCACGCACGCACGCACGCACGCACGCACGCACGCACACACACACACACACACACACACACACACACACACACACACACACACTCATAATTCCTCTAAAAATGTGATAGTCACTTTTCAAAATTCAGATTCTTTTCAGTTTTTCTATAATGCGAATATCATCTTTCTGAAAGTTCCTATTACTCAATGACTTCTGATAACCCCAGAATTATCCTCTATTGCCTGATTAATTTTCATTTTGCTTCTGAAATTTCACTCCTTGCAACGTTTGGGAATCAGAATTAAATGAGGACTCCTACATAGTAGACTGGCTGAAACACTACACCTGAGAATATAACTGCCTTTGTATCTGTTTTTTAAGCGGGATATTCACAGAGGTCTGTCTCTTTCAAAACATTGACATTGATCACATGCAGCTACCTCGATGGTGAGTAAAAAGGGTGGTATACGCAAAATCTTACCATTGGTGGTAAACTTCGGAGCTTTAGCCTAAAATGAAAAAAAAAAAGATTGGAGAGAGACACAGAGAGACTCAGACAAGAGGCATTTTCAAAGTGCCACATGGTTTCCATTTACATTTTGTCATCAGCACCACAGTCGTTGCAATTCAAACATAAGGATACTGTTTCCTCCTCCTTCTCCCATTGCTGTGCATATCATTGCGCCCATCTTCAGCAACTGTATAAAAAGAGATGTAGAAAATACTGAATATATCCTATACTATTCCACTTCCAATTTCTATTTCTCTCCGTTTCTCTCTATCCTTTTGTGTGTCTGTCAATCTGTCTGTCTCTCTGTCTTTCTGTCTCTGTCTCGTCTGTCTCTGTCTGTCTGTCTGTCTGTCTGTCTGTCTGTCTGTCTTCTGTCTGTCTGTCTTCTCTCTCTCTCTCTCTCTCTCTCTCTCTCTCTCTCACACACAGAGCAGATGGCTATTAACAAAACCACATGCACACGGGGACTGGATGCAAAAAAAACACATGAGTATTTATTCCATTATTCTCGAAATAAAAGAATAAACAAATGAATAAATAAATAAATAAACGAACGCACACACACACACACACACACACACACACACACACACACACACACACACACACACACTAATCCAGCAAAATGATGGTCTGGCAAGACAGTAGGACTCAGCTCCGTCTGTCCCAGACTACCTCAGAGTTCAGTTCACTGCCTCCTCCATCCCTCCCCATCCCTCCCCATCCCTCAGCCAGCCCGACGAGGTGACGTGTCCAGTGGAGGGAGGCCACCTGGAACTTGGGAGAGGTCAAACAGGGGACAAATCCTCTGAGAGTCACCCTCCCACCCCCTCCTCCTTCCTTCACCACCACCACCACTACCTCCATCCTGATATCACCACCCATTCTCTGTCCCAACCCTAGCTCTTAACCTCTCGCCCTCCACATACCCCCCCCCCCCCCATGATTGTGACCCTCTCTGTCTGCTGTCCTTGCCGTGGTCATCCATCAGTGTTTCAAGTCAGAGGTAGCCAGACCCTTGTTTTCCACAACAGGCCAAGCCGTGAACATGTCCTCCCCCTCCCCCCCCCCCTATCTGTGGGTTGATAAACTGAAGAAAGGGAAAAAGCGGACCCTGTGGATAGATGCAAAGGAGAAACAAACAATCTCGTAGAATTCACCAAAGTAAAAACAAACAACCAAACAAGCTAACTAAAAATCCATCTTCTAATAAACATGGTAAAAAGGGAGAAAAGTCACATTGTGGATGAACATGAAGACGGGGAAAAAAGAGCACCATGTAGTCAATCATGACAAGAGATAAAACATATTTTATTTTATGAGAATGCCAAGAAAAGTCACAATCATAACAAACATACATCAACCCTTTATCAAGAAACGTAAAAAAAGAACAAACGTCACTGGCTGAGAAAGCGTGAAACAAAGGGTTGCTGTGGGAATAAGCTTCAGAGAAAAACAGGAAAGAAAAACAGTCAATGATATAAGAAAGAATACAAACCCTATATATGAATACGATGAAAGAAAACTGTCTTCTGTGGACAAACAGGAGAAAGGGAAACGCAGCCATGTTATGGTAAACATCAGAAAGAAAAATGATACTCTCTGAATGAGCATGAAAAGGAAAAGGTCGTTGTGTGGGTGGATAAACACGAAACAGGAAGAAGCCACCTCATTATCTGTAACACTTTTCCTCAAAACTTCAGTCTGTACAGAATGATGAATCCTGAGCTCTGTTTGTCTCCGAGTCGATATACATTGTATAGTACCCATTGTCCAACAACAGCAACAACAATAACAACAACAGCAACAGCAACAACAACAACAACAACAACAACAACAGCAACTACTACTACTACTACTACTACTACTACTACTACTACTACTACTACTACTACTACTACTACTACTACTACTACTACTACTACAAGAACAACAACATTTGTATGAGTCTTTGTGTCCCATTCTCCGTGTGCATCATGTCTTATGTACCACAAAAGTGAAAGCACTGTGTCATAAGGTCTGCTGTGTCACACACTGATGTGCATAGGATCTGATGTGTCACTAAAAACGAAAACCGCTGTGTCTAATGCCCATTATGACACAAACCCATTCTATGTGATCGAGTATACGACATCATACTACACAATTATCAAATCTTTTACAATTGAGAAGTATGTGATCTGGTTCCGTCATAGCCAAAGTCTCTCAGAATATATGTGTGCTAAGTTATGAATGTTATCAATACAAAACCATGTGTTGACATTACATAATTTTATAAAGTGTCATATAAAAGGCCTGGAACAGGATGGCATACAAAATAAGACGTTATAATAGACTTGTAACACACCAGACATGTAGCATACACAATATGTAACACAAAGGAGATGTGCAACAGTAAGCGTGTGACACACAGGACTCTGTCCAATACATAAAAGGTCCTCCCAATATACTACAATCGATCTTTAACGCCTACAAAAAAATTTCAACCATAAGTTGACAAAAAGAAAACTCCACTGAATATCTATATCGAAGGGGGAATATACTTAGCTCCGTAAGTGATAGATGTTGGCTCATCGTTTCAGACAGAAGAATGATGACAAAGTGGTCCACAGGCTACAAAGACGATTATCCCGGACAGCCACAAAAAAAGCCCGGCACGGCCCTGACCTTCCTGTCGCGGACTCCATCACACTCCCCATCATCACCGTGGCACCAGGGTATTCCCCGGGAGATGAGGAATGTCCCTGCCAGCACAGAAACGCTTGATTATAGGCATTTCAGCCGCCGGTCCCAGATTACTGGGACGACCTCAAAAATAGAGCCGGGAGTCGCCGAGAATGATCACAAAGTAGACTCTGAGGAATACTGGTATTTTCCTGTTGGTAATGGAGAGGGTTCAGGTAGTGACAGTCATAGTCGCTGAGTCTTGTCTAAGGTGTTAGTTGTTGTTGTTATTGTTTTTATTATTGTTGTTGTTGTTGTTGAATGTTGGAACGCCGTTATTTCTGTTAATAATGAGTATGTCTGAGGTGTTGGCGTTAATATTTTGCTAAGTCTTGTCTAAATTATTAGTTTTTTGTTGTTGTTTTGCCGTTGTTGCTGTTGTTGTTGGTGGTGGTGGTTGTCGTTGTGGTGGATGTGTTGGTGGTTGTGGTTGTGGTTGTGGTTGTGGTGGTATGTGTGTGTGTGTGTGTGTGTGTGTGTGTGTGTGTGTGTGTGTGTGTGTGTGTGTGTGTGTGTGTGTGTGTGTGTGTGTGTGTGTGTGTGTGTGTTTCTTGGTGCTTTTGTTTAGGTGTTTTCAGAAATACAAAAAAATATATGTGCCTAAGTGGCTGAACATGTTGAAACCTCCTGGCCCTGATCTACCGTACCTTGTCATGATGCCTACAGACCAGTAAGTATGATGAACTGCGGGTTTGTATCTGACAGACTGTAGCTATTTCCTTATTTCTCTTGTGATAGTTTGTCTCGTTTTAGGCTACGCTTAGATGTACTCAATCAAAGGATATGGTAAAACAGAACAGTATGATCCCCAACATGTAAGTTTGAGCTACGACCAAGGGATTTTTTATGTCCTTAGTTGAAGCCACGATCCCCACAGTCCAACAGCTTTAAAAATCATGAAACACATTTTAGAATAAAACGTACAAAAGGTTGAAGACAGACTGCTGTAAAAGATATGCTGTTTGGTAGCCTGCATAGTTTTCCTTCTGGGTTTCGTCTCTATACCTCTATCCAGCCTTCATCACCAGTGAAGATATTCTCCAAGTATCTTTTTCTTCTTCGACTCATGCTCAGTCAGCAACTCTTGTTGACTGTCATAATTATGAACGAAGATGCGTTACGCTGCCCTTAAGCGCCTGACACATCAGGCTCAGCGCATCAGACTTCGGCGTGGAAGAGATTTTTTTTTTTAAGTCTTTCTTGGAAAAAAAAAGGCAGGAGAATGGACCAAGATGGCAGAAAAGAAAGGAGGTAGCAGGAAGAAAAAGGACAAGGCAGAAACAAAGAGAGGGAAGGAAAGAAGTGCATTCCTAACACAGAATGCCCAGAAGGTGAGGATGCTATTTATACAGACAGGCCCCCGGCATTCCCACGGGAGTTCTCCAAGTATGCAAACACAGCGGTGGACTATTTTGAGCAGACTACCTCTCATCCTTAGATGTATTGGCAAACGAATATGTTTTAAAGGGTTAGATATGGTTAATCCTCCCCCCACACCCCAAGAAAAGGGGGATCATCTTCTGAACTAAGGACCTCAAACGTGGATTGATTTCATTCTCCACAATGAGAGGAAGCCTGTATTGCTACCTGGCTACGTGCGTGGTAAAGTACACAATGAAGATTTTTTTGGTATTTTTTTTGTATTTTGTACCACTTTATGTCACAGCAGATTTCTCGGCGTGAAATTCGGCCTGCTAACCCCGGGAGAGCGTGTCGCCACAAGTGCTGCGTCCCCCATTATTTTTTTTCTTTTTCCTGTCTGCAATTGTATTTGTTTCCCTATCAGAGTGCCTTTTTTCTACAGAATTTTGCCAGGGACAACGCTCTTGTTGCTGTGGGTTCTTTTACGTGCGCTAAATAATGTGTAATACATGGCACCTCGGTTTATCGTCTCATCCGAAAGACTAGCACCCAGACCACCACTCATGGTCTAATGGATGGGAGAAAAGTTTTGGGTCCAAACGGGATCGCGAAAAGGAACACTTTATCATCTCAAAATCACGAGAAATTCATGTGGATTACCAGTATAGGTAAAAAAAACAAACCAACAACAAACATTTATCGAACAAGGACTGAATGAAGGCCCCGTGTGCGAACGCACGCAGAACACCTTGCGCACATGTTAAAACCCGTTTCGCCTTTTAGAAGAGTAGGTCTTTTGTGCCGGTGGGAATGGATGACAAAGTTTACAAAACTACGTGCTGGAAGCTTATTCCATTACCCATAAAAGAAACGACTAAAATAAGAAAATATATTAACTTAAAAATGAAACTGAAAGGAGGTCATGGACAAAGTGAAAAAAACGGTGGGGGGGGGGGGGGGGGGGGGGGGGGGGTAAACAGAACGATAAACATTAGAATTGAAAGGGGAGAGAGGTATGAGGAGAAAAAAACAAAGGAAGAAAGTGAACAATAAGTACACAAAACTATACAAAAAGTAGACAAAACAATGAAGCCTTCACAATGCATTCGCTTGGTTCCAAATCTACAGCAAAATCATACTTACAAACATCGTTTTTCTTCCTTCATATAATGTATAGTCCTCTCTGTTATTTCCATGGTCAAGGTTTCTGGGAAATTGGAATTATATTTCGTTCAGTACCAAAGATGTTCAGCAAAACGTACAATTTCATAAGCGAGATGAACTAAACACGCTTGAAAGCATGTATTTTATTACAGCTGGATCATGAGAGCTACCAATAAAATGTATTTTCTCAAAACCTTAGAAAAAAAGAGTTGCTGCGTTTCACCATAGGGGAGTGTAGAATGCCTACAACCCATTTCCACCCGACTACTACCACAGTCCTTCCTTCCCCTGTGTATAGATCGATAAGCTGACATTGTAACAAATGACATTTTTCTCTGGGGAGGGAGGGGAGGTGCTGCACACAAGGAAAGAAATCCTACCCTGAACCTGATAAGGGCCCCCAGAGGCCAGTCACCTTTTGGCTGGACCGGTGTCCTTGAAACGACCTGAAAGAGGAAAAAAAAAAGTCATTATCTCCCTTTAACCATCTTCCCCTAATGCCTCCTGCATGACCTTCCTTCCTCCCTGCTAACATGGAGAGTGATCACGTCATTGACATTTCAGCTGACATCAGCCGTTACTGCCTGCTTCTTGTGACATCACCCATTCAAGGCTGCCTTGCCCTAGCGTGGTGGTGTTGTTGTTATTGTGGGGGGAAAGCAGCTTCAGGGTGTTTGTTACGTAATTGTTAGTTTTTTTTCTTGGTTGCTCGTTTCCTGGCATTTATTTCATGCTGTGGGCTATTGGGCTTCACTGTGCTGTGCTGCGCTGTGCTGTGCAGTGACATGCTCTGCTCAGCTGTACACACGAGTATGCATCCACTTGTGTTCTCTCTCTCTCCCACTCCCTCTCTCTCTCTCTCTCTCTCTCTCTCTCTCTCTCTCTCCCTCTCTCTCTCTCTCTCTCTCTCTCTCTCTCTCTCTCTCTCTCTCTCTGGATGAAAAAAAAGTATGTAATGCTTACTCTGTAACCCTTGAAAAATAAAGATTATTCATTCATTCTCTCTCTCTCAATCACAAATGATTTTTTTTATCCTCCTGCTTAAATACAAGCTCAGATGTGATGACGATAATATCTAAATGCATGAAATAAACTTTAAACTGGTTTCCTGCTAACATAATACGCACTGCCTTCGGTTTTGTTGTTTTGTTGTTGTTGGTGGTGGTGGTGTCGTTGTTTTAGGCATATTCTCCTTTGCATTTTATGTCGTCTGCCTGTTAGTCTGTCTGTCATTTTGGCTGTCTTACCGCTCTCTCCTCTATTAACAATAATTCTTTCTCCATTCCTTTCTCTGCTGTCACTGAGTGTTGTCTCTCTCCATATAGGTAAAGGTGTTCCACAACCTAGGCGGTCGAAGGGGAGTGAGGCATCAGAGACCTCAGTTTCTCTAGGGCCAGCATGTTGAGGGCGGCGCCCGTCTCCTCTCCCTCGCTGCTTTAACTTCCTTGACTCTAAAGAGGGCAGGTACCCATTTACAGCTGGGTGAACTGGGGGGGGGGGGGACTGTACTGAAGCCAAACCACACAAACGGTCACCCATCCAACTGGTAACCACGCTCGACACTGTTTAACTTGACTTGGGGAAAGTGAGTGCTCTGACCACTTAGCTATCCCGCTCCCATCTCTCCACATATTGTACGAAAATTTCATTGACATAAAGCATATCTATGTCTTATCTTTTTTGTTTTTGATCTTCTTTGCTTTTTTTGATAACATGTTTCTTTATTTGCAATTGTAATTTGTGTGAATCTCTGCTGTTGATAGGTGAGTTTATTTTATTTGTTAATCAACCAATTTGCTCTCTCTCTCTCTCTCTCTCTCACTCTCTCTCTCTCTCTCTCTCTCCTCTCTCTCTCTCTCTCTCTCCTCTCTCTCCTCTCTTCTCTCTCTCTCTCACACACACACATACACACACAAACGCACGCACGCACGTATAATATATATATATGTGACACTCCACCCAAAATGATCGCTTAGCACATAATCCACTTTTCCGCTAGGAGCCATTAAAGACAGGTGGGGGTGAGGTTGCCGGTTTTGAGATTTTGATTGATTATAAAACTACAGCACTTATTCTGCCTTGTAGTGAAATATCAAGGCATAATTTTGTTTCCTATTATCTTTAAACGTGCTTTGAAAATAGCGAAGCCCTCATTCTGACCATCTATTAGGATGCTAAAATTGTCAATTTCTCATTTTTGACATTTCCTGCAGTCTATCATTTCAAACTGTCATAACTTTGACTGAATTGTTCGATTTCAGTCTGCTTTTTGCATTGTATAGCTATTTCATAGCAAATTAATTGCATTTCAATAACTCAAAATATATCTCTTGTGCAATGCGACTCCTTATGTGGTGGAGCGTCACACACACACACATATATATAATAATATATATATATATATACACACATATATATATATATATATATCATACATACATACATACATACATACATACATACATACATACATACATACATACATACATACATACATGAGAGAGAGGAGAGAGAGAGAGAGAAGAGAGAGAGGAGAGAGAGAGAAAGAGAGAGAGAGAGAGAGAGAGAGAGAGAGAGAGAGAGAGAGAGAGAGAGAGAGAGAGAGAGAGAGAGAGAGAGAGAGAGAGAGAGAGGTGCATGCAAAACAACAATAAAAGCAAGAAGAATGAAAACAAGCTGGAAAAAAAAATTAAAGACAAAACCATCATCACACATCTACAACTGCGACAATACAAACAACGATAACAACACTTTGAAGAAGAACTGGAGAGAAGAAAGAAGAAGAAGAAGAAGAAGAAGAAGAGAGAAGGAGAAGAAGAAGGAGAAGAAGAAGAAGAAGAAGAAGAAGAAAGAAGAAGAAGAAGAAGAAGAAGAAGAAGAAGAAGAAGAAGAAGAAGAAGAAGAAGAAGAAGAAATTGTAAAAGGTAAAGGTGTCCCATAACCTATGCGGTTGTTTGGGAGCGAAGTGTCAGAGACCTCAGCTTCTCTAGGGGCCAGCATGTTGAGGGCGGTGCTCATCTCCTCTCCCTCGCTACTTTACCTTCCCTGACCATAAAGAGGGTAGGTTACCTATTTACATCTGGGTGAACTGGTGGAGCTGTACTGAAGCCAAGGCGTGCAAACAGTCACCCATCTACTTAGTAACCATGCTCTGTGCTTATTAACCTTGGCCTGGGGAAAGCGAGTGCTCTGACTCCTGAGCTGTCCCATTACGAGTAAATTGTATTTAATGTTTAAAAAAAAACAAATGTTGTCCTTTTGTTCCTACCTAGCACCTCGCTCACACCTCGTGTCTTTTCTATTTTTTTTGTTCTACAAAATGTTCAGATCTCTCAACGCATCACAATGTAGGTGTCCAAAAACAAAAACCGATTCATACATGTAACATTATTTATGCACACACAGGCCTTCTCCCCCCCTCTCCCCTCAACCCTCCCATCCCCCCTCCCCCCCCCCCCCCCCCTATGCCACACAGTCCTACTGACCTACTGACTTCAAAACCATGAAGGGGCACATCTTTGGGCAACTTTAAAGACAGGGCTGGATACCGTGTTAATGTATGCACAGTGGTTAACACGTGACAAAACATATCAATCAGAGTTCCAGTGTGTGTGTGTGTGTGTGTGTGTGTGTGTGTGTGTGTGTGTGTGTGTGTGTGTGTGTGTGTGTGTGTGTGTGTGTGTGTGTGAAAGTCAAAGTCAAAGTCAAAAGTCAAAGTCAAACTTTTATTTCCAGATAGTACATTGAGTAAGCGGTGCAATTGCTTTTTTTCATCAAGCCATCCATCTAAGAAAAAAAGAGAAAAATCATATATATAATATATATATATATATATATATATATATATATATATATATATATATATATATATATATAATATATATATATAATATATATATATAATATATATATAATATATATGCATATTTGAAAAAGGAAAACCTTAAGAAGATATGTCGTACAAATGAAAAGATTAAAAATGAAATTAAAAGTGTGTGTGTGTATGTGTGTATGTATGTGTGTGTGTATGTGTGCGTGTGTGTGTGCGTGCGTGCATGTGTGTGTATGTATGTATGTGTGTGTGTGTGTGTGTGTGTGTGTGTGTGTGTGTGTGTGTGTGTGTGTGTGTGGTGTGTTTTCGTTCCAGGGCTAGAGCTCCAAGGTTCACCAATGGTGAGATTTTGGCGTCTGCCACCATTTTTGCCCATCAAGGAGGTGGCCGCATTCCCGCTTCGAGGATGATGCTTGTTCAAAATTGTCTTTTTTAGTAATGAAATATGTGAGAGATTTTTTCAAAGTTGAAGTTATTTGTAGTGTAGAAAAGCCATGGTATAGAAAAGTGCGGGAAAGAAAATAAGAAACAAAACGTGGAGGGAGGGGGGGAGAAGATGAGGAAAATTATTAGGAACGTATTGTTCTCAAAGAAAGGTGACAGACAGGTTGACAAAAACAAAGATGAACATGGTGATTACGAAGATAGAGTTAGTCATAGATTGTTATTGTTATTGTCTTCCTTGTTGTGGATATTGCCGTTATCATGTTGTTGTTGTTGCTTTTGTGTTGCTATTGGTGTGTTGTGCTACGGTGTTTTGTTAATGCAAGTGCTAACGTACGTGGGGTGTAATACTTTTGTTTTCATTCCCACAACATCTGGTGACAAAATAAAGTATTGCACAGATACTACCCCCCTCCCCTCCTCCCTCCAAAAAAAAAGAAACAAAAAAGAGGGAGCGATGGGGTGTCTAATAAAGCCAACCCTTTGTTTGAAAATAGTACACAGGAGTTCATCAAATAGGATATCCTTTAAACTGGCAAAGTTTCAAAAGAGTTCAAAGCTTTTACAAGAGTTAACATCGCGAACATACTGTACACAATAATAGATTCAATAACTTTACATCGACACATATAAAATGGTATGCAGAATAGTAAAAGGTAAAATGATAAAGGTGTTCCATAACCTATGTGGTCGTAGGGGAGCGAGGCGTCAGAGAACTCAGCTTCTCTAGGGGCCAGCATATTAAGGGCGGCGCTCATCTCTCAGTCATTACTTTACTTTCCCTGACCCTTAAGAGGGCAAGTACCCATTTATAGCTGAACAGTAACCAAACATAAAACACACAATAATGGATTTAGTCTACATTAACACGTATTGAGTGGGATGTAGAACAATAACTAAGCTCACACACACACACACACACACACACACACACACACACACACACACACACACACACACACACACACACACACACACACACACCACAACCCCCCCCCCCCCACACACACACACACCTAGTCCAAAACGTATCGAATGATCTGTAAACAGTCAAAGATCAGTGACCTAAAAACTGTCCCCTGACCTTTCGTCGTCTGTCCATTGAACGTATATAATGTATATATCTCCTCGTAGACAGCAGGTCTTTGCTCTTTGTGTCTTGGTGGACTTTCTGTAACCTAGCCACCTCTGTCTGCCTGCCTGCCTGCCTGCCTGCCTGTCTGTCTGTCTATCTGTCTGTCTGT
>CM060316.1:25579699-25602199 GCA_030674155.1 Stramonita haemastoma | reverse complement strand
CTCGAAACAAAAGAATTTGATTTGATTGATTTGATTTGATTTGATTTGATTGATCTCTCTCTCTCTCTCTCTCTCTCTCTCTCTCTCCTCTCTCTCTCTCTCTCTCTCTCTCTCTCTCTCTCTCTCTCCTCTCTCTCTCTCTACTCACCTTTCTCTCACACACACACACACACACACATACAACACACACACACACCACGACTATTACCACCACTACCACCACCACCACCACTACAACCATCACCACCATTACCACCATCACCACCGCCACCATCACCACCATCACCACCACACCACCACCACTACTACCACCACCACCATTACCACCCTCACCACACACCACCACCACTACTACTACCATCACCATCATCACCACCACCACTTCTACCACCATCACCACCCTCACCACTTCCACTGACCAGACAGATGTCAAGGACAGTCCATCTTCTCAGCAAGTTAATGGACATATATTGTTTTTGGAGACAAGTGGAGAAGGTTACGGGGTCATGGTCACGGCCACAGTGTTTGAGTATCAGCCTGGCAGTACCTTCTTGATTTCATTCTCTGTCATCAGACTGAGGTGAAAAACTTTCACTGGAGATGACCTGAGTGCTGATGGACAGCTGCTCTCCTCTCCCTGATAGCGATGTCTTGGACCATGAACCATGGACCATGGACCATGGACTAGGCGACTGTTTCTGTGGCACTGGCAGTTTTTTGGACATCGACAACAGGAATCCTCCATCGTCAAAGCTTTGTGGGGAAAAAAGCTCTCTGACTAATTGTTTTACAGTGAAGTATTTAGGGGTATTGTCTACCAATTTCGGTTGCAGTAGATTTCTCTGTGTGAAATCTGGGCTGCTCTCCTGGGGGAGCGCGTCCGCCACAAGAGCAGGCTACCCATTATTTCTTTTTCTTTTCCTGTTTGCGAGTGTCTTTGTTTCCCGGAGTGGCTTTTTCTACATAATTTTGCCAGAGACAACTTTATTGTTGCTGTGGGTTGTTTTACATGCGCTAAAGGTGTGTTGCACACTTGACCTCAACTTTCTTGTTACCGTGGGTTCTTTTACATGCTTTAATGCGTGTTGCACACAGGATCTCGGTTTATCATCTCGTCCGAAAGACTAGCACCCAGACTACCACTCACAGTCTGGTGGGGGGGGGGGGGGGGGGGGGGGGAGTTTCGGGCACAAACGGGGATCAGACCAAACAAGGATTGAACACGGATTTTTTGCTTTTTAGACAGGTGTGTTATTTCCAGCCACAGCATATTTTACCAAAAGTCTTCTCTGTGTTCTCATGTAGGCCACTTATGTTGAAAGTCATCTTAGTGCAGGCAGCTGTAAACAGCGTGGTGCTGACAGTTTTGCCCATGTTCTTTGGTTACAGTGGGCATTGTTGTTGTATTGTTGTTGTTGTTGTTTTGTTGCATGTTCCACAGCTTTGTATTGTTGTTGTTGTTGTTTTTGTTGCGTGTTCCACAGCTTAACACCCTGCAGGTCCCCAGAGTGTGCACTCTGACTCCAGTCATCCCACCTGGGAATCACTGTGAGATTGAAATTGCATACTGGGTATGACGCTGTTAACTGCAATGATGTCCTCATTTTGGTAACATTATCGCACAAAATTTGTTTGGTGTTTTGGCAAGCCTTTTGAATGTGTGTTCCATTTTTTTTCTGTGTAGTGTAGCATAAGCATTAAAGGCTCTCTTCTCTCGTCTGTCTTCTCTGTCTGTCTGTCTTCTGTCTTCTCTCTCTCTCTCTCTCTCTCTCTCTCCTCTCTCTCTCTCTCTCTCTCTCTCTCTCTCTCTCTCTCTCTCTCCTCTCCCCCCTTTTGTGTGTGAAAACACCGAGACACGCGTACACAAACACGCACGCACCCCATTCATACACATACGCATGCATAAGTACACACACATATGCGCGCGCACACACACACACACACACACACACACACACACACACACACACACACCACCACCACCACCACCACCACCACCACCACCACCACACCACACAACAACAACAACAACACACACACATACACACACACACACAACACACCACACCACACACACAACCACAACACAACACACACACACACACAAACACACACACCACACACTCACCACCCCTACCACCACCACCACCCACCACCACCGTCATCACCTCCACAACCACCACCACTACCACCACTACCACTTCCACTGACCTGTCAAGGACAGTCCATCTTCAACAACAATGGTAACCTTCCACCACCCCACCCCCACCAAACCCCCACTCCCTCACTACTCCCCTCCCTTCTCTCTCCTTCCTCTCCCTCACCCCCATACACCCCCCCCCCACTTCTGTCTGGACTGCAGTCTCCTTCCATGCTATTCCAGCAATGGTGGATGAACGTATAACGGTCAGTCTGGTTGCTGGGCGACCTCTGCCCCCTTAGTTGGAACTGCGTTGTCTCCTTCCCTGGGCGTCCAATGTCCAGTGAAATTTGGCGAGAAGAACCCAAGGTCAAGCTGGGAGGGGGGGGGGGGGGGAAACAAAGGTCCTGTGAGAGTTTCCCCACCTTCCCCTCCCGTCCTGTGCCGTCGTCTGCTATTATATCGACCATTCTCTTCATTGGTTCTTTTTTCTATTCTTTTATCTCTCTCGCCACATTTTTGTCCTTTTTTGTTTTGGGGCACATCTTTCTTTCTCTACTCTCTGACCTTTCCCCCCTCATTCTTAGTTTTAGACTTTTCCTGTGTCTGTGTTGAAGGTAGTCAGCAGGCAATCCTTTTCATCAGCGGTGCAGAGAGCAGGGATGGTCAGCCACTAATTCTGGGCCTGTGCAAAAACCCTTTCATGTGGTTTGTAGTCATGAAGATAGGGAGATGGGACAAAAGGTGTGTAATTTCCTGTGTGTTTTCAGATGAAGAGAGAGAGAGAGAGAGAGAGAGAGAGAGAGAGAGAGAGAGAGAGAGAGAGAGAGAGAGAGAGAGAGAGAGAGAGAGAGAGAGAGATGATGATGATGATGATGATGATGATGATGATGATGATCATATGATGATGATACTTTGCAGTGAACTATTTTAGACACGAGTGTGATTTATGAAAGACTAGATGCGGGGAAAAGATAGAACTATATTATTTTTCTTGCACAGCAACAAAGACCAACATCAGGTAGTTAACAAAGAGACAGTGCCCCAGACTCCCCAACATCCAGGGCTATTTCTGCATCCCTTCCTGCACAAAGTGGGTTAATTACAACCAATACTTGGTGTGAAAAAGAGACTCTAAATTCCTTGTCACCGGCTATATCTCAGCTGCTGTGATCAGCAGCCAGTGTTGATAGAGACAGGACATTAGCCACGGAAACAAAGACTGGTGTCCAGGGAATGCTAATCATGGTCATTTTTTCCTAATGACCAACACCCTTCAAAGTAGATTCCATCAGGATTTTCTGTGTGTGTGTGTGTGTGTGTGTGTGTGTGTGTGTGTGTGTGTGTGTGTGTGTGTGTGTGTGTGGTGTGTGTGTGTGTGTGTAGAAGTGAGAGAGTGGATGTGAGAAGAGAGGGAGAGGGAAGAAGGGGAGGGAGAGAGAGAGAGATTACCCTGGTGGGGATAAAATGCAAATAATCTCACGAATTTTTGTTTAACTTTTTTGGAGAAGGGGGTGGGGGGGGCTGGGGGAAGGGGAATTTTCCATCAGCCCTAAAAACTGTGATAGCTAGTTGACCCTACTCCAAAAGAACTATCTTTATGCAAACATTATTTAATAGATACAGACCTGTTTGTAATCATCTGTTTATCTCTAGACAAAATGACCCCTTCATTTCAGCATCTTCTTCTTTCTTTTGGGCCTACCTGTTACATCAAACACAACACTAAAACCACTTTAGTTCACACTTTGCTTTACATTTAAAAATCTCACCCAGATGCTTATGCCATCACAAACCTCTCATTTCTTCTCTCCTTCCTTCACAAAATGTTAGGCATTAATTGCAAGGCATTTTTGAATTAGCTCTTGACGTTCATCAGTAATGGATTTCAGACGTATTTGGTCCAAACGTGTCAAATCTGAAATATGGAGTCCCACAGGAATCATTTCTAGGCCCTGTTCTCTTCACCCTGCACCCTGCCCCTTTCTCATGAAAAATATCGCCATCAGGTCAAACACCCTCTTTACATGATGATTCTCGACATCAAAATAGCTCTACTCCCGAAAATTTTACCTTACCTTATAACCATATTCTTCAGTCCCTGAGGCTTTTCAACTCTGGTAATTCTGAACAACAAGAAAGCAAAATAGCACTCGAAGGGACAAAATATACATAGATTCTCCTTAGCCAAACCAGTTTAGCTGAATTAATCAATGCACAGATTCCTAACTCGTGAACAATCTTGCGTATTGTCATTGACAGAAAACTTGAGCGAATTTCAACCACACTTGCCAGTCTCCTTCTATAGCATGTAAGTGTGATTTGTAACGTAACTGTCTTTCCACCAGTGCAACATCTCAGCTGCTCACATCTCTCATTCCCTTACACACACGGACTACTGTTACTTTTTCTACGTCATCTACCAGCATCGTTCATTCACTTCCTGAAACTGAAAACTCAATTAGATTTTGTCCTGAGAAAAAAGAGATGATTTTATGCACTAAACCACACTTGAATACAGCCATTAACGTACATCTCACGAGGGAATGTTTATTTGTTCCTTGGCTACAGCTGAGAGGGTCAGCAATGGTCAGATTTTGCGTATGCCCACCATTAAGGCAGCCATATTCCGACTTTATTCATATATATATATAATATTCTTATTAATAATATATTATTATAATATATATTATATACTTTAATTTGTATATATATATATATATTAACACAATCTTTTTATTCTTTTATTTTTTTAAGATAAATGGAAGCATTATGTGCTTTTTTACATCCACTCCCCAGTGTGTATGCAGTTTTGTAAACTTTGCATCTGTTCCCACAGCAACAAAGGCCTATCTTCAGGGAAAAGGGAATTTTTTCAGTGTGCGCAAGATGTTCTGCGTGCGTTTGCACACGGGAGCTCGGTTTATAATCTCTTCCGAAGAACTTCGGGGGGCGTGGAGTATGTACTGATGTCAACTCCAGGGAAAAAGCCCTCATGAACAGGGATCTGAGTGGTGGCTCGAATCCTGGGCCGTCAGATCCCGGAAGAATGTTCTAACCACCAGGTTACCCCGCCCCTCTGGAGAGGAATGAAGCGTATGATCAATACCCTACACTAGAAATGACACTACACAGATGCACCCTGCCACCTCTGAAACTTTTTTTCAGTTTAACATCCTTATCTCGCTCTCTCCACTTGCTGCTGATACACTTACACTGTGCTTTAAGTACCCAGATTCAAGTCATCCAATGTTGGCCATCACTCCTTTTTTTGTTGGGGTTTTTTTGGGGTTTTTTTGTTTGTTGATCGTTTTTTTTTTTTTTTTTTGGGGGGGGGGGGGTCTCCTCTCCCTTTGTCAAAAACCTGTGTTTGACGCATTCAAATGGAACTTCAGAAACACAAATTTTCAGCTTATGTGTTTTTTGTCCTTTTTGTTGCACATTTATTTGTCCTCTCTGTTAACACTCCTCCCTCCGGCCTTTTTAGTACTCAAACTCTGACTGTGTGTGTGTGTGTGTGTGTGTGTGTGTGTGTGTGTGTGTGTGTGGTGTGTGTGTGTGTGTGTGTGTGTGTGTGTGTGTGTGTGCGTGTGTGTGTGTGTGTTGTGCGTGTGTGTGTGTGTGTGTGTGTGTGTATGTGTGTGTAGTGCACAAACGCTGAGCGTGTGTGTGTGTGTGTGTGTGTGTGTGTGTGTGTGTGTGTGTGTGTGTGTGTGTGTGTGTGTGTGTGTGTGTGTGTGTGTGTGTGTGTGTTGTGTGTGTGTGTGTGTGTGTGTGTGTGGTGTGTGTGTGTGTGTGTGTGTGTGTGTGTGTGTGTGCAATTTCATTTAACGTTTCTTCACATTCTGTGATATATGAGACAGTGTGCGTAAGTGGGTAAGTGCGTGTGTGTATGTGTGCACGCATGCATGTATGCGTGCGTCTCTCTCTCTCTCTCTCTCTCTCTCTCTCTCTCTCTCTCTCTCTCTCTCTCTCTCTCTCTCTCTCTCTCTCTCTCTCTCTCTCTCTCTCTCTCTCTCAGCCCTCCTCTTTCTTTCATCTAAGCTTCTTTATTCTGTTCTGAACGGTTGCATTAATGATTTAAACACAAACCCTTTGATTTGGTCTAACAGGTTTAACGCCATATAATTTTCATATCCATCGTTTCCACCATAAAGCTCTAAGCACTGGTAATACCCCCGCTTGAAAAAATGTGCTTTTAGTGTGGCTGAAAGGCTTTTGCTGCTTCATAACCTTATCAAAATATATTACTGCACGCTCGCTTTAAGCGGCGTTTTAAAAAAAAACAACCCTGACCTTTGTGAAGATGAAGAGAAGGAAATATGTTATCAGAACAAAACACCCCAAAAATCAAGAAAATGGGCGAATAAAATGGAGAAAAGGGAATAACAGTGTATTTTATACTAATACTTATTTGTTACAAAATATGTTTTTAAAAAACTGCATGTCATTCAGAACAAGGGTTGATAGAGTCATATGACAACGTCGACAATGATGACAATAATGATGAGGGCGGCAATGACGACGATTATGACGATGATGATTATAAAGAATGCAAGACGATGGATGCTATAGCCGAGTGGTTGAGATGTTCGACTTCAATCTTGTGGTTTCATAAAGTCTTGGGTTCGAATCTCGGCGGCATCTGGGGAATCAAGGGTGGGGATTTTTTTTTTTTACAATCTCTCGGTCAGCTTCAAGTGTAGACGTGCCAGTGCCTTAATTCCTTCGTGTATAGATCTATGATAGATGCATAACATCAAAATATGCACGTTAAAGATCCTGTAATTCATGTCAGTGTTCGGTAGGTTGCGGAAACATGAACATACCAAGTATACATCCCCAAAGTTGGAATACGGCTACCTTCATGTTGGGCAAAAAAAAAAAAAGGTCACTTATGCAAAACCTCACCAAACTTCGGAGCTCTAGCCAAGGAACGAAAAATAAAAAAGGCAATTGATGAGGTTAAAGGAAAAGGTGTCAGGTATTTGCAAACCAATCCTATTCCTGTCCCGCTTCCTGTATCCAACTGCAACATTTAGAGTTTACTGTCACATAATCAGAAGGGGAAAAAATAACCAAAGTACGCATATACCCACCCAATCATATCTTTCTCCATTATTATGCAAAACCTCAAATTTCCCCCGTAGGGGGACAACCAGCATCATTACCAGTGCTGTGGTGTGGGTAGGTGGCTACAGAGGAAGAAGAGGAGAGAGAGTTCATTACTTTTTCAGCGCTGACAAAACAGAGTTATAGAATTTCCTTTTGGGCTGCTGACATCAGCTTGAGGGAAGGATGATGCAAGGAAGACGGTAAACACGGTAAGGTGTGTGTGTGTGTGTGTGTGTGTGTGTGTGTGTGTGTGTGTGTGTGTGTGTGTGTGTGTGTGTGTGTGTGTGTGTGTGTGTGTGTGTGTGTGTGTGTGTGTGTGTGTGTGTGTGTGTGTGTGTGTGTGTGTGTGTGTGTGTGTGTGTGTGTGTGTGTGTGTGTGTGTGTGTGTGTGTGTGTGTGTGTGTGTGTGTGTGTGTGTGTGTGTGTGTGTGTGTGTGTGTGTGTGTGATATTTGTGTTATGTATGTAAGTGTGTGTGTGTGTGTGTGTGTGTGTGTGGTGTGTGTGTGTGTGTGTGTGGGGTGTGTGTGTGTGTGTGTTTTTGTGTGTGTGTGTGTGTGTGTGTGTGTGTGTGTGTGTGTGTGTGGTGTGTGTGTGTAGTGTGTGTGTGTGTGTTGTGAACGCCCGGTCAGTAGGTCTGTGCTGATCATAGGTACACGGCCTACCGCAGCTGCCAGCAAAATATTTAGTAATGCAATCTGTCGTCATGTTTTCTTCTTTGGGAAGAATTATGTTCCAATCATCCCAACTAAATGTCACAGAAATCAGAATTTATGCTTCCATGATACAAGCATTAATTAACATATTTGCGAGGGGTGGGGTGGGGTGTGGGTGGGGGAAAGAGGTGTGGCATTGTTGTATCATTTAACATCCAATGTCAGCTGTTGAGGGTGATGTGTTATCTTGTTTTTGTCAGGTTCAGGCATCTAAGGCAGGAATACAACTTAACCCTAGTTTGTTTGTTTTTTTAAATATATTTTCTTTCATGTAGGCTATGTATTGATATTGTTCCATTATTAGTGTGCTATAATCGTGCAACCTAATATCTTAATAATACATCAACATTGCCAAAGGTGACCTTTAGAAAAAAATCGTTTTAAGTTCAGATTTGTCAGGTTTAATTCCTACAAACTAACACCACACACACACACACACACACACACCACACCACCACACCCCACCCCACACACACACACCCCACACACACACACACACACACACACACACACACCTCTGACGACCCGGGTTCGATTCCGTTCGAGGGAATTTTTCCTCTGGAGTTAACACCAGTGCTGACTCCATTCTCCCCAAAAGTCACTCTCGGATGAGAACTAAATAACCGAGGCCACTGCGGGTGCGAACGATGACAGAATACAATCTTAGTAACACACGTGTAATATCCAGTTGTTCCGCTTTATTGTAACTAGAAGTAGGACAACAATGTTACAGGACATGGGACAATGACAAATAATGAATACAAAAACATTCTTATCGGGATCATACGTAAACAAAGCACAGATGTTTTTTCCCATTATACCTCAACAGTCAAATGAAAGTAAATATTACAAATAAAAAAAATTTGCATATTAAAATGAAAATTTCCTGAACAGTGAAAATAATATGGTGAGTAAATAAAGCATTGGTGAATCTCCACTTAAGCAAAGAAAAAGGACAACATAATGTTCTTGAATAACGGTAGCCATATACGATAAGAATATCATTAGAACGTTTTTTTTTTTTGTTGTTGCAGAGTATATTTTTTTTACCAGGCAATATATATATATATTAAACCGCTTCAAACATCATGAAATGAAAAGTATAATATGTAATAAAAAACTTATGTAATTTACAAATAAGATTTCCGTGAAGTGATGGTTGTTATGTTGTTGTTGTTAAAGTCATTGGTGAATCTCCTCTGTGTTAGGCATTAAACATCAACCCATCACATTTATAATGTTTCTTATATAGGACGGTGATTATCAGTATATATTATTCTTTTTTATTGATTGTTGTTAGTTATTGTTATTGTTATTGTTATATTATATTTTATTTTATTATTATTATTATTATTATTATTATTATTATTATTATTCTGTGTGTTGAATATTGAAACCCATTCATTGATTTACAGACCCTGTATTAAAACTAGAAAACCAATTTAATGGCCCATATTGATAATGCAAGGCTGTTTGTCAATTTTTTTTTAAAAAAACTGTTATAACACTTCAACGACTCAATAAGACCATCACCATTACACCCACCTACAACACCCTCCCAATCACCACCACCACTCTCTTCTCCCCCCACGCTCCTTCATCCATCCCCACTCCCACCCCATCCCCAAGAAAAAAATCAGTGTGAAGTTATTACTCATTCTCCAGCTTAAAAAATTAATAACCACAATGATGAGGAACAGAAGGTGTGTGTGTGTGTGTGTGTGTGTGTGTGTGTGTGTGTGTGTGTGTGTGTGTGTGTGTGTGTGTGTGTGTGTGTGTGTGTGTGTGTGTGTTGTGTGTGTGTGTGTGCGTTGTGTGTGTGTGTGTGTGTGTGTGTGTGTGTGTGTGTGTGTGTGTGTGTGTGTGTGTGGTGTGTGGTGGTGATGTGGTGTGTGTGTGTGTGTGTGTGTGTGTGTGTGTGTGTGTGTGTGGTGTGTGTGTGTGTGTGTGTGTGTGGGGTGTGGTTGTGGTGTGTGTGTGTGTGGTGTGGGGTGTGTGTGTGTGTGTGTGTGTAACACAAGCAAACTCTACACAAAGACATCGTCAGGAAGTAGAACAGGGCCTCCCTGAGTGGGTTAATGTCTAAGTGATCAGAGATAGGAGGAGTTCGATGACCACATCATCGATCTTCAGGTTTCTGTGTCACTGCAGCAGTTACTGAATGGTTCAGATCAGAGAATGATCAACCCCGCATCCGCTATGCTCCGAATATTGTATTACTGTTACCTGGGAAAAAAAGAGGATTGTTTTTAAAAGTAGGCTAAACAGTGGGATTATTTCTTCCTTATTGTTTTACTATGATCACGTAACGTTGATGCTTAACGAGCGCCTATGATTCATTTGCGAATGAATGTGCTGCGTGTGAACTATTTTTTGAAAAAATATAGATCATTACATTGTACTTAGTTTGCGTAGTAAAGACATTAGCGAGCATCTGTGAATGAATGGACTTCGTGGATACTATTTACCGTAAACAAAAAAAGAAAGAAAGAGATATGATAATGCTCTACTTTAGTTTGACTAGTAAAGATATCCGCTACGTACGTAGTAAAACTATTAAAATTTGTTTTAATATGTTCTTCAGCTATTTGTGGTTTGCTTTACCATATGCCCCAAATGCACACACATAATGATAAAAAGCAAAACAGAAATCATCGTTATTGTTAATGCTATCGCCGTCGTCATCGTTGTCGTTGTCTCGTCATCAGCACCATCATCAGTGCTTCTTCTACGACTACCGCTACCACTATCACCACTATACAACTAGCACTACTACTGCTGCTGCTGCTGCTGCTGCTGCTTCTGCTGCCACTGCTGCTGCTGCTGCTGCTGCTTCTGCTGCCACTGCTGCTGCTGCTACTACTACTACTACTACTACTACTACTACTACTACTACTACTACTCTAGCTGCTGCTGCTGCTGCTGCTGCTGCTGCTGCTATACTACTACTATGTGCTGCGCTGCGCTGCTGCTGCTGCTAACTACTACTACTACTACTACTACTACTCTACTCGCTGCTGCTCTGCTGCTGCTGCTGCTCTGCTGTGCTGCTGCTGCCTACTACTACTACTACTACTACTATACTACTACTACTACTACTACTACTACTACTACTCAACTACTACTACTACTACTGCTGCTGCTGCTGCTGCTGCTGCTGCTGCTTGTGCTGCTCCTGCTGCTGCTACTACTGCTACTACTACTACTACTACTACTACTACTACTACTACTACTACTACTACTACTACTACTACTACTACTACTACTACTACTACTAGTGTGAACTCCAGAGCAAATCCCCTGGAACAGTAACAGACACCTCGGCAGAGATTTCAACTCCCACCCTCAATGTTTTTTTGTTTTAATACCATCAGATCATGAATTCCAAAATCTAACTGCTAGGATTAAAAAAAATTTTTTTTTTACTTATCGGGTCTCAACAGAATGCTACTCCCAAAGTCGGAATGTGGCTACCTTAATGGTGGCCAAAACCGGTCGCATAAGCAAAATCTCACCATTGGTGAACCTCGAATAATAAACCGAGAGACAAATAATTATATATATATATTTTAAAATTTTCCTTTAGCACAGCGGAGCACCCATACATGACTGAGTGCATCGAGCAGAGGCCTGACAGAATCTCAATATCCGGAGCCCCTACGGCTGCCTGACATTGATGAGCTCCCTGTAGACTTCCGACCCTGAGGATACGACATCATGAATCTGGGTATGCCTGGAGTGAATAGATTGAAAAAGAGCGGCGTGGGAACAGCAGGACAGGAACACCACAGAGGACGAGGCAGCTAAAGAAAAATCCTCTATGTGAAGTACACACACACACACACACACAACACACACACACACACACACACACACACACACACACACACACACACACACACACACACACACACACACGTAAAATTCAGACGTAAAATGAATTGAACACACACACCACACACCACACACACACACACACACAACACACACACACACACACACACACACACACACACACAAAGACGCATTGTTGTGAAGACTGACAACAAAAGATTCCTCGAACCTAAGTGATAAAAGAAGAGAAGTAGTGGGTGGATGTTCCATTGATAAACAATCAGGTCACGAATCAATGACCAGATTATCTGCCTTTAATTGTCTGTGTCAGTACATCCCACGTAGAGTGATGTGCATTGAGGAAGGAAATCTTACTATTACTCATGGTTGTCCTTACGAATGTTTGATGAGTTTTGTCAACATCTGTGACTGCTTTGTATACATGAATGATTTTCGTAAATTAGCAAAATATGAGTCGTACGATGTGTCAAATTTACATCGCACAAAAAATTGGTTAATGATGGTCGCTATGAGTAACAAAAAAGAAAATTCATCATAAAGTCATCTTACCCTGAGGTTACAATGCAACCATCTTAAAACTGGATAGGCATAAATGGCCACATTATGTGCTGTTTTTTTCCCTTCTTTTGAACATGAAATAAGAAGATTAAATATCAACCGACATGGATTTCTGTAGTGTTTTATTGGTGTTCGCTTTGTACACACGTCATAAAGAGCCGGACAAAAAAAGGTCATTTTGTTCAGAGCCTTTTCACAAGCCACCTAACTTTCATTTGAGCTGTAGTTGTGTGTAAATGGACGAAAATCAGTATTTCTTCTCGCTCTTCTCTTCTCTTCTCTCTTCTCCATGAACACCACGAAGAATTGTAAGAGCACTGCACTGAGTCTTTAAGGCCGTGTCTCTTTGGTAAGTAAGGCAAACTTGGTGGGCCCCATCCCTGCCCAAGTACAGGATGCATGCTGGGTGTATTTGTGTTTCCGTAACCCATCAAACGCTGATAACTATTTTTGGTTGTTGTTTGGGGTTCGTCAGATAGATAGCTCAGTCTCTGTTACGAAGGCAGCTGTACACTGCAGGTCCTCCCAGTCTCCACAGAGCATCTTGGCCACTGGGGTAGGTAGGGTCAGGGCAGATCTTTCGGAGCGCCTCATGTAGCGGGCAGGACTGTAGCACACTATCTGTTGCCTGGCTGCCAGTTCTTGCAAGGGCACTGCTCTGTGTGGCCTATGTGGAGTTTCGTGTACATGTGGTAGTTTAGGCGGCTGTGGCCTGTCCTGAGTCTGAGTATACAGGCCTGTTCTCGTGTCAGCAGTTGTAAGAGCTTGACATGTAGTCATGTATATGTTGTTGTAGCCACATCTTGTGTTGACTGGCCTTGGTGATGGTGTCGGCTTCAGAAAAATGGACAGACCTGTCCACCTGCTCTTGCCTTGCATCCTCCTTTGCCTGGAAGTCAGCAGTCTTCATTGCCAAACACTGACAAAGTGACACCACCACAAACGACACCGACACATGATACAACACTGTGGATTTATCTACATCAAGGGGACACAGTGGTTTCTATCAGCGAGGACACTTGTTCATTGGTTTCTTTAACAAGGTGGATCTCCATCACACACAAGATGATGCCACCACCGATATCCGGAATAAACTCAGTGCTGCCAGTCACAGAAGGCATCAAACTGACTGGATCAGTCACCAGAATATAGAGTCGAATATATGATTGTGTGTATATGTGTATATACAAATATATGCACATACATACATACATACATACATACATACATACATACATACATACATACATACATACATACATACATACATACATACATACATACATACATACATACATACATACATACATACATACATACATACATAAGAGAGAGAGAGAGAAGAGAGAGAGAGAGAGAGAGAGAGAGAGAGAGAGAGAGAGAGAGAGAGAGAGAGAGAGAGAGAGAGAGAGAGAGAGAGAGAGAGAGAGAGAGAGAGAGATGAACTTGCCCCAAATATAAGATATATATAAGATAATGACTGCCAAACAGTTGCAGAAAAGGTAGGAGGATTCATGGGTTATTCATTGTATTGACTTGCGGTATTGATGAATCCAATACCAAAGTCGACACCTACACTACACTAACTGGATCGAGTCCAAGTTTTCTTGAGTGCATGATGCGTTACTCCCACTGTTCAAGATAACCTATAGGTATCACTGGTGTCTCTTTTTCAATACTAGGCACTATCATAGCAGCCCTGATTAAGGAAGATAAACTGCGTGTTTCATGTTGACAGTAGGCATTAGTACTTTCATCATCTTACTTAGTAATGTACATCTTGCTTGGTTTGCCTGGATGCTTTTTTTTTCTCGTTGATTAATTTGTTTTTCTGCTTAATATGACTTTTTTTGCTTCTGATATATTTTGTATCAGGCGTCTCTACATTTTTGCTTGGCTATGGATTTCTGCGTTTTTATCGTTGTTTGTATGGGTGCTTTTGGGGGTTCTTTTTTGGAGTTTTAGATTGCTGTTATTCATTTTTTATATTAAAGTCCCAGAGATGATGCCCACACACCTCGGCTCCACCCTACCCACCAGCCACAGCCAGCTTTTGCTGTTGCCTCTTCAGTGCCAACAGATCACAAGAAGCTGCGTACGTTAGGCCGCTGTCAGGCCCTCACACGGGAAAGGCCCTGCATTGCTAGGCTGCTTCCTGGGTTTTACAACAGCGCTTCATCTGATCCAAAGGCTCTCACATCTTGCCCAGTCTTTAGTGATGGTCATTATTGTGTTTCTCAAACAGGTCCGTGAGTTGGCCGACTCTGAAGAATATTATCTATCTATCTATCTATCTATCTATCTATCTATCTATCTATCTATCTATCTATCTATCTATCTATCTATCTATCTATCTATCTATCTATCTATCTATCTATCTATCTATCTATCTATCTATCTATCTATCTATCTATCTATCTATCCCGTAGTCTGGCGACCATGGGGACACCCCTGAAGACTTGACAACCAATTCCCTCCATTCCTCTCTCTGTTCTGCCTTTCTCAAAATTTTGTTGAGTTCTAGGCCTGTCCATTCGCTGATGCTGTCCTCCCATCTCTTCCATGGTCTGCCTCTTTTTCTTCCTCTCTGGACAGTGCTTTGCAGTATTGTCTTTGCAAGTCCTTTTGATTTTGTGACAAATATGATTCAAGATGTAAAGATGTCACAGGAGAGAATGTCAAATCGAGATTTCAATGAACACAGGATATTAGGGCTTTATTCTATCCGTTTATTTATTTCTGTTTATTTCTTTATTCTTTTATATTGACAACAATGTAATAAGCACTCATGTGCTTTTCACAGCCAGTCCCCGTGTGTATGCGGTTTTGTAAATCTTGTCATCCAATCCCCCAAGAACACATTGGCCTACTCTTAAAGGGGAACAGGTTTTATTGTGTACGCAAGATGTTCTGCGTGCATTTGCAGACGGTCCTGGGTTTATAGTCTCACCCAGAGGACTTAATGGTAAAGTGGAGTTGGCACTGATGTTAACCACATGGGAAAAATCCCTCTGAACGGGATTTGAACCCGTGTCAACAGATCGCAAGCGCAATGTGCAACGCTTGAATCACCAGACTATCCCGCCCCCCTTCCTATATAATCTGATACTTTTTTTCTCTTTGAGGGAGACTCCTCCATAGCAGTACCAAACGAACAGAGTACAGCTTTCAAACCAGTTTAGGCTGATAGACATTAAGACACAAGAGAAGAAGACGGTCTCTCTTTTTGTGACTGAAGACATCCAAAACTAACAAGAGATAGCTAAAGATGGGTTGCATTTTCAACAAACTGGACAAGCCCTAGCCAAAAGAAGCAAAATAAAAAGACAAAAAAACCAAGACAGAGAGCTGTGGACAGAACCCCCTTCTGCAAGAAGCAAAAAGATAAGACAAAACCAAGACAGAGAGTGATGGACAGAACCCCCTGCTACAGTGTACTCTCAGAAACAATTAGTGTCACACGTCCGCAGTGTTTTCTCCAAGGCCTAGGAACACATCATGCATTCTCTGGAGACATTCTCCACACCAGTGAAGCAATGTGACACCTTGCCTTGCTTTGCACCAACCTAGAGGGCAAAGACCGGGCAGAGAGAGGAGGGGGGAGGAGATGATCGGGGTGGTGGTTGAAAGAGGGCAGGGTTGTTTTGTTTTTGTGCTGAGTGTATGTGTTTTGTTGTTGGCTTTTTTGTGTGCATGTGTGTCTGTGGAAGGGTGTCCTTGAAGAAGTAGACGGGTAAACTAATTATGTCATCAATCCCTTTTGCCTCTTAGGCCTCGTGCCTGACCTTCTTCCCAACATGGGTGAAAATCAGAGCATTGACATTTCCCTAGGCTGACTTCAGCCAGCCTGCAGCCTCTGCCTCTGTCACGATTTCACTGCAGAGCCGCTACTGCCCTGAACTGCCTTGCATTGCCCTGCCCTGCCCTCTGCCCTGAATTGCTCTACCCTAGGTTGCGTGTTTAGTAACATCTGTGCCCTAATGTCTGCAGTCCAGTTTCTTTTTTATCATCTTTTTGTTGCTGTTGTTGTTGTTGTTGTGTTTCCTTACTATCCAATTTTGTTATTAGCTTTCGAATGCTGAATTCTGCTGTGTTGTTGGGCTTTTGTTCTTTTTTTGGAGTGTTTTTTTTGTTTTTGTTTTGTTGTTCGTTTGTTTTGTTGTTTTTTTTGGGGTGTGGGGCTCGGGAGGAGGGTATATTTTCTTTTTCGATCCTGTGCTGGATTTGCGATGGGAGTGTCACGATGGTGGTTTTTTGGGTATGTGAATGCCCCCCCCCCCCCCTTTAGGTAGCTGCATTGCCACTTCGGGGATGGTTTTTTTTCTAAATGTTTTTGCTGTGGTATTAGGGGTTAAACCAAAAGCCCTGTTTTTTTCTTGATAAATGTCTTTAACATTCATCCTTCCCCCTTTCTAGTCCTGTATCAGGGCTGCAGCTGCGGTGGTCACTAGTACCACAGCAGGATGGTCATAGGCCGGAGTGAACGTGTAATTTCTCCAGCTGCTCATTTCTATCTGCCTTCATGTGTGTGCGCGTATCCCTTCAGCCTGGCAACCAGTCCTAAATACCACTGTGGTATCATCACAGACATCAGAACATGAAGAACACGCGCAGACGTGCTGGTGTGCCTATCATCTGTCTGTCTGTCTGTCTCTGTCTCTGTCTGTCTGTCTGTCTGTCTGTCTGTCTGTCTGTCTGTCTGTCTGTCTGTCTGTCTGTCTGTCTCTCTTCTCTCTCTCTCTCTCTCTCTCTCTCTCTCTCTCTCTCTCTCTCTCTCTCTCTCTCTCTCTCTCTCTCTCTCTCTCTCTCTCTCTCTCTCTCTCTTCTCGTACTTATTCTATTACCTCAGGAAACAATTTCGTTATCTTTAAATCTCTCCTTGTCCCTCTCACACCAAAAAAGAAATCTGATTTGATTTGATTTGATTTGATATGATATAATTTATTAATCAATCTCCTCTCTCTCCCTTCTCCTTCTCTCTCTCTCTCTCTCTCTCTTCTCTCTTCCCTCTTCTTCTCTCCTCTCTCTCTCTCTGTGCTCGTGATCTGCGACTGGTTCGATCGTTAAGGAATATTTTCCTGGAGTTACATCAATGCCGACTCACTTCCCCCCCCCCCCCAAAGTCTTTGGATTAGACTATAACTAAGGTTCCATGTGCGAATGCACGCAGAACATCTTGCACACACGTTTCTGTTACGTGGCCATATTTCGGAGGAGTAGGTCATTGCATGCTTGTGGGAACGGACGACAAGATTTACAAAGCTGCATACGCAAAGGGACTTGATGTTAAAAAAAAAAGAAGCACGTGAGTGCTTATTCCGTTATCCTCGTAATAAAAGAAAGAAAGAAAAAAAATACTGATATGCACTGCATACTACTGCCGTCATTCCTATCGTTTGGTTTCTCCTTATAATCATTAAATTAACTTTATTAATTAACCGAAATGTAGCGGTGGCCACCTAATTCAATCATTTTTTCTTTCATGACGAAGTTGTCTTGTAAACTTCCGTTCCACTGACGTCAGCACCAGTGCCAAAAAAAGAACACGTGCGTAACATGCAGAGACTGGCTGATGAATGGCGTGTGACTGGCTGGTCAGGAGGTCGCTATGCACTGTCTCACACACGCCATCGGCAAAGGGCATGCAAGGGATACTGACACACCACAACATCCCATCATTAGGAGGCGTAAGGTTTGAGCAGCAATAACAACAAAGACGGTAAAATGGCAAGGCAATGTCATAAGGATCAGAATGTAAAGTATTCTCTAGACACTGACAATAGGCTTGGTCATGGCTCAGTTACCTAAAGGTACTGCTGTGATATTTGCATTGACACTACAGGGATGTCACTCAAATGGCAGTGTGTGTGTGTGTGTGTGTGTGTGTGTGTGTGTGTGTGTGTGTGTGTGTGTGTGTGTGTGTGTGTGTGGTGCGTTTCTGTGTATGTCTCTCTGTTTCTCTCTGTCTCTCTCTGTCTCTCCTGTCTCTCTCTGTCTCTCTGTTCTCTCTGTCTCTCTCTGTCTCTCTGTCTCTTGTCTCTCTCTCTCTTCTCTGTCTCTGTCTCTTCTCTCTCTCTCTCTCTCTCTCTCTCTCTCTCTCTCTCTCTCTCTCTCTCTCTCTCTCTCTCTTTCAATGAATCATAAGAGGACTGGTCATATGCAGTGTTCTATATAATATTAATGGATCGCATTTTCACGCCAAGTGATGAAAACAACAACAAACCAACCAACACAAACAAAAAACGCCTACAACAAAAACACATAGAGCATCATTTGTGCTGTATTATAGGTACGGATCTCAAGGAGGTGATTACAGAGATGGATTTTCTTCAGAATGGCATACTCAAAAACATTTCATTGCTTTGGGAGTCAGTGTCAAGAGCTGTGATGTTTAAAGATGTAGGTTTGTTATTCTTAGGAACCAGACACATAATTGATTTTTCCTTAGGCTGGGTAGGTACATAGTACGTTTTCAAAGACCTGCAAAACAAAGCACTAAAAATACCATGAGACAGTTGCTCAGCACACAATCTCAAAAACAGTCCACCCACACCATCCACACCAGCAGCTGTCTTCATATTCAGCCCTTTAAACACAGACCTAACATTCTTGGCATCTACTTTACAGCTGTCATTCCCTTCAATGCTGTCATTATTACCATTTAAAAAAAAATCTCAGACACATTTTCAAGTTCCCTTGTTTGGTTTTTTTTTTTATATTATTATTCTTTTTCAAATGGGGCAATAAAATGTGTTCACTTCTTCAGAAAAGTTCTGTTTTTCCTCGTCATTGATGGTGTCACTAAAAGTCTTTACTTTGTTTGTCTAGATAATATTTTCCATCCTTTACATGCATTTCCCATATATTTATCATTTGAAATTGCTCCTTAACTTGTTTTGGTTTGTAACACAGTTTGCTGTACCGAATTTCCTTCTGCAGTTTCTTTTTTCTAGACTGTTTTTCCAACCACTCTATCAACTCTCTGAAAGGCAATTCTCTTTTCGTTGTGGAATGATTTGAGTGCTTTTGTTACCATGGTTTTGTTTGCATTGATCTGCATGCTGCTATATGAAAAAGAGGCCTCATCAAGGTGTTTTACCAAGCTGACCAGCTCTTGCTCTTGTCCAGCTATCCACAGTAGTAGGCACCCATCAGTCTCGAAGACTATGGAGTTGCGCTCTCTTCTTTAGAGCGCAAAGCCTGGGTAAGTAAGCAATAGTATGGAGGGAAAACTGTTATCCATGCAGCAGACCCCCTCTCCATGCCACTGGAATGATCCATTGGAAGATCCATGATAAATCTATAAATCTACATCCAGGTATAAACTTATCTATATAATCTTAAACCAGTAAAATCTAGAACACTGCCTTTTGTTTCAAATTGCTAATGAAGTAATTGTATTTAATCCTAGCTTACATTCATCAGAGATCACCAAAATGCCAACAACAGCCACAAAAATAACAAAGTAAAAAAAAAAAACCCTGATGCAAGAAAAAAAAAGAAAGAAAGGAAAGTGATAAAAAAAACAATAAGAAGAAGAAAAGAAAGAAGGAGAAAAAAACGAAGAAAGAGCAAAAAACAAAACAAAAAACCCTCAAATTATCATCAGAATTTACATCAATTATCAACATTTACATCAGAAGAAGAGCATGACCATTGCTGTTCTTTCCCTCAATCCACATTCCATGTCCTCCTCTGTCTTTCTACCCATACTTCCATTTCCCGCTTTCCCCAGGGACTAACCACTCTTCATACTGACAACCATACAAGTCCTAAAGTCCTAAACCCAAACTTACTGAAATCCTACCCCCCCCCCCCCCCCCCCCCCCCCAACACTAAGCAGGACTGACTAAGAGGGCGGTAACATTTCCGACGACGTGCTGTGTGGCCTTGAAAATACTCACAGGGGAAACAAGTCTCACTGTCTGGTTGTAACACACTTTACTATACCACCCCCCACACCCACACCCTCCCCCTCCCTTCCCCTCTTTCCTGTCTGACCTTCTTTCTTCCCATCATGGAATACAGGCAGACATTTGACATTCTCACGTAGTTTTGTGGATCACTTTAGTGAAGGCACCCACATAATAGCTGCTGCCTTGCCCCAGTTTGGCTGTCAGATCATTAAGAACAAACACATGAACTTACACAATTTGACTGTCAGTGTTACTGTTTACTTCTTTGTAGCTCTGTTTTCTGGTTGTTGTTTTTTCCTGTGTTTCATATCTATCTATCTATCTATCTATCTATCTATCTATCTATCTATCTATCTATCTATCTATCTATCTATCTATCTATCTATCTATCTATCTATCTATCTATCTATCTATCTATCTATACACACATGTAGTTTTTGAATGTAGGCCTGCTAGTTAGGTGTGTAGGTTATTGGAAAAAATAAATGACAGGAGGAAAGAATGAAACAAAAAATTTCATTAAAAAATCAGTGAAAGTAAGAGAGAGAAAACAGAGAATGAAAAACAGTAACTGATTTCAATTTTTTTTTTTTTAAACGTGGAATATGAAGGAAAGAAAGAGAGACAAAAAGAAAAAAAGAAAGAAAGAAAGAATGAATGAAAAAAGATAAAAAGAAAGAAAGAAAGAAAAGTAAGAAGACAGAATTAACACCATTCATCTACATATGCATAATCACATGAAGAGCATGACCATTGTTGTCTTTTCCCTCAATCCACCACACTCCTTGTCCTCCTCTGTATTTCTTTCTACCCATACTTCCAATCCACCGGCTTTCCCCAGGGAATAACCACCCTCTATGCTACACTGATGTGCCAGACAAGTCATGTAGTCCTCAGAGAAACTCATGAAATCCTACCCTCCAACACTGAGCAGGGACTGTCTGAGAGGGTGTAACATCTCCATGGACATGTGTGTGTGGCCTTGAAAATTCCTAGGGGAGGGGGGGGGGGGGAGAGGAGGCGTGGGGCGTGGGGAGGGGTGAGGGGGTGGGGGGTCCCCTTCTCTGGCTCTAGTTGACTTTTTCTATCCCCTCCTTCCCCTTTCTCTTCTCCCTGTCTGACCTTCTTTCTTCCCAACATGGAATACAGGCAGACCACTGACATTTCAAGGTGGTTTTGTGGATCACTTTAGTGAGGGCACTGATGATAATGGCTGCTGCCTTGCCCCAGTTTGGCTGTCAGATCATTAAGAACAAATACACTGACTTTAAAGGGGTTTTCTGTGAGTGTTGTTCTTTACTTATTGCAGTTGTGTTTTCTGGTTGCCTATTTTCTGGTCGTATATAATTATATTGATCTGCATGTGTGCATAGATAAGTAGAAATAAGGCACAGGCAGGTCTGCACTGGAAGCTGACCTGGGACACACACACACACACACACACACACACACACACACACACACACACACACACACACCAAATATATTATATATATATATATATATATATATATATATATATATATATATATATATGTGTGTGTGTGTGTATATATATATATATGTATATATGTATACATAAACATATACATATACATATACATATACATATATACGCATACATACATACATACATACATACATACATACATACATACATACATACATACATACATACATACATACATACATACAAACAATTTATTATATATATGTGTGTGTGTATGTATGCATGTATGTATGTATGTATGTATGTATGTAGTATGTATGTATGTATGTATGTATGTATGTATGTATGTATGTATGTATGTATGTATGTATGTATGTGTGTGTGTAGACAGATAGATACATAGATACATACATACATAGATACATAGATACATACATGGATAGATAAAGCCAAAACATGCAAGGTCAAATCTCACAAAGTATATAAGTGGATTGTGATTGTACACAACACCCACAAAATTTGAAGGGCAAATGGACGTAATTTATCCATGTCACAAGTGATGTATCATTACCTTGTGATTATGAAACTTGCAAACTTTTCCCCATAACTTCCCTCATGAAATACCCGAAAAATGTATGCATTTATCAGAATTGTCAAGTTAAATGTTTATTCCCCACAACAAGATATACATTGAGATCTTAAAACAGCTTATTTATGATAATATTATTCTTTGTCTTTCAGTGCTTAATTC
>CM060316.1:25559699-25574699 GCA_030674155.1 Stramonita haemastoma | reverse complement strand
AAATGTTTTTGTCTGTATCAAATTGCCAGACTATCTTTCATAGTTTGTATGAGTAACACCTTCATGTATCTCCATGGTAACAATTCCATGTATCTCAAAAAAGGCTTTTATGTAACTTTAAACTTTTTTGGGGTATATTCTTATGTTTTGTTTTAATTTGGTTTATTGTTTTGTTGTAGTTTGGGGGTTTATGATTATTTTTGGTGCTGTGCCTTCATTTACTAAACTTTGTTTTTGCCTTGATAAAGAGAGAGTTCCACAAACTCCTTGCAGTGAAAAAGCCCCTGCCTGTAACAACAAGGAAGTCTGGTATTATACTCCAGCCCATACAGCCAAACACAGCAGACCTGACCATGAACTACCTGGTATAGCAGAGGTCACCGACACTTTGACCACTGATCATAGTGTAGTGCCAACATATCTTTGTGTACAGAAAAAAAATCTTCCTGGCAATCACAAACACGAACGAGGGATTGGTGGACAGTTTACCATAGTCATTTCAGCTCTCGTGATGAACACATCACGGAGATTGACAATCACTACAGGCTCAATTATGTCCGAAAGCTTTCTGCGTGTGTGATGAATTGTCTGACAGTGAAAGACTGAGTAGGAGCACCACTGGCACTGCTTCATCAAACTAATAAGCTGTCATAATGCCCAAATTACCGATGATATCTGTACTTCTTTTGTGTCCATGAATGACTGTGTACATTCGTCTTCTTACCAAAGCAGAAGCTATCCTTCTGGGGGGGTTTTCTTCTTTTTTAGGTCATGCAGAATAGGCCTACGATACTCTGAGTCGACTATCATCCATTTCATTTACTGATGGCAATGAATGTTGCTCATGATACCGAACCAACACTGCATATATCTAACTCTCACAGATCTAGTGGATGCCGGAGGAGTCTGTCCCATAATCTTAAACCTAATTGGCTGTAGATCCATCTGTTATCCTCCTCATCTTCATCAATCCTAGAGCAAAAAAAGGAAGGAAAAAAGGTTTATTATGACGCCAGGCTCCCAGAGTCTGGTGTTGTCTGTCCCCAGTATAACTCAGCCATCGACTTAAGGTCCACTTCTTCATTGCCTTTAGGACACACAGACAAATTGTGTGTGTGTGTGCGCGCGTGCGTGCGTGCGTGCGTGCGTGCGTGTGTGTGTGTTGTGTGTGTGTGTGTGTGTGTGTGTGTGTGTGTGTGTGTGTGTGTGTGTGCTCGCGCACGTGTGCGTGCGTGCGTATATTTGTGCGAGTGCGTAATGTGTATGTATGTGCATGAGTGTCTGTCCGATGACGTTGCAACAAACGAGGCTAACATTATACATGTATGTAAACAAAGACATGCAATCTGAAAGCGTGCTCATAAGGGAGTCAGAATAAATACAAGAGAGAGAGAGAGAGAGAGAGAGAGGAGAGAGAGAGAGAGAGAGAGAGAGAGAGAGAGAGAGAGAGAGAGAGAGAGAGAGAGAGAGATGAAGAAGAATGGAAGTGAATGAATATGATCTTTATTTTTCAAGGGTTACAGAGTAGTATTACATACTTTTTTCATCGGGCCCTTGCCCTGCTTAAGGATATAGCTAGAGAGAGAGGGGGGGGAGACTAAGAAAAGTCCACTTCCAAACACTTAACCCATTAACTTTCCCAACCCATGAATTCTCAATAAGGTAAATAGCAGTCCAGACTCGAGTCTGTTCTCTAATAGATTACAACTTCACCCCAAACCCAACCCTAAACCCAACCCCCAACCCCCAACGCCAACCCCCCTCCTCCCATTCTTCCATACCGTTTCCTTTCCCCACCACCACAATGACATCAGATAGCCTAGCGGGTTGGTCTGTCGGTAAGGGACCCCTGTCCACCCTGGGACTCTGGTATAGCAGCTCACTCCGTCAGGCTGACCCCATAGTAGTATAGGCCAGTGAGGCGAGGCCTGATGGAACCAGCGGGCAGACAGAGGGCAAGAACCTCCCTCCTAGTATAGAGCTGACCAACTTTGCTTTTGCTTTCACCCCCCCCCCCCCCCCCTACTCCTTCATTCACTTAGTAAGACAATCTACTCCCTCCTCCTCCGGCCTATGTCATTACCGATAATGCCTCCATGTCCGCATTCTTCCCTCACCCCCTCAACCCCTCACTACTACTACTACTACTACTACTACTACTACTACTACTACTACTACTTACTACTACTACTACTACTACTACTACTACTAACTACTACTACCATTGCTGCTACTGTTTTTTAAGACTGTTTTCCAATATCTACGATGAGGTCAGCGAAACGTCATTGGTGGAGACACTGTCATATTTTTGTCTACTGCAAGCATGGTCAGTGTTGATTGTTTTATTGTAGTTGTTGTGTTGTATTGTATTGTTGTTGTGTTGTGTTTGTATTGTATTGTATTATTGTATTGTATTGTATTGTATTGTATTGTATTGTATTGTATTGTATACCATTTAAACTCACGGCAGATTTCCCTCCGTGAAATTCGGGCAGCTCCCCCCCAGAAAGAGCGCGTCGCCACAAGAGCAGCGACACCTATTTTTTTTCTTTTCTTGTGTGCAACTGAACTTGTTTCCCGATCAGAGTGGCTTTTTAAAAAGTTGATCAACCAATCTGATATGCAAACAGAGATAAAAAAAAAAACAAAAACATTTATAATTCTTGTAAATATAAGATGTGAAGGAAACATTAAGGAAAAAATAGATTATGGACAATTATGCTGTCTGTCTGTTTGCCTATCAAGTCTGTGGGGAAATACTACTGCTGGACCTTGATGAAGACCTGAGAATGAGCCACAAGTATATGCAATGTGTGTGTGTGTATGTGTGTGTGTGTGTGTGTGTGTGTGTGTGTGTGTGTTTGTGTGTGTGTGGTGTGTGTGTGTGTGTGTGGTGTGTGTGTGTGTGTGTGTGTGTGTGTGTGTGTGTTGTGTGTGTGTGTGTGTGTGTGTTGTGTGTGTGTGTGTTTTGTGTGTGTGTGTGTGTGTGTGTGTGTGTGTGTGTGTGTGTGTGTGTGTGTGTGTGTGTGTGTGTGTTGTGTGTGTGTGTGTGTGAGTGTGTGTGAGTGTGTGTGTTTTGTGTGTGTATGTGTGTGTGTTTTGTGTGTGGGGGGGGATGGGGGGATGGGGGAGGAGGGTCATCATCATTTTTGCAACAACTGGTTGATTGCCTATCCACGAGAACACCAACCTTATATTTAGCACACATCAATGTACGAGACGGGTTCTTGCCGTAAAGAACAGCCCGAAATTCATGCATGAAAAATCTGCCATCACTTAGAACAATTCAAACGACACTACACTACACTACATACACTACACTACACTACACTACACTACACTACACTACACTACACTACACTACACTACACTACACTACACCGCACCGCACCGCACCGCACACTACACTGCACCGCACAGCACCACACCACACCACACCACACCACACCACACCACACCACACCACACCACACCACACCACACCACTCCACTCCACTCCACTCCACTCCACTCCACACCGCACCCGCACCGCACACATTACACTAACAACTACACTACACTACACTACACTACACTACACTACACTACACTACACTACACTACACTACACACACTACACTACCTTGTGAGTGTGTGTGTGCGTGCGTGTGGGTGGGTGGGTGTGGGTGTGACTATAATTATAATGTGTATGAGACAGAGAAACAGACAGAGTTGTGTGTGTGTGTATGTGTGTGTTTGTGTGTTTGCATGCGTGTAAGTATGTGTGTGTGTGTTAGTGCGCGCGCGCGCGTATGCAAGCACGGGTGCGTATGCACGTGCGTGTATGTGGGTCAGTGATGGTAAGTGCATAAGTGCGTGTGCGTATGTGCGTGTGCATACATGCGTGTGAGGGCCGTCGGAGTGGGTGTTCTTAGTGCAATGTGGGATCGTAAGTTGTTTGTATGCTAAATCTGATAAGGAGGGTTTAGCTTAATCCAGTGTGCAGATTATGAGTGGCTATTGTTTCTGAAAGGATATCTTGCAGTGTTTTCATTCCCACACCATATTACTTTGACTTTGAATTTGACTTTCACACACACACACACACACACAACACCACGCAAGCACGCACAAACACACACACACACATACACACACGCATCACGCACCCACACACACGCATGCACGCACCCACACACACGCACACACCCCACACACACACACACACACACACACACACACACACACACACACACACACAACACACACACACACACACAAGCTCACCTGCAGCATTATGGATAACAATATGACTTTTGTTGCGGCTTTCCCGTTGCTTCTCTGCCTGTTTGTGCGAGTTCTTTCATACATGTCATCAACAGCAATGTGTGTGTTGTGTGTGTGTGTTGTGTGGTGTGTGTGTGTGTGTGTGTGTGTTGTGTGTGGTGGCGTGTGTGCGCGTGTGTGTGTGTGTGTGTGTGCACTTACACACACACACACACACACACACACACATATATATATATAATATATATATATATATATATATATTTATATATATATATATATATATATATATATATATTTGTTAATATATATTGTGTGCGTTGTGAGTAAGTGAGTGAGTAAGTGTGTGTCAAAGTCAAAGTCAAAGTCAGTTATTTTAAGAAGGTACATTGAAAAGCAATGCAATTGCTTTTTTCATCAAGCCATCCGTCTAAGAAAAACCATATATGTAGACATATACGTATATCTGCGAGGAAAACCCTAAACTGTGTGTGTGTGTGCGTGCGTGCTTGCGTTTGTGCGCGCGTGCATTTATAATGTGTGTGTTGCTGTTATTGTTGTTGTTGTTAAGCATGTTTGCTTGTTGATTCTACCCTTAAAAAGCTGGTTTGTTATAAGTTTGTTCCGACCTTAGTTTTTGTACTCTTTGTCGGTCGTGTATTTTTCCATAGATTTTTTTTGTTAAGATCTGGTCGGAGCTTGTTTCTTTTACTATTTCCTAGTTTAAAAGGTCAGGACAAAAAAAAGACAATTAAACTGTTTTCACAGTAGTATACACACACACACGCACACACACACACAGACACAACACACACACACACACACACACACGCACACACAGACGCACTCGCACACACACACACACACCGCACTCTCTATCTCCCTCCCTCCTCTCTCTGTGTGTGTCACACACACACAACAACACACACACACACACACACACACACAACACACACACACACACACACACACACGCCGCCGCGCCGCAGGCACGCCCTCCAACCCCCCACCCCCACCCCCACCACACACATACAATCACAATCCCAACGTTACTGTCACTATCATAATCATCACTACTACAATACTTGTCAGTCTCGTCGGTAAAAGAACACTCACCACTTCCAGACTAATTTAGCACTGACAAAGCTGTCTATGACAAATCCGTTCTGCTGACAGTCAGCGAAAAGGCTGACAACAAACACAGTAATTAAACATTGATTTACACGTGTGAATGCCCGGTCAGTAGGTTTTTTTCCACAGATCAATAGACACAGACGGTAAATGTTAGTCACAAATATTTTTCATTGGGTGTTGTGTTACCTAGTCATGTCACTATTTGGAGAGAAAAAGAAAATGGATATATTACCTGAAGTCTATGTAACTTAAACGTTACATCCATCAAAGTTTATGTATTATGTACCGCCAGAAAGATGTTCGAAGACTAGGGGGAGAGAGAGATGGGGGAGGGGACAGAGAGAGAGGGGGGGCAGAGAGAGGGGAGAGAGAGGAGAGAGAGAGAGAGAGAGAGGAGAGAGAGAGAGAGAGAGAGAGAGGAGAGAGAGAGAGAGAGAGATGTTTATTTATTTATTCTTTTATATCGAGGATAACAGAATAAGCAATCATGTGCTTTTTTCATCCGGTCCCCGTGTGTATGCAGTTTTTGTAAATATTGTCATCTGTTCCCACCGGCACACGATGGCCTACTCTTACGAAAAGCGGAACAGGATTTAACGTGTGTGCAAGATGTTATGCATGCGTTCGCACACGGGGCCTCAGTTTAAAGTCTAAAGTCTCGGTTTAAAGGTTTAAAGAGAGAGACAGAGAGAGACAGAGAGAGACAGAGACAGAGACACAGAGAGAGAGACACAGAGAGACACAGAGACAGAGAGAGGAGAGAGGGAGAGAGAGAGAGAGAGAGAGAGAGAGAGAGAGAGAGAGAGAGAGAGAGAGAGAGAGAGAGAGAGAGAGAGAGAGAGAGAGAGAGAGACGCATTGAGAAAGAGAAACAGAGACAGAGACAGAGAGATACAGCATGATGCAGAGGAGACAGAGAGATGTGCACAGAGATAGAGAGACACACACACACACACACACACACACACACACACACCACACACACACACACACACACACACACACACACACACACACACAACACACACACATACCCACACACACACACACACACCACAGACACAGCACAGAACAGAAGAAGACAGAGAGAGACAGAGAGAGACAGAGAGAGACAGAGAGAGACAGAGAGAGACAGAGAGAGACAGAGACAGAGACACAGAGAGAGAGACACAGAGAGACACAGAGACAGAGAGAGGAGAGAGAGGGAGAGGAGAGAGAGAGAGAGAGAGAGAGAGAGAGAGAGAGAGAGAGAGAGAGAGAGAGAGAGAGAGGAGAGAGAGAGAGAGAGAGAGGAGAGAGAGAGAGAGAGAGAGAGAGAGAGAGTCAGAAAGAAATACAAGGTTTGTCAAGAGAAAGTTGACATTACAGGTCAAGCTTGAAATACTGGAATCATCTGTACTTTACATAACCATGCATCATCACCCATCCTCAGCCTCCCCAGGACTGCAGGACTCATCTCCTGCAGAGGATAGACCTCCTCTCTCTCTCTCTCTCTCTCTCTGACTCTCTCTGTCTCTGTCTGTCTGTCTGTCTGTCTGTCTGTCTGTCTGTCTGTGTCTGTCTGTTGTCTGTCTGTCTGTCTGTCTGTATGTATGTATGTATTATGTAGTTGTATGTATGTATGTATGTATGTAGTATGTATGTATGTATGTATGTATGTATTATTTCTCTCTCTCTCTCTCTCTCTCTCTCTCTCTCTCTCTCTCTCTCTCTCTCTCTCTCTCTCTCTCTCTCTCTCTCTTCGGGACTGGATGTAAAAAAAATTAAAAAAGCACACGAGTGCTTATTCATTTATCCTCGAAATTAAAGAATTTGCCTTGCTTTGCCTCCTTGCCTTGCCTTGCCTTCCTGCCTTGCCTTGCCTTCTCTCTCTCTCTCTCTCTCTCTCTCTCTCTCTCTCTCTCTCTCTCTCTCTCTCTCTCTCTCTCTCTCTCTCTCTCTCTCCTCTCTCTTCTCTCTCTCTTCTCTCTCTCTCTCTCTCTCTCTCTCTCTCTCCTCTCTCTCCTCTTTTCTCTCTCTCTCTCTCTCTCTTTAAGTGCAGCCCTGCTGTCTCCCAATCTAATACTGCTAGGTGCTTGATCAGGACTGCAGAAAAGCAACTGCATTGTCCTCCGCTGCTTGCTATCTGTGCACATTGAAACTCCAGGATACATACCTCTCTCTTCTCCAGGAGACAAACTGCCCGGTCAGATGAGGCCAGTTGGAACGAGATGAAAGTAAACAGAGGGCCACCTCCTCTGAGAGTGTCCTGTTCAGTAAGGTCTGATCTGCTCAAGTTGTCTCCAGAAGGGATTCCACTTCTTTCTAAACTCATTAATCTGATGTCATTGCCTGTTGACCCTTCTTTAAAAGTTTTCATCTTGTTATTTTACTCTTGCCCACTCAACGGTCACTTTTTTGCAGGGGGGTGGGGTATGTGGCGGGGGAGGGATTGTCCATAATGTGCACTGTCAGTGGTCACTTCATTACAGCAGAGCTGGGATGGCCTTCTGAGCTTTGGCTGGGGAAATAGATTCAGTCTGAAATATCATGATAAAACAAGATTTTTTAAAAAGTTGGCTTTATGTGAACTTGACCTCACACTAATCATTTAACTCGAAGTACTGATGCTATAGCCAAGTAGTTGAGACCGTTTGACTTCAATCCCATGGGTCTATGAAGTTGTGGGTTTGAATGTCGGTGACATCTGGTAAATTAAGGGTGAGGATTTTTTATTATCTCCTATAGGTCAACCTCGAGTGCAGACCTGCCAGTGCCTTAATTCCCCTTCATGAATACACATGCACAAGATCAAAACGCACATTAAAGATCCTGTATTTGAAGTCAGCGTTTGATGGGTTATGGAAGCATGAGCATACCCAGCATACTTATAGCCCTGCAGTCAGAATGCAGCTACCTTCATTGTCGTCAAAAACTATGGCATGCGCAAAATCCCACAATCGGTGAACCTCAGCCTCTATCCAAGGCACAGAAAAACAAATTTAGACAATGTGAAAAAAAATTGCAGGGCCCTCAGCAAATATTCTGCCCAGAATGTCTCTGGAAAAATAATTGCCAATCCTCAACACACTCAAAATACCGGAATACTCTCACAAACAAACACAGACCATAGTCACTTCTATAAGTGACAAAATTATTTATGCTCTCAAGAAATGCCTTTTCTCATGAATTGAATCATGCATCAGAGCGAATACCTGTAAACACTTTGCCAGAAAAGTTTTTTCACCAACTCTGATACAAGACCAGACTATTTCCATACAGGTGTTTTGTTTTGTGTACTGCAATTTTATGTTTCCTTAACAGATGTAGTCTCTTGCATGAAAGAAAAGAAGAAAAAAAATGTCAAAAAGAAAATAAAGTGTAAAGAAGACAGAAAATACAAAAGAATAAAGAACACACACACACACATACACACAGAACACACACAAACACAACACAACACAACACAACACAACACAACACACACACACAACACACACACACACACTCACACAATCAATCATCACACACACACACACACACACACACACACACACACACACACACACACACACACACACACACACACACACACACACACACACACACACACACACACACACACACACACACCACACAAACACACACACACACACACACACACACACACACACACACACACACACACACACACACACACACACACACACACACACACACACACCACAAGCATCATTTACAATCACAACACACACCCACAACCACAACATATTCACCCCCTAAGCCATCAACACTGATCTCAGCACTGCCTAGCTATAAATCTTCACAACCTCCAATATTTCTCATCCATGTTTCATCATCACTAACCATCTTTTTGCTGGCAAGCTTCCATGATAAAGTCTCAGACAGAAAACTATTGCCTCTCCCACATTCTCATAACTCACGCTTTTTCCCCATAGATAGTCTCCGCAGGGGGGATAACAAAAGTTTGCTCCTGACAATGATCAGGAGACCCAGAGGCCAGTCACCTTTCACTGGACCACTGTCCTTGAAGTGGCGGCGACGTGTGTTGTGTGTGTGTGGGGGGGGGAGTTGTGTGTGTGTGTGTGGTGGTGGTGTGTGTGTGGTGTGTGTGTGTGTGTGTGTGTGTGTGTGTGTGTGTGTGTGTGTGTGTGTGTGTGTGTGTGTGTGTGTGTGTGTGTGTGTGTGTGTGTGTGTGTGTGGTGTGTGTTTGTGTTTGTGTGTGTGTGTGTGTGGGGGGGGGTGTATTGTGTGTGTTGTGTGTGTTGTGTGTGTGTGTGTGTGTGTGTGTGTGTGTTGTGTGTCTGTCTGTCTATGTGTGTGTGTGTGTGTCTGTTGTGTGTGTTGTGTGTGTCTGTCTGTGTCTGTCTGTGTGTCTGTGTCTGTCTGTGTTGTCTGTCTGTGTTGTCTGTCTGTCTGTCTGTGTGTCTGTCTGTCTGTGTGTCTGTCTGTCTGTCTGTCTGTCTGTCTGTCTGTCTGTCTGTCTGTCTGTGTGCCTGTGGCTGACTTTGTTGTGTCTCCTGCCTGACCTGCTTCCTGACAACCCTGTTGATCAGAGCATTGACATTTCAGCTGACATCAGCTGCCAGCCTCTGTCTGTGCCGTGACGTCACACCTTTAACTGCTGCCGCTGCTGCTGCTGCTGCTGTGCCTGTCTATGCTCCAGTTTTGTCTCACAGGGTGAGGGAGGGTGGCTCGGTGCCTTTGCCCGGTAAATCTTGTCACTGAGGGTTTTTTTTTTTAATTTCTTTTGGTGTTTACTTACTAATTTTAAGTATTCGTTTATATCGAGGATAATGGAATAAGCACTCGTGTGCTTTTTTACATCCGGTCCCTGTGTGTATGCAGTTTTGTAAATCTTGTCATCTGTACTGTTCCCACCAGCACATAATGGCTTACTCTTACGAAAAGTGGAACAGGATTTAATGTGTGCGCAAGATGTTCTGCTGCGTTCACACACGGGGCCTCGGTTTACAGTCTCATCCGAAAGACTTTTGGGGAGAGTGGAGTCAGCACTGATGTTAACTCCCGGGGAAAATCCCCTCGAACGGGAACCGAACCCGGGCGTCAAATTGCGAGCGCAATGTTCCGACCACTAGGCTGTTTCTGTTTTTAAATGCTAATTCAAACAGGGAGTTGTATTCAAATTTACATCCTTGGGAACATTGTTTATGTTTGTGTGCGTATGGAAGTCCACATGATACAGCTTACAGGGAGCTGTTTTTGATAAAAGAATTCAAACGTCATGTCAAATTAACAGAGAGGATATTCAAGAATGCAAATCCATGTCTGGTGGAATATCAAAGAACAAAAGTCTACTAGAAATCTGTGATAAGATAATGATGTCTCTGCCCTGTGTCTGGCTACTCTATACAGTCAAAAACATGATGTGGACTCGTCATCAAATCTCTCTCCCCTTCTAGCATTTTTCAATGAGAAAATGAAACTGTCAATACATCCAAAGTCCCTTATAAGGGCTGCATAAAAATTTTTTTAAAATGGATTATACAAATGTATAACTTTTTATTGCGGGTTTAAAATTTGTTCCTCGACTAGAGCTTCGAGGTTCACCAATGGTAAGATTTTATGATGCAACCTTTTTAACCCATCATGGAGGTAACTGCATTCCACCTTCAGGGATAAATGTATACCAATGATGAGATTTTCTAATACGACTATTTTCTCCCCACTATATCGGTAGACGACATGGTCCGACTGTGGGGGTAAATGATACAAGAATTTCACGCAGAGAAATCTGCTGTGACATAAAGTGGTATAAAACAAAAAATGAATAAATAAAAATGTATTACTGAAAACAAAAACCCAACATAACGAAAAACGAAAGCAGAAAAAAAATTGACAAAAAGACACACGGGCAGAAAAGTGGTGGGAGGATAATAGAGACAGAAAAATTGACCAAAAAATAAAAAAGCCAAAATGGCATAAAAACACAGAGAAAATAAGGAGCAACAAAACACAAAACTTTTGATTAAAAATGTCCTTTAACAAAATACAAAAAAATTCCTATAGGAAATGTGCGGAAATGAAGTTCTTTGCACTGGCCTGAATTAATGCTGTTAATCACATTCTGTCTTCCCAATCTGTAATTAAATGGAAGCCAAAACGGGCTTTTGTATGAGCTCTGCCAGAGCGAATAAATAAATAAATCTAAATAAATGCATACTCGGATGAATAAATGAATACACAGGCTTCTTCCACGATAAAGCAGTTACAATTCTTAGTGCCACAACAACAACAACACGCCAATTGTTATTGTAAGCATGCCTACAGTAAAGACCTACTCAGGGCTAAAAGAGAGAGAGAGAGAGAGAGAGAGAGAGAGAGAGAGAGAGAGAGAGAGAGAGAGAGAGAGAGAGAGAGAGAGAGAGAGAGAGAGAGAGAGAGAGAGAGGAGAGAGAGAGAGAAAGAGAAAGAGAGAGATACAGACAACAGACAGACAGACAGACAGACAGACAGAGACAGACAGCCACAACACACCCCAACACACACAACACACACAAACGACAAGACAAGACAGACAGACAGACAGACAGAAGACGGACAGACAGACAGACAGGAGATAGAAATGACTTTTAAAACTTACTGTTTGAGGGAAAACAGCACCCAGTTTACAAAACAACTAACTAACATTCAAGTCTGATCATGCAGATTCGGTAAACTACAAGAAATACGCTAAAAAAAAAATCAAAACACCGTAAACCAGTTCTTGCCTTGCAAAGACAAAGTTTGAGTGTGATTCTATCATGTAGTTTACTGGAACAGACGGATAGGGGCCCAGCCCTTTATTTTACAATTCCTTTTTCCTCCCACATGACAAACTGTTTATTGAAAAATGGTTCAGACAGAAGCCCATGTGTTGTAAAATTATTGTATTAAATGTTACTTGTAAAAATGTGGATATCGTTAAATGTGAAATATGGCTATCACAACGCATGCGCACCTCTCACCTATCCCTCTGTTCTGGTAAACTAAATCATGGAGTTACACTCCAACTTCGACTTCCTAAGGCAAGTTCTGGTTTAAGTTTATGATATTCATCCATCACAAAGGTTTGCCAAGGCGCTATGATGATCTCAGGAGTAAGAGTGTTGTCAATTCTATGAAAGGGAATGTGTTTTTGTCGAATTCCGCATGGAGGCGACTGATGAGGGGCTTAAAGAGATAGATTTTACATTCAATTGTTTCTGAATTTGCAGGTTCGAATCTGAGCAATCATTTGAAGATTAAGATAGGGGGGCTTTTTACGATATCCCAGGTGACTTTAAGTGCAGACCCGTTAGTTTCTCACTGTTTGTCTAGTGTGCATGCATGCAAAATATTGAATGGTTATGTACGTTAGATTCTTTAGTATGTCAGCATTCAGTGGATTGCAAAAGCTGATTCATTTTATTTATGTATTCTTTTATTTCGAGAATAATGAAATGAGCACTCAAGTGCTTTTTTTTTTTTTTACATCCAGTCCACGTGTATATGCAGTTTTGTCAATTTGGTCATCCGTTCCCACCAGCACACAATGACCTACTCTTCCGAATGGCGGAACGGGTTTTAACGTGTGCGCAAGATATTCTGCAAAGCACTCAATTCTTAAAAGCATCTGAGCATTGACCAACGCATGGCTGGTTCCTACTGTGGGTCAGTTGTCTTGTAACTTGTTTCCTGTAGCTTGTATGGAATGTTTCATGCATGGTAAGGCTTCTTTGAGAAACCTGCTGCTTTTGAAGTTACATCAAAATCGCAGCAGATAATTATGTCATAAGCATGAGACAATAGCTCACACGCAAGGAAACATTCCATTTCATTTGGCTTTTGGCTTCAAGAGACAGAAGCCTGATAGATAAATATGAAGGAGATAAACTCATGGTGCAATGCCTCAGTTCCAGACTTTTATCTAATGTTAAAAATAAATAAATGAATAACGGGCGAATAACAACAAGAACGTAAGTTATTCAACAGGGCTATGTGTTAGACATGATCAAAGATGTGCACGATTCTATTTCCAGAAGAGCAAGAGCATAGAAAAATTACACAAATCTAAGAATATACATCTTTTAGGAACTGTTGAATACACTTATGTTTGGTGTCAAATAAGTGTCATTCTGACTTGATGGCAACACATTTTTTCTCATTTTGATTCTGATTTTGTTTCTGATTCTGCTTCCGACTGTGCTTCTGCTTTTGCTTCTGCTTCTGATTCTGATTGTGAACCTGATTCTCACTGGTCAAACTTTGTGTATCGATCTGACCATCAACGAATTGAAACTTTCTGGCACCTACATTCTTTGCATGCGCCGACCACCACACGCCCACGTAATCAATTCCTGTCCATTACTGTCCGCACTGGTCTGCAGTTAGATCACAGGCCCCTCATCCTGGGGTGTTTCCTCCAGTGAAGTACTAGACCCTCTGCCTCCAGCCCTGGTCAAAGCATAGCCGGCACTTCAGGCAACACCACAACTGATATCTGGATGAAGTTAGTTGACACCCACTACTGATTGTAGGGCTCCATATGCGAACGCATTGGGGGACGGGATAGCCTAGTGGTCAGAACATTGGGCTCGCAATTTAACGACCCGAGTTCGATTCCCGTTCGAGGGGAAATTTCCCTGGGAGTGAACATCAGTGCTGACTCCACTCTCCCCAAAAGTCTTTCAGATGCGACTGTAAACCGAGGCCCTGCGTGAGAACACACGCAGAACATCTTGCACACATGTTAAATCCTGTTCCACTTTTCGAAAAAGTAGGCCATTGTGTGCCGGTGGGAATAGAAGAAAAAATTTACAAAGCCCCATGCACACGGGGACTGGATGTAAAAAAAGCACATGAGTGCTTATTCCATTATTCTCGAAATAAGAGGATAAATAAAAAGACTAAAATTGTGTCCTTGGCTTCATCTTTATTTGCTGTTCACGGTTTATCTCCCTTGCACTGTCTCCCGGTGGATTTTACTTCCATATTATCAGTATTCTTCTTTTTTTCCTAACTGAAGATTAATATTAAAAGATTTGTTCTTTTCCTATAGCTCAAGCATTGATTCTTAATTACATTGATATGATTAACTTTTCCCCATAACTCTGTTTAAGTCAGAAATTACTAAGGTGTGCCAGTGCAGTGCTTGAATTCTACATTCTGTAATGTAGGGTTCATGTGTTGATTTTCCACAGTGTGTGTGGGGGGAGCGCGCGCTCCTGCAGTGTCTGTGCGCGCGCGCCCGTCCGCGTGTGTATGTATGTGTATGTGTGTGTGTGTGTGTGTGTGTGTGTGTGTGTGTGTGTGTGTGTGTGTGTGTGTGTGTGTCTCTGTCTGTCTGTGCGTGTGTGTGTGTGTGTGCGCATGCGCGTGCGAAAGCGCAGTATTTCGTTCCAACCAGTGTCAATTATTTATCCAGAAACAGTTCCAATCTATGGCGGTGAACAAAAGTTACCCACAATTTGCACCTGATCCAGGTCAGCTGTTCCAATCAACATTCCGGCAAATTAATTAATCCCCCCTCCTCCCCCTCCCTTCTCCCTCCTCCCTTCCTAACTAACGGGGCTCAACACCTGTCGACCTTCACCTCAGGGTCAAAATACACAGGTCAGTC
>CM060316.1:25542199-25547199 GCA_030674155.1 Stramonita haemastoma | reverse complement strand
GGGAGCTAGGTTCCCGCGCTGGGTTTGTTTGATGTTGTTTTTCTTGGGGGGGGGGGGGGGGGGGGGGGGGGGGGGTAGCTGCTGTTCTATCTATCTATCTGCTCAGGTAGGAAAACACATTTTACAACATAACAAACACTTTAGTGTAGGCCTTGGAAATTTTAGCTGATGACATCAATAACTGACACAGCTTTTGGCCTTGGCCCTTATCATTCCAGGAGTCCCTGTTTTCCCCATGATGTTGGCTTTGTTACTTTAATCCACCGCAGCTACTGTCGTTTAGGTGAGCTGGAGGATTGCCTGTTTCTTTCCTATGGACAAAGCAAAACACCCCGGCAATGTAAGTGTGTCTTCCCATCGGGTGTTGAGGGATCAAGCTGTATCACTCCCGACTGACGGACGTGAGGAGAATAGGCTGCACCAGACATAGAGCTCAGTGGCTTTAGCAATGCTTCTAATCTTAGACCTGTTGCTACCGGTGTTTTCTGTGCAACACATTCCGATGTCCTCCTCGCGCAGTTGTTATCTACGATGATCACAGAGGGTGCTAGGTTCCCGCGCTGGTTTTGTTTGATGGTGTTGTTGTTTTTTAAGCTGCTGTTCAGATAGGCAAAACAGGGAGATTATCAGAGTGAGATGTTGATACGATCTTTGTTTATATATAATATATATATATAATATATAGTAATAATATATATATAATATATAATATATAATTATATATATATATATATATATCGAACTGCTCCTCTCCTCTCTCTCTCTCTCTCCCTCTCTCTCTCTCTCTCCTCTCTCTCTCTCTCTCTCTCCCCTCTCTCTCTCTCTCTCTTAATTCTTGCCTGTTGTTTGATACTTGGTATGGTTCCTTATTTTTGGTATTTGATCATTATAATTGTTGATTTTTTTTATATTTTTTGTTGGCAGTATCTCCCCCCCCCCCCCCCTCAATAAGGATATTAGTTTGTTTTTTTTTTTTAAATTTTCCCCCTTTTATCCAAATGTATGATTTTATATCACATGTATAATTTTTGACAGATGGTGGTGGATTGATGTTTTCAGTTGTTTATTCTCTTCTCTTGTTTGCTCTTTATTATTAACACTTTTCTAATTCTTTCAATTATCAAATCTTTTATTGTGACTTCTGATTTTTGTCTTCTGATCGAGTGCATTTTTATTACCTTTATCATATATAGTATCCTTATTCTTGTGTGTTGTTTGGTTTTGCGTAAAGTTTTATTGTTTAGTATCTTTTCAACTTGAATGTATCCCTGAAAAGGGCGGGGACTGGATGTAAAAAACACACAAGTGCTTATCTATTATCCTCGAATAAAATACTTTGCCTTGCCTTGCCTTGCCTTGCCTTGCCTTGGCCTTCCTTGCCTTGCCTTTTGCCTTCTCTCTCTCTCATCTCCCTCTCACTCCTCTTCTCTCCTCACTCTCTCTCTCTCTTCTCTCTCTCTCCTCTCTCTGAGAGAAATATTTATCTTCAAGTTTTAATCAAAACTTGTGTAATTTTATCTTCACACACAAACTTTTTTTCTTTCAAAACAGGTTCAAACAAGACCATATATCTTATCAAACCCTTCCTGCCTCACAACGTGAAGAGTGGTTTCCTCTGCCATTCTAGGCGATAATTCATCCCTCCCCCCCCCCCCCCCACCCCCAACCCCCCACACACACACTCCTTCCCACCCCTCTCCCACTGTCAGCACAACTTTTTTTTCACTTATTTTCGCTTTGCAATCTTCAGGCTATAAACTGAAGTAAGTGCTTTAATTACTTTGCTTCCTTTGCCATAGCTTCTGTTACCAAAACAGGTTCACAGTTAAAAAGGCGACAATTTCTGATTAATTTTTTAAAACAGCCTTGAAGTAATGAAAGTCACAACACACCGTGATCTTTTAAAACATATACCTGCATATAATCGAGATTTATTATTGGGATTTTGTTGTTGTTGTTGTTGCTTTTTGCTCTTGTTTTGGGGTTTCTTTGATGTTGGACTTTTTCTTCTATTCCCTTGCTAGAGTTCTAAGGTTTCCAATTATAAGACTTTTTAGTATGCACGGTCTCCCCCCCCCCCCCCCCCCCCAATCATCAAGGTAACAGCATTTTGACTTCAACTTCAAGAATAAAAGAAAGTGGTGGGGGTGGGTGGGGGGGGGGCCGTAAAGGTGTTCCCATAACCATGTGGTCGTACTCTCCACATCTTCCCCTAGATAGATAGAATAAATTAATACGTAACCTGTTATGTAAATAGATGAATAAGCAAATAAAAACAACAGTTTTGTGATCCTCACTATTTGCTTCCTTCTAAGTCAGTTGTTTACATTCTAAATAGCATCATACATGATACAGAGAGACTCAAAAGTGGAACTGCCATGGGAATGAAAAAGCAATAATGTCTCTTGAAGACTACACTACCACTACTTTTCTCTTACTGTTTTTTAAAAAATCAGTATCACGACTAGGAACAGACAGGACAAAAAAAAACATAAAAATATCACTTAAGTCAATTAATTCCTAGACACAAAAATTTTGTTTAAATTTCATACCTCAAACAAATTACCCAAACTAATTAAACTCTGTTGTACAGTAGAAACCTAACTTTAAACACTCTTTCAACAACCCCCAAAACCAGCCAACAAAAGTTGTACACATTTCATGGTATATCAAAAGTAATCTAGAACACTCCAGCATTTAAATTGTATCACAGTCAAATCCCATTCCCCCTCACAGTTAAAAACCCCCACCCCCATCCCCAACCCCACACACACCCAACACCACACACACACAACACCCTGTCATTTTAGGTCCCTGTCCTCAGCCAAAGACAATGCCCATCAGCAAATCACCATTCCGCACATCACAGGGAAAAAATCTCTGTCATTTTCACGAGCATGGCACAAAATCCCAACACCTTGTGGCTGTGTAAAAAGGTCACAGAAAAAAAGCTGCCCCTAAAGGGTGAAACTGGCATCTTTAAAAAGCGGGTTTTTTTTTAGGTCCGGTCTTTTCCCCGTTTTCACTTTAAAAATTTAAAATAAAAAAAAGGGGAAAAAAGGGGAATTTTTTCATATGTAAAAAAAATGGATCCCTACTTTGGGTTTAGCTTTATTGCCATCTGTTTTCCATCTCAGACAAAACCCCCTTTAGGTTAAAAGGTGATAGAGCACTGTTAAAAACAATAAGGTATACAATGTGTTGTTCAAAAAGGCTTTTCTTTTTTTAAAAATTAAATGCTGATAATTTTTTTTTTGTTCGTGGCGCTAGTAGTCCTTCAATGGGTCCAAAAATTACAGGAATAATTAAAGGGGGTGTTTTAAAAAGGGAGGGAAAAAGTGAAAGTGTTTTTGTTGGGGATTTTTTTTTTGGGGGAGGGGGGGTGGAGGTCGGGGGGAAGGGGGGGGAGCCTCTCCCTATTTTTTGTAAAATGAGGTGGTATATCTCCCTAAGGATAAACCAGCCCCACACACATGGCACGGGGTTTTTGCATTCCCCTTGGTCTTTTGTGACCAAAGTAAAAAAAAAAAGAAAAATTACAGTTAAAAAAGGGGAAAAATAAAAAAGCCCGTTTTTATTTCCCGCAAAATTTTAATTTAAAGGGTTTTTGAAACTTTTTTGGAGTGGAAAACCAAAAAACCCGATTGGATTAGTTGTCATCAAAAAGTGTACAACACCCCCTCTCTCTCTCTCCCCTCCTCTCTCTCTCTCTCCCCCTCCCCCCCTCCCCCCTTATTCTCTCCCCTTCTCTTCCTTTTTTTTTCCCCTCTTTTCCCCCTCTCCTCTCCTCTTTCTCTCCCATTAACATCAGTGTTTACTCCACTCCCCCCCACAAGCCTTCCCCATGAGACTTTAAACCGGGCCCCCCTGGCAACCCCCCCCGCAAAACATCTTGCGCACCCTTAAATTTTCCCGTTCCCCCTTTTCGTAAAAGTAGGCCTTTTTTTGTCCGGTTTTGGGAAAAAGATGACATTTACAAAATGCATACACACGGGGACGGAAAAGAAAAAAAAACACAGAGTGCTTACCCCCTTTTCCCGATATAAAAGAAAAAATAAAAACAAATCAAATAAATCTCTTCTCCTTTTTCTTTTTATTAAAATTTGTTGGTGAGGTTTAGTTTTTGGGGGGGTAGGGTTTTCTATTTTTCCTTTTTTTTTGGGGGGGGGGGGGGGGGGGGGGGGGGGGGTTTTTTTGGTGGGGGTGGTGGTTTTTTTTTTTCTTTTTTAGGTTTTTGTTTTGATACCCTTTCCCCGGGCAAGGGCTGGAGGGGAAAAAAGTAGGGGGAATGCTTTTTTGTAAACCCCTGAAAAATAAAGTTTTTTTTGTTCCCCTCACCCTCTTCTCTTCCTTTTTTTTTCTTTTCCCCCTTTAAAAATGGAAAATTCAAACTAGAATTTTGTTAATGCCTGTTTCTTTAAAAAATTTCCCTTCTTAACAGGCTCAGTCATACCATTTCATCTTATCAAACCCCCCCCTCCTTTTTCCCTCCCCAGCACCATTTTTATATCCATTTTTTAAAAAGACACAATTTCGATTTATTGTTTCTTCCATTTTCAGGCATAAATTAACTAAGTTTAATGGGGGCCCCCCTTTTTTTACCCCCCCCTTGCTTTTGTTTATAAAAAAACCGGGGATCAGCTTCAAAAAGGGGGGGATCTTTTTTTCCCTTTAAAACATCTGAATTTTTGGAAGGGGAATTATAAGGGGGATTTTGTTTTTTTTAAAATGGTTTGCTTCCCCCCTTTTTTTTTTTAAAAGTCATGGCCCTTTTTTGGCCTCACTGATGTGGAGGGGGTTTGGTGAGGCAATTTTAAAGGCCACCTGCTAAGGGGGTTGCTGAACTTAAGGGTTTACATTCACAGTTTCAATTTAGGGCTCTACTGGTTGCCGGGGCCGTTGCAAAAACCCGAAAAAATCATCTCTCCCCCTTCCCCCCTCTCTCTCTCTCTCTCCGCTCTCTCTCTCTCCTTTTTTCTCCCCCCTTCTCCTCTCTCTTT
>CM060316.1:25530366-25532866 GCA_030674155.1 Stramonita haemastoma | reverse complement strand
AAACAATAATGGTATACAAAGTGTGTTAGTTCAAAAGAGCTTTCTCTTTCTAAATTAAATGCTGATCATTTTTTCTTGTTCGTGGGGCTAGTAGTCCTTCCATGGAGTCCAAAGATTACAGGTAATAAGTGAAAGGAGGGGGGTGTTGAAAGGAGATGGTAATAGTGAAAGTGTCTTTTGTTTGGGATTTTCATTTTGGGGGGAGTGGGGGTGGAGGTCGGCAGGAAGGGGGAGCCTCTCCCATATTTTCTTGTAAAATGAGGCTGTAGGCTATATCTCCCTAAGTGATAAACACAGCCATACACACATGGCACAGGATTGTTGCATTCACCCCTGTTTATATGAGTCTTTGTGACCAAAGTAAAACACAAGTACATTACAGTTCAAAAAGCAAGAGTAAAAAAAGCACCGTTTCTACTTTCAGCAAAAGTTACTTTAAAGCTTTGTGAAACATTGATGGAGTGGCAATCCAAGACAGATTGGATTGGTTGATCATCAAAAAGTGTACAACATCTCTCTCTCTCTCTCTCTCTCTCTCTCTCTCTCTCTCTCTCTCTCCTCTCTCTCTCTCTCTCTCTCTCTCTCTCTCTCTCTCTCTCTCTCTCTCTCTCATCTCTCTCTCCTCTCCCCAAAAGTCCTTCGGATGAGACTTTAAACCGAGGCCCCGTGTGCGAACGCACGCAGAACATCTTGCGCACACGTTAAATCCTGTTCCGCTTTTCGTAAGAGTAGGCCATCGTGTGCCGGTGGGAACAGATGACAATATTTACAAAAACTGCATGCACACGGGGACCGGATGAAAAAAAGCACATGATTGCTTATTCTGTTATCCTCGATATAAAAGAATAAATCTCTCTCTCTCTCTCTCATCCTCTTCTCCTCTCTCTCTCTCTCTCTCTCATCTCTCTCTCTCTCTCTCCCATCTCTCTCTCATCTCTCTCTCTCTCTTCTCTTATATCATATGTTGAACTTTTGTTGGTGATGGTTGTAGTTTTTTGGGGGTAGTGGTTGCTATTGTTTCCTTTTTTTTTTTTGGGGGGGGGGCGGCTGGGTTGTTTTGGTGGTGGTGGTGGTTTTTTTTCTTTCTTTTTTATGTTCTTGTTTTGATAGCCCTTTCAGGGCAAGGGCTGGATGAAAAACGCATGTGAATGCTTATTTGTAACCCCTGAAAAATAAAGATTTTTTCTGTCTATCACCTCACTTCTCTTCCTTCTCTTCTTTCCTTCTCTTCTCTTCTCTTCTCTTCTCTCTCTCTCTTCTCTTCTCTTCTCTTCTTCCTTCCTTTAAATATGAATTGCAAACTAGACTTTTGTTAATCCCTGTTCTCAAACTTCCATTCTGGAAGCAGGCTCAGCCATACCATTCATCTTATCAACCCACCCTTCCTTTTCCCCTCCCATGCACCATTACATATCCATTTCTAAACAGACACAATTTTCGATTATTGTTCTCTTGCCATTTTCAGGCTATATAATTAACTGAAGTACCTGGCCTCATTTCTTTACCCATCATTGCTTCAGTTAATAAAACCAGGTCATCAGCTTCAAAAGGGGTGGATCTTGACTCCACTGTAAACATACTGAAGTACTGGAAGTCAAGTTATATAGCTGGATTTTGTCATTAAACATGGTTAGCTGCCCTACCTTGTTGTTTTCAACTGTCATGGCAGTGTGTGGCCTCACTGATTGTGGAGGCTTCAGGTGAGGCCATAAGGACCACCTGCTAAGCAGTTGCTGAACTTAAGGGTTGATCATTCACAGTTTCAATGTAGGGCTCTTCTGCTTGCAGCCTGTTGCAACCCAGAATTGCATCTCTCTCTCTCTCTCTCTCTCTCTCTCTCTCTCTCTCTCTCTCTCTCTCTCTCTCTCTCTCTCTCTCTCTCTCCTCTCTCTCTCTCTCCTCTCTCTCTCTCTCTCTCTGAGCCTGTGTTCAACCATGCCTGCAGGCTGGGCGTGCTGCCTGTGCAGCAGGCCTGTGTGTGTGTGTGTGTGTGTGTGGTGTGTGTGTGTGTGTGTGTGTGTGTGTGTGTGTGTGTGTGTGTGTGTGTGTGTACGCGCGCGCGCGCGCGGGCATGTGCGCTTGTCTGTCTATTTAACCTATCTGTTGTCTGTGAGTCTGTCTATATCTCTGCCTCTGTCTGTGTGTAAGGTGTATAAATGTGTGTGCCTGTATCTTTGTGCATATTTGTTTGTACACGTGCATGTCTGTGTAGATGCTCATGAGAACCCAAACAGACTCCCTACCATGCCAATGGGCTGACTGTACACCAGTCACAGCAGCGTCAGGATAATGGCATCAACAGTCCACCCAAAAGATAAGCTCTTAATCCCAGACCTGCACATGGACTTCAATCTTCTGTTCATTTTGGTCAACATCAATGTGGGTAAATCTACAAGCACCCTGCAGCAGCCCTCCTCATAATGTGTGTGTGTGTGTGTGTGTGTGTGTGTGTGTGTGTGTGTGTGTGTGTGTGTGTGTGTGTGTGTGTGTGTGTGTGCGT
>CM060316.1:25512866-25525366 GCA_030674155.1 Stramonita haemastoma | reverse complement strand
GCTGCCGCCTTTACTTAGGGCTGTAAGCGTTTGTCACATTAGGTGAGACTGACTGACTACTACATGCATGAATCGTCAATTGACCTGGTCTGCCAGTGCCAGAAAGAGAGAGAGAGAGAGAGAGAGAGAGAGAGAGAGAGAGAGAGAGAGAGAGAGAGAGAGAGAGAGAGAGAGAGAGAGAGAGAGAGAGAGCTATATAACTTCATTTTCATAAGAATCGTAATTTTGGCACTAGTTACTGTGGTAGTAAGTGCAGTGCTCTGCGACAAGAATCAGTGGGTTCAATTAAAGGCATAATTACAGTAGTTGTTGGAAATGTTGACTACTGCCAGCTTCTCCTCAATGCTAAATGACTTAATGATATTAAAGGCTTGATGGAAATACTGGACCACAGATATTATCCACTGTGCAGTGGGTATCTGCTATCACTGAGTCCAGTATTATCTCTTCAGGAATCAAGTTTAAGGAGTACCTAATGTTTCCTTAAAAAATATATACAAAGGAAAGAAAAGAAAAAAAGCCCTCAGATCTTTGCCTAGCTGACGTTAGAATCGTCGAAATTGATGTAATATCCATACTATCAGCATTGAAAAGATTGTCATCCTTTTTTTTTGATCGTCATTCGGAATAAAGAATTTATTACTGGCAAAAAAGAGACAAGCAAACAAACAAAAAAAAACCAAGGTTCATCGGCTTTTTGTGCCCTGGTCTCAAGATCACCACAACTATGATTTATCTTTTACTGCTATGCCAGAGATGAACTCGTGGTAAAGTTTCAAATCCAGGGTCTTTGATTGATTTATATAGGAAATGGGAGGGGATGACACTTATACTCTCACTTGGGTATCCCTTCAGTTCAGTTCTGCTGCTTACATATGCCAGTCATTAGCATACAACTTGACTGGTGATGCACGTGAGATGCTGCTTGTTAAAAAAGGTCCCTTTTTGCCTTTTCAAGGGACAACACTCACAGTCATTTCACGCATTTATATACCACATGGACATCACATCAGCAGTATGAAGAGGATGTCTTTTCTTCCCTGTCTTTCTCTAAGGATTTGTTTGTGTGCATATGGTTTTTCTACCCTGTTAATGCGCGTTTTAGCATATACGTATCATGAGTGATACTGGTTAGTGTTAACTTTTCATAAGACTTTTTCATGTTTTGAAACCCATCACCTAAAAAAATACTCTTCAATACTTTATTGCAAGCCTGTAAGAGTGAAAATGAAGATAACGACAATGCTATGGGCTTACATTTAGGTTTGAGACTTCGTAACAAGATTGTGTTCTGCTTCTTCTGGCATCTTTCATGCCAATGAGGTAGAGATTCCAGCAGGATTTTATGAAACATCCAATCTGCTTCCTAAAATGGGTGACACCTAATTGCATGGTCCCCAAGTGTTCCTTCTGTCCCCACCACAAAACCCCTCTGTTGACCAGATCAGACCTGGCCTAAATACCCCACCAATGTGTTTGTAAAGGGTTGGATCTCTCAGCCATGAGGTCACAGCCTAACTTCTGGGCCTAAGGTTCAACTAGGAGAACTTGGCCTAGAAATCCAAGGCGAACGACTCCTAGCTTGAAACAGTCTTAGCAATGTAGTCTGGAGACAAACAAACTAAAAACAAAAGGACCTGCACAAGGTTTCAAAACCGGCACACAGACTTGTGTAACCTACAGCGATTTTGGGAATAGCAAAAGGCTGGTTTGCCGGTGGGGACAACACGTGTTTGCATTGACAACATGCTCTAAGCCTGTAGGATTACATTAAATACATGTGCACGATTAAGCAGCTCCGTCCCAATTTACGAATAATTATACTTAATCCCATCAATGTACATATAACGGCTTCAAAGAACCACCCATCCCCAATCAGTTAGTTTGGGTGGTTAAGTGTACACTATGGTAGGTCATGTATAAAAGAAACGAGTCATCACATGTCATTTTTCTGTTGTTTGTTTCACTCAGGTTGAGGGCTTACCACTCATGTGTTACGATTAGCCAGGTGGGAAGGACCAGCCTTTTTTATTTTTTTTAAAAGGGCTCGACTTTTGGTTCCAGCTTTCTCAAAGAAATATAGATCTAGCCAGTGGGATATGTCCCAAATTGCGTATATTATGTAAGCTGCTCGGACAGAGGTGTGTCTAGAATATTTTACAGTTAAACTATTTTCTTCATCTATCCAGTAATCTAGCCCACCGTTGAGGCACCACTGAAGATTTTGTATCCAGCTTCCTCGCACTCCTCGCGGTTCTCAATTCCCCGTAGTATGTCTTTCCACTCAAAGCAAGTCCACCCTGTACTAGTCTCCCCATCGTTTTCTCCGTCTGCCTTTTCTCACTCTCTCCTCGTACTGTTCCCTGTAGGACATTCTTGCCCAGCTCAGATGTTTCTGTGACGTGCCTGTACCATTTCAGTTTGTGTTTTTTCACTGAAGTCCGGAGCTTTTTTATATATACAACCCTCGGCGTTTTCAGTTCTGGTTTTCACTTCCTCTTTGGTTATGGGGTCTTTGTGCCAGATTCCAAGAAAATTGCAGATATATCTCATCTTCACGGCCTGTATCTTTCCTTCAATGTCTACCCTGATGTCTGTGTTCTGTCTCTAGGTCTGTCTGCATTTCTGTCTGTTTTTTGTGTCTGTAGTGTTCCGTCTGTGTTTTCTGTGTGTGGTAGTCTGTTGTTTCCGTCTGTGTTATGTCTGTGTTCTGTGTGTAGTCTGTCTGTAAGTGTCCTGTCTGTGTTCTGTCTGTGTTCCACTGTGCCTGCCTATATTCATCAATGTTCAAACTTTCCTGACAGTCTGTAGTCCACGATGTCTGTGGTTTACTGTGTCTGCTTTTTAAGAGACAGCGCTGCCTTCCACACTATAGGGACAATTATATATATATATATATATATATATATATATATATATATATATATATATATATATATATATATATATATATATATATAATTCATTTACAAGAGAGACACAGAAGACAAACAGACAGACAGACGACAGAGATTTCAAACACACACACACACCTACCCTAATCCTAAATGGATAGATAAGTATAACACTGTTCGATTTAGTGACCTCGCAACCTCTCTGACCAATTACGTCCATGCCTGTTTGCTTTTTCATGGCACTGTGCCCATGCTAACCCCCCCCCCCCCCCCCCTTCTCCCCCTCCATTCCCCCCCCCCTCTTACTCCCCCTCCACTTCCCTCCCCCACACCCTTACACACCACACACAACTCCCCACACCCACTACACACACACACCACACTCACCACACCCTCCTCCACACTCTCCCCTCTCTCTCTCTCCCCCCTTCCGTGCCCAGTAACTGGCTGACCCGGACAAGCAAGCTGCCAAGCAACTTATTGACCTAGCTGGGTAGCCCTAGCAGACGACAGCTCGAGAAAGAAATTATTCAGTGTCCAGTCCTGAGAAGCTGACGGTAAGCATGGCCCTTGACCTAAGCCGATCACCGAGGCCGATGACCGTTGAGGTAACCGACTTTAGTTGTTTTGTTTGTTTTGTTTTTTGTCTTTTGGGGGGTTTGGAGTTGGGTTGGGTTTTTTTGTTTTTTTTTATTTGTTTTGTTTTTTTTCTTTTTCATGCTTGTCCCTAGTGACCAGTTTGTCTTGTCCTTTATTAATTTAACAACAGCTTTTTCGCTGTCTTGCCTTTCTGCATTTTGTCTCTACTACATGTCTGTATGTCTGTGTTTGTCTGTCTGTCTGTATGTCTGTCTCAGACTCGCTGCCTCTGTCATTGTCTGTCTGTATGCCTGTCTTTGTCTCTGTCTGTCTGTCTGTCTGTCTGTCTTCTGTCTGTCTCTCTCTCTCTCTCTCTCTCTCTCTCTCTCTCTCTCTCTCACACACACACACACACACACACACACACACACACACACATACACGCGGCGCGCGCACACACACCACACAAAACCCCACAACCGCGCGTGGTGCGGCGTGCGCATGCGTACTCTTCTATGAGGAAGATTTTTAAAAAAAACACAAAACCAACAAGAAACATGTGTTGCTTATGTACAAGCCTGGGGGGGGGGGATTCAATTTGAATTTATTTGATCTCTTTCCCTTTCTCTGTTCTTTTTACACAAAGAAATCTACTTTGATCTTTGCCTCCCCCCCTCTCCCCCACCCCACACACACTCATTCACACATTATTCCAGTATATATTAACATATGCATGCCTGCATTCAGAACACACGCGTGGCGCGCGCACACACACGCACACTCGTACACACACTACACACACACACACACACACACACACACACACACACACACACACACACCACACGCGAGCGGCGCGCGGGCGAGAGAGAGAGAGAGAGAGAGAGAGAGAGAGAGAGAGAGAGAGAGAGAGAGAGAAGAAGTGCAAAAAGCCGAGAAAGCGTTATTTTGTGAGTGAGTGAGTGAGTGAGTGACGTAAGAGAGGTAACGGGACAGGGGGGGGGGGGTAGAGGGGCAGGGGAAAGGGGGGGGGTGGTATCATGCTGTTTGTTCTTTTGTTCTGCAGTGACCTTGATATCCGGTGGCTTGAAAACTGTAAACAGTGCATGCTTTACAGAAGGCCCGTAAGGCCAATAGACAGATAGAAAGAAAGACAGAAAGAGACAGACAGATAGAAAGAAAGAAACAGACATACAGATAGAAAGAAAGAGACAGACAGACAGATAGAAAGAAAGAAAGAAAGAAAGAAAGAGACAGATAGAAAGAAAGAGACAGACGAAGAAAGAAAGAGACAGACAAGAAAAAGAAAGAGAGACACACATACAGATAGAAAAAACAGACAGAAAGAAACAGACAGATAGAAAGAACAGAAAGAAACTGACAGAAACAAGCAGACATATAAATTGTCACAGCATGTACAGACAGGTAGACAGATGAGAGATGGATGGACGGATGGATGTATGAGATGGATGGATATGATGGATGGATGGATACATACACACATTCAGACAGACAGACAGAAACAGACAGACGAGTAGATACAGACAGACAGACAGACAGACAGACAGACAGAATAGATAGAATAGATAAAAGATAGATATGATAGATAGATATGATAGAATAACATAGATACAATCATAGATACATCGCCACCGCATACTCAGCTCAGCCAAAAGCGTTATATCAACAATTCAAACTGGCATTGAAGTGTGGTGGGTATGCCAAAGACTGGCTCCTATCCTGCTGTGTGTGTCTGCTATAGTGATCAATAATTATTCTTTTCTCCTCCGCTACCTGGCGGTCCTTCAGATCAGGGCTGGCCACGTTGGTCCGGTCTGCTGTGCCAGTCATCATCTCCCAGTTAGTCTTGCCCATGTCCGGCAACAATAGAGAGGCTTTCAGTATGATCTTACAATGCTTCTTTTCACACCACTCGAGCTGGGTTTTTTTTCTCCCTTTGAACAGTTCACCAAAAAGAATATACACATCGTATGAGACAATAAACTGAGCCTCCCCGTGCGCGAACGCATGTAAAACATTTTTGCATACATGATAAAACCTGTTCGGCTTTTACCTTTTCGGTAGAGATAGCCATTGTGTGCCTGGGGGCATGGATGATTAATTTGACAAATCTGCATGAACACAGGGAATAGGTGTTAAAAAATATATATATATAAAAAGCACACAAGTGCTTATTTCATTACTGAAATTAAAGAAAACTTAAATAAATTAAATTACAAAAATGTCAAAATTGGATTGAGTTGTCTAATCATACTACCTCTGTCCTGTCCTGTCCTGTGTCTGTCTGTCCTGTCCTGCTTCCTGTCCTGTCCTGCGTCCCAGCGGGATCTGTCTGTGCCCTCACTTGTCAAGTAGCAGGTAGGAGTTGATGCCGGACAATCCTGGAAGAGACAGACAGACGTCTTTTGTGTGGCTCCTAATCTGTCACACTTGCAGAATAGGATCAAGACAGATGTGGAAGTGGATTATTTCTCTTGCATACAGTCCAAGCTTTGGATGATCATCAGGTTGTATTGTATTGTATTGTATTTATTGTATTGTATATTGTATTGTATTTGTATTGTATTGTATTGTATTGTATTGTTATTGTATTGTGTTTGTTGTATTGTATGTTGTATTGTATGTTTGTATTGTATTGTATTGTATTGTATTGTACTGTTGTATTGTATTGTATTGTATTGTATTGTATTGTATTATTGTAAACCCTTTATGCCACAGCAGATTTCTCTGCGTGGAATTCGATTTGCTCTCCCGGGAGAGAGCACATCGCCACAAGAGCAATGTCACCCACTGTTTAGTTTTCTCTTTTCCTGTCTGCATGTGTATTTCTTTCCCTGTCAGAGTGGCTTTTTCTATATAACTTTGCCAGAGACAACCCTCTTGTTGCCGTGGGTTGTTTTACGTGCGCTAAATACTGTAACATAGGAACTGCTGTTTATCGTCATCCGAAAGACTAACACCCAGACCACCACTCACCGTCTAGTGGATGGCGCAAAACGGCGACGATCTAACCACGACACACTTAAACCGGACTTTTGCTTTTTTAGGTAGGTACGTTACCACTAGACCACCGTTGAAAGGATCACTAATGTACTGTACAGGATCTTTGACTTTGAGGCCAGGCTGACCTCTAAGTCTGTTCCCTACTCTAGGCTGTTTTGTCTGCTGACCCAGCGCTGGTTTACTCAGACCGTTCTACAAAAGTCTTTAGCAAGAACAGAAAAAGATTGCAGAGGTTTTTGGTGTTGGTGGTTGGTTGGTTGGTTGGCTGGTTGGCTGGTTTTTGTTTTTGTAATGGGTTTTTTTTAAGGGGTTAATTCTGCACAAATCTTCAACAGAAGCTGAAACATTTTTTCTTTGATGAGTGTGCAAAAGTCTCAACAGGACCAAAAACATTTTTGTTTAATGAGTTTGCAAAAGTCTTCCACAAGAGCAGAAAAACTTTTGTTTGACGATTCTGCTGAAAAATCTCCAGCAGTCCTCACTCTGATGCTTCACAACGCACACTTGTCGCAGGTAGCGGTAAGTGACACAATAGCAGGGGCAGGACTAAACGCAAGCCATCTCAGGTGAACAGCTCCAGCCATGGGAAGGACATTGTATGGACACCAAGAGCAATACAAGGCCAGAAGTCCACCGTGGCAGCAGCACTGAAGTAACTGGATACCACCAAGCAGGATCTGAAATCTGGCTAACCATTTTACAAACACGCACGCACGCACACGTACACGCACACGTACGCACGTACGCAGACACACACCCACGCACGCGCACGCACGCGTGGTTAGAGCATTGTGCGTTCTGCCTGCGATCTGACAGCCCTGGTCCAAACCCAGGTGCAAGCCACCATGGGGATGCTCTTGCAATGGGATTTTCCGCTGGATATAACATCAGTGCTAACACTACTGCCCTGAGAGTCCTTCACATGAGACTATAATCCGAGGTTCTGAATGCGCATACTTTAAAAACTTGCGCACACGTTAAAACATGTTCCGCCTTTTGGAAGAGAAGGCCATTTGAGTCAGTAGGAATGAATAACAAATTTAGAAAACAGCATGCACACGGTGACTGGGTGTAAAAAAAACCCACACACAAGTGCTTATTCACTTGTCTTCAAAATAAAAGAATAATAAATAAATAATGTGAAATACAGACAGACAGGCAGATGGTTCAGCAAAAACACAAAGTGGAAAACAGGCGGTGAGGTTAATTATGCAGCAAGTGTCAAGGTCGACTGGTTACAGCAGGAGAGACAGAGCTCAACAGGCACGCACCAGAATTTTTAATTTGTCCCCCCCCCCCCCCCCCCCCTTAACCCCTTCCCCACCCTCCCCCTTCCCTCTCCACCCCCCAATCCCCCTCATCCCCCCCTTCCCCTGGTCTCGGGCTATTCCCAGTGTGGGAACATTTTAGTTATTTAAACCGTGAGATAGTCGAACCTGTTCTTTCAGAGTCCCTGAACAAGGACGTCATACAGAGGGATTTTCCATCTTGGTCAGCCAGCCAGCCAGCCAGCCACTGGCAAGTGATAATGATCGTGATTATCTCTTAGGAAGCAGCGTACTATCTTCATGGACAACTGGCGGCATCTTCCTGCAAACAGCATGGAGTCTATCTGTAGGTGTAAATTAACATGATTACCTTTGGCGAGACTACATGCGCTTGAACACACACCTACAATGTACACACATATACATGTGCGTGTACGCACGTGTACGAACATACCTATCTACCTACCTACCTACCTCACACACACACGCGCGCGCGTGCGCGCGCATGCACACAGTATACACACACATACGATTTAAGAGTGCTGCTAAAAATAAAACGATTTTACCCTAGAACATGTAAAAAAAAATATATATATATATACATATATAAATATATATACATAAAAAACTGAGAAAAGCACAGATGGGACTGCAAAGAATAATCCTGGCCTCTTCATGACTGTTTATCATGCAATCATGCAATGAAGCGAATTAATTAGGGAATGTTCATACAGATCCCAGTGTCATTTTCCCTCCTGTACTATAACTCCAATAGCTTCGTGTCAAAAGTCCTAGGATTCTGAAGATAGGTGGGGTACTGTCACTGGAGGGATGCTGTTTGTTTGGTTGTTGATGTTGATGTTGTCGTTGATGTTGTTTTGATGTTGATGCTGTTGAACTTTCCCAAGCTTAATACCCTGCAGGTTACCCACAGCATGAACTCTGTCCAATTCATCCCACATGGGATATCACTTTGAGACCCTAGTACATACTGGATGAGAGTTGTTTTCAAGAGTCTCACCATACCGCAGCCATACTCTGTTGTCAGCGATTTTTTGTCTTCTTTGAACTAGATTGTTGGTATCATGTTCAAAGCTTGCCCCACTGAAGACAATGTCAACATGAAAGTTTTAAACATAACTCCTCGAAGTCGGAATGCGGCTACCTTAATGGTGCGCAAAAAAAACGGTTGAATATGCAATATCTCACCATGATAAACATCGGAGCTCTAGCCCAGGAAGGAAAAAAACCCAAACAAAAGCAACATTTGAATATAGGCTTGGCACTTAGCTTACATCAGTGACATGACGAAAGCCTTTTCTTCCTTGGCCAATGATGTTGATTGATGCTCACCCTCCCATGGTAGAACCCTTCACTCTGCCTTCCCTCCCTCAGGGAATACTAGAAGTGATCACTGTCATCAACAGGGTCTTCAGGGTCCGTGTCCTTTAGATGCTGAAGTGACCTGTGAAGAAGCAAAGACAATAGTGAAGGAAAAGCAAAAGAGAAGATGGCTTCAGCAGTGCCCTAATCTCCACAGTAATGTTGACTGCTACCTTCTGCCCAGAGAAGACTGAATGACCATTGTGAGGGTGAGGACTGGACACTGCAGACTCGGACATCACATGTTCACCCAGTTTCACATTGGAGATTCTGTGATGTGCACCTGCAGTGCTTCTCCTATGACAGAGGGACACTCCCTCCAGACCTGTCCAACAAACCAAAACCTGAGGACCAATATCTGGCCTACTGACCTGCCAAAGCTCTTAAGACCCCTTGAAGGCATTCAGTGCACCACGGTATTTGTCAGGGCCTCTGGAGTTACCATCTAAGTGTTCCACGAAGAAGAGGATAAACCGAATCCAAACAGGCAACTTTGAAAATCATCAAAGTGATCCAGCAGCAGTGCAGAACCATGGCTGACCGGTGGCTTAATGGCGGCGAAACAGTAGCAGCCTCTTTAAAACCTGGCACTGAGGGCGGCTCGGATCTGACCTTGAGAGACTGCTGGGTAAGGAAAGACCGGAATGAAAGGTGTGGGTGGAAGCAGCAGCACTGTCATGGTACAAGGAGAGGTGATGCAGGGAAGATCGAAGCCACAGAGGCAACAAGCAGTTAACTGGAGATGCAGAGAGAGAGACACACACAATGACAATGACAATGACAATAGTTTATTGTGATTTAAGCTTTTCAGCCCATTCACAAGGGGACAGTGGGAAAGGGACTGGGCACAACATACATTGAACAATAACAAAAAATAGCAACAACAATAATGGCTGCAGCCCAAAATATCTTCACAGCATGGATTCCACGTCATGGTACAAAGGTAGAGTTCCAGAGTCAGATAGATCATTGCAGGAAAGTGTTCAGACAGGTTGACCACTGGCTCTTGCTATTATTTTACACAAAACATGCGGAACTGAACTGGTGGAGTACACGTATGCGGCTGTTCCATTACTCTCTCTCTCTCTCTCTCTCTCTCTCTCTCTCTCTCTCTCCTCTCTCTCTCTCTCTCCTCTCTCTCTCTCTCTCTCACACACACACACACACACACACACACACACACACACACACACACACACACACACACACACACACACACACACACACACACACACACACACACTTACTCCCAAACATGCCCTCACAATCACAATTATTCAAGCTGATATTGAACAACACCCATGATCACATGTAGAATATTCAGACTGGCATCAATCCTCTTTTTCATTTTTTTGCGATCTGCCAAAGTCCACAGCTGTAACCTAGAAAAAATGACATGTTCTTCCTCAGTCAGGTCCGGTTCATCAGAGCTTTCTGTCCACTTAAACTGGATCACCAAGTCGTCACTTTCACAGATAACAGTGTCAGGGGTACTGTCAGAAACAAACACTTTGCCAAACTCCTGGTTTCTACGGTGTCCCTTAGTCTTCTCTGCAGCCATCTGTCTGTCAGCTGTGCCACATAGTCCCTGATCAGCTCCACACTGCAGTCAATCTCTTCCGCCTTCTGTAGAGCAATGTCACAGCCCTTGTCCCCAGTGGTGTCTGATGCCCTACACACAGCAAGGTCAATTTCGTGTTGCTGATTAGAGACTGTGTCTGCTTCTAGCTTGTTGACATCCCGAGACGTAGGGCGAAATTCCCGTGCTGAAGACATCACGTGCAGCAGTGTGTTGTCAGCAGACTGGGGAGTGTTAACATGTGAGACAGCATGGCTAGTTGGGGGTGTTGGCATAAATAAAGTTGACAAATTATCAAAGTGAAGGTCTCTCCAGCCTCATTATTTTCTTTCCTTTTTGCTGTCTGTCTTCTTTCCTCTGCCTGTCTCCTCTCCTCTATTGGTCTCCTGTCACGATTCACTTGACTGGGAGGCTTTATGCGAAAATGCTGGCAGGTAAATGTTTGTTGACCAGCCATGTTGACATTCTCACTGTCTATCCTCATCCGAAGTATTACTGTGTGTTGCTCCCTTCTCCGCATATTCGCCAGGTCGTCAGGTGACTGTCTTGCAGCAGGGCACCCAGGGTTGCTTCCAGTGCTGTTGGCAGTCCAACAACTGGCATTGTGCTGAGTGAATTGGTAATTTTAACCAAAAATTTGCACAGCAAACAATTTTCCTGACTATCACCAAGGGAGATCACCGACAGAGCCCAGAGAGAGAGAGAGAGAGAGAGAGAGAGAGAGAGAGAGAGAGAGAGAGAGAGAGAGAGAGAGAGAAGGATGAAACTGAACCTGTAAGAGTACTTAAGACTCACACAAAAATGATTGAATTGGACAATGGTGATAATAGTGATGATACAACTACTACTGCTACTACCGCCACTGCTAGTGATACTACTACTACTACTACTACTACTACTACTACTACTACTACTACTACTACTACTACTACTGCTGCTGCTGCTGCTACTACTGCTACTACTACTACTACTACTGCTGCTGCTACTACTACTGCTACTACTACTACTACTACTGCTGCTGCTGCTGCTGCTGCTGTTGCTGCTGCTGCTACTACTACTACTACTACTACTACTACTACTACTACTACTACTACTACTACTACTATTTCTAAGCTTCCATATACAAGCCGATTTCCATGGCCACTGAACAGAGCAATGATGCAGAAACAGTCCCTGGACAAAAACATACATACAGAGAGAGAGAAAGAGAGAGAGAGAGAGGCCACTGTGTGGGGTCAGGTCAATTCCTGGGTCAGTGACATAACACAACCAATGGATACTTTGTGTTGCAGTTCATCAAACAAGCCGACCAATCACCAGGAGACGCCGACAGTCTGGCTGGCCCGGAAATGTGGATAATATAGGCTATGAATGTATAGGTTTATACTGGCTCTACTGTGGATTTCGTGTGGCGGCCAAAAGCTAGGCCTTTCTGGCTGAGTCACTCACTTAGCCTAGCGTGATGCTGTCAGTACGTGTAACTCACTCACTAACTCAAATCACTTCATACCGCCTTTTTTGGATTGTGCTCCGCTTGTCCTCGAACCTGACCTTTGCTTGGACGTCAGGTTTATGTGTTTCCACATGTGTTCCACCTCATATGCACTGTAGAGTCTGTATGTTGACTGTGTGCTTACTATATATAGTCATTCATTTGTTTTTTTCGTCAATTAAAATGAGTGTCATTTTCTGTCACTTCCACACAAAATTAGTCAAGGTCGTGAGAAGAGTTGTTTACTGTTCTCTCTCTCTCTCTCTCTCTCTCTCTCTCTC
>CM060316.1:25475366-25510366 GCA_030674155.1 Stramonita haemastoma | reverse complement strand
CATAAGGTCACCAGTACCTACCAATTACGATTCTGCAATACTGCCAGATGACTTTGGTGCAGTCTACTCTGATCTCACTCATGAATCTGTTGTCCCAATCTTGGGCAACAGAAAATGGCTTTGAATAATACAGTCTTGTCTTTTTGCCCTTGTTAATTGTGACACTTACCTTAAGCAGACTGTTTTCAGTTCTGCATTACCCTAAGAAGTGGAGTGGATACAAACACTGCAGTGTTTGTATCCACTCCACTTCTTAGGGTAATGCAGAACTGAAAACAGTCTGCTTAAGGTAAGTGTCACAATACTGACGTAGGTGACATGACCCTAAGAAGTGGAGTGGACACAAACACTGACGTACGTGACATGACCCTAAGAAGTGGAGTGGACACAAACACTGACATACGTGACATGACGTCAGTAAACCAGAACAGCTTTGTTTGTCGGGAAACAAAGCCATGCCACTGTAATCCAGCCTTATTTATTTATACCTGTGCTCCTCTGGTATCGCTACCTTCCAGCTACTACACACATGAATAACAGATAAAAACCAACAGATTAGAAACTTGTTGTCTTTGGCTTGTGAATAAAATATACAAACAAAGGAACATAGCAAAGGGAATGTGAAAGTTCAGCATCAAAGGGAATGTGAAAGTTCAGCATCAGGGCGTCCAACTCATGATTGGAAGGGCAGGGTGGGTTTGGGGAGCTTTTGTTTGGGGCTTTTTCCCCTCGGCTAGAGCTCCCACGCTCACCAATGGAGAGATTTTGCATATGCAACTGTTCTTGCCTACCATTAGTTTACAGTAACTGCATTCCAACTTCTGGATGATGTCTAAACACGGACCTGTATCCATGTGCGTGTTTTTGTTTTTAAATTTTGCAATCCTTGGTACAGGTACAAATAGCCAACTTCCCCAAAAGGTGCAACAGGTTTTAATGTGAGCATATGATATTCTGTGTGCGTTCCTACACGAGACCTTGGCTTTATGGCCTCATCTTAAGGATTTTTGCCAGGTAGTGGATTCAGTACTGATGTTAGTTAATTCCAGGGGGGGGGGGGGGACCTTGAATGGGGATGCATGGAGGAGGTTGAGTCAGAGTTATCAGATCATGAGCCCAAAACTCTAACCACAAGGTTATTTGCCCCACTCCTACCCTCTCTGAGTAGGGGTCTGAATCGAGGAAAAGCCCATATAGTTGAAAAGTTTACCTGAAGTAAAGCCTGGCTCGCTGGCTCTGGGGTGACTTCCTTCCACTAGAAACCAAAGCCTTGTGTGTGAACACAACTACGGGGTCTTGCCCACAATGTGTGGGTTTTGTTTGTTCATTTGTTTTGTTTTAATAAAGAGAAATCCAGCTATGGCCAGTGGTGTGAATGATTAAAGTACCCAGAATGCACAGATCCCCTAGGTCTGACTTAGCCCCACGACCTTGGGAAAGCCGACACCTATTCAGAAAATGAATGTAAAAGGTTCGTCCTAACTGACTTTTCGGCCCAAAGGGGAGCAAAGGTCGTTGACCACGGCATTCCATATGTCTCGTGCAGTCTTTTTCTGGGGTGGTTTTCCTCTTCTGAGATCTACTCCTATGTCAAAGAATCGACACCAGATATTCTTTGGTCTCTTTCTCTTTTTATCGCTTGACTCTTTAATTCTCTGCACAGACTTGCAAATTAAGAAGTGTTTGGTTTCGTGTCAAGGCCAATTCTTGCTGTCCCTAACACCCTCCCCCCCTTCTCTCTCTCTCTCTCTCTCTCTCTCTCTCTCTCTCTCTCTGTCTGTCTGTCTGTCTGTCTCTCTCTCTCTCTCTCTTCTCCTCTGCCTTAACTATATTCTTTATGATTAATTCTTTGATTTCGATGATAATGAATACAGAACTCATGTGCTTTTAACATCCAGTCTCTCTGTGTATAGAGTTTTGTAAGTATTGTCATCTGTTCCCTACCAATAAGAGGGACTTTTCCCACCCACCCAGTAAAGAAATATCTATGCTTAACCCTTGAGGGGCTGCAGCAGAAGTGGTAAGTTGGTACAAGGAAGGTATATTGCTGTACCATTGTGATAGCATAGTGGGTTAGTTAGTGCATCCTGTGACCTTTTGGAATGCCGTCTGTCCTGTCTGTCTGTTCAGTGGGTTTTCACTTCTGGGGGGACTTCTTTTCCATTTCTGAGAATACTTTGTAAAGAGTGAAAGAGGATTGTTTATTCGTGTGGGATGTGTGTGTGTGTGTGTGTGTGTGTGTGTGTGTGTGTGTGTGTGTGTGTGTGTGTGTGTGTGTGTGTGTGTGTTGTTTTGTTATGTTTTTGTTTTGTTTGTTTGTTGTTGTTTTGTGAGGGGTTGGGGGTGGAAAATGAAGGTGTTTTTGTTGAGGGGTATGGTTTTTTGTCATTATACGTGTAGATCAGCTAGTATTCTAATATTATGTATAATGAGCAAATAATATGTTTTCAGAGGACTAAGGGCATGGGCCTGTCTTGTACTACTCTAAGACTTAACCCTTTCCTTGTTCCTCCCGATAGCAGACATACAGACAGGGCAGTCAGTCATAGAAGGCTTTCTGATGAAGAGGCTGGAGGATTGTTTAAAAAAGAAAAAGAGACAGTCACTTTGGGTTGGACTAACGGCCCTGACCCCACCTATCCTTGCTTTGCTTCTTCCCTTTAAAAAAAAAAGATGAATGTATGTGTGTGTGTGTGCGTGTGTGTGTGTGTGTGTGTGTGGCGCGCGCGCGCGCGCGCGCGTGTGTGTGGTGTGTGTGTGTGTGTGTGTGTGTGTGTGATAATTTTATGATTCAGTTGTGTGTGTGTGTGTGTGTGTGTGTGTGATAATTTTATGATTCAGGCAAAGTATATCTTTTTCCAAAGCAAAGCTTAGTGAACTGAAAGCCCTCCCCCCTCCCCCTAGCCTCCTCCCCTACCCCTTCTTTCTTTTTTTCAAATATGCTTTGGGGACTGGATAGCTCAGTGGTCAGGGTGCTCGCTTTCCCCAAGCTAAGGTTAAGCAGCATCGAGCTCGGTTACCAAGTGGATGGGTGACCGTTTGCACGCCTTGGTTTCAGTACAGCCCCCCCCCCCCCCCCCCCCCAAGTTCACCCAGAACAAAATGGGTACCTGCCCTCTTTAAGGTCAGGGAAGGTAAAGCAGCGAGGGAGACTTGATGGGCGACACCCAAAATATGCTGGCCCCTAGAAAAGCTGAGGTCTCTGACGCCTCGCTCCCCTACGACCACATAGGTTATGAGAGACCTTTACTTTTACCTTTATGCTTCATGTGCACAATATGTGCACGATGTGCATTGTAAAATCTGCTCAGACAAGCAACATTCTTATGTCTGCAGACATACCCTATCCCAGTATAGCTGTTCTCCTAAAAGAAGGAAATGTTTATTCCAGCATTCCTGTGTTTGTTTGTCCCTCATATTCGATGATGACCTCCAAAACCGCAGAGGAGGCAGATGCTGTTTCGGAAATTGGGCAGAAATTTGATTATAGTGGAGATGCCTTGCCCACAGTACATCCCCACTCTCTTGGCCAAGTGGGCATAAGGACAGTCAGTGTTGGAGATGTTCTCCAAAGGCCAACAAGCCCCCAGGGCTGCAGCACATAACGTACTGTGCAAGTCAAGCCTAGTCAGCGTATTGAATAACTGTTCTTCTATTCCACACTATGTACACTATATCTAGCACATAATGTGTAGCTGCCACTCTCTCCCTTGAGGAATAATACCCTAATCGGCGTACTCATATTCATAAATGATTGAAATGAGATAGAATAACCCTGTGTCTTTGTCATTCCATTAATCATTATGCATGAATACAATTGTTTACGGGGTTTTTTGGATTCAAAATGCAAGAGGTTAACATATAATTTGGCTCTGTTTTATTCTCATGGCACACGAATGTATTTGACTTCAAGATAGTGTACATATAAATCATGTCCAAATCTCTCTCTCCTCTCTCTCTCTCTCTCTCTCTCTCTCTCTCTCTCTCTCTCTCTCTCTCTCTCTCTCTCTCTCTCTCTCTCTCTCCAATAAATTAAAAGGGAGGGGGGGGGGGGGGGGGGGGAGAGAATGCCACTTCTAAAAAGTTTCTTTTTTAAGAAAGAAAGTAATGCCTTAATCAAATTAATTGTGACAGACCATCTTCTTCTCAAAAGCTCTGATAGAATTAAAACTTTCACAGATGGCATGGCTGTTTCTTTTTATTCCAACCTTTTATCCCTGAACTTAAAACTGTAGGGAAGATGGGGGAGAAAAAAAACTTATTTTGGTGTAGGGAAGGAAAAGAAATGGGGGTCACCTCAGTAAAAAGTTAAAAATGAATGCGAAGGACGTCGCTTGAGACTCTATCCAATAATGTCAGAAAACTTGGCGCGTGGGAGGTGGGCAAGAGGGATTGAGGGGGTGGGGAGGTGGGGTGGGGGGAGAAAAGATAGTATGGGTGTTGGAAGCAGTATATAGTCTGCGTGAGGGGGGAGTAGGGGACAGAAAATAGTATGGGTGTTAGAAGTAGTATAGAGGCCTAGACTGAGTTTGGGTCTGCGACGAATGGGAAGGGGGGGGGGGGGGGCAGGAAAGGGGGGAGGGGGGAGTTGTTGTCCCGCGAAGTGGGGCGTTGGGAGTATCTGTGGTGTATGGCCAGAGACTTGTGCGCCAGAGGTGATTCTCAGGAGGGATAGTTTAGATTGTGATGCCGTTTTGTGGAGGTGTTTATTGGCAAAACCAGTGAAACATCCTCCCTCCATCTTCCCCTCACTTCCTCCCTCCCTAATCGTCTCCTTGACCCCTTGGCGTTTGTGCTCCCCTTTCTCTTCCTCTTCCCTCTTCTCCTCCGTCCTCACTCCAGCCCCGGTACTGCCAGCCTAGTATGTCTCCTTCCTAGCCTTGTTTTGTACTTATTTTACTGCCCCCCCCCCCCCCCCCTTTTTGTGTGTGTGTGTGGAAGGTATTTTTTTTGTTCTTTGTGTTATGGGGGTGGTTTGTTTTTTTTGGTTTAGCACTCTTCCTTTCTGTACACGCGATGTTTTCTTGTGAGCTGTTTCCGAGGTCAGAATTCAGTTGTTGCTTTCTCTTCCTTTTCTTTTTTTTTAGTTTTTTTTTTTAATTCCATAACATGCAAGCATCTGTTCATATTGAGATGATTCTGAATACAAGAGGCAAAAGTATCACAAAGAGAACCAAAAAAATTGCAATTGTAAGAAAGTCAAAATAATCTTGAAAAACAAACTGCAAAAACAAAACAGGAAACAATTGCTACACTGCATCTATCTGCGCATGCGCACAACCATACTGATTCCTCTCCTACGACGCAAAAGAGCGACTCGGGTTCACGGGCTGGTCAACAGGTCGCCAAGACCGACAACTATGAACAGTGTTCTACCCCACCCAGCCCCCTCTCCCACCCTACCCTCTCACTTCGTCTACATCGTCCCACCTCCTTCACCTCCTCTTCTTCCCCTCAGCGTCACAACGACACCCCATCACCTCTCGATTCTTCCCTTATTCTCATTGACCTCTCTCTCTCTCTCTCTCTCTCTCTCTCTCTCTCTCTCTCTCTCTCTCTCTCTCTCCTTTGTTGAATGTCTACTTATCTCCTTGTTACAATCATAGGTTGAACTTCTATTCTTGGTGATGGTGATGTTGTTTTTCCTTTTTGTTGCTTTCTGTTTTATCTTTGCTTTTGGCTTTCTCTCTCTCTCTCTCTCTCTCTCTCTCTCTCTCTCTCTCTCTCTCTCTCTCTCTCTCTCTCTCTCTCTTCCTAATCAGGGCAAGGGCCGGATGAAAAAAAAGTATGTAAATGCTTACTCTGTTACCCTTGAAAAATAAAGATCTCTCTCTCTCTCTCTCTCTCTCTCTCTCTCTCTCTCCTCTCTCTCTACTATACCCACTACCAGTTCAGCGACTTTTATAATATGATCAGTCTCAGAGAGAAGAGGAGAAAGTGAGAGAGTGACAGAGGGGGGGGGGGGGGAGGGGGCGACCTTCAGAGATGCCCAGTCATGGTGTGTGGAATGCTGTGTTTGTCGGTCAGTCCTGATAAACAACTTTCAGATGTGTGTGTGTGTGTGTGTGTGTGTGTGTGTGTGTGTGTGTGTGTGTGTGTATTTCTGTCATAGACTCTCTCCTCAAATGGGTCTGTGTGGACAATCTTTCACACAACTTTGGCTGCACTTGTTATACAGTCTCTGTCACACTTACATGTCCATACAGGGCTTGTTATTAGTCATTGCATCAGCCATTGTAACAAACTTGATCGTGCAAAACACCGCAACTTTTGACACACAAGCTCTGTAACTTATATCACTGAAGAAGCTCAAAGGAGTGAGGAACCAATCAGTTCTCTTTTGTGTGGCTAGACTTAAAAGATGCTACAGGAGCTTTCAACTTATTAATGGAGTGCAGCCTGTTCAGAAACCTTCGATGTGTGTGTGGGAGGGGGTGTGTGTGTGTGTGTGTGTGTGTGTGTGTGTGTGTGTGTGTGTGTGTGTGTGTGTGTGTGTGTGTGTGTGTGTGAAGGATTGGTGACTCTATGCATGCATTTCGATATTTTGATAAAACAAACATTTCTTTTCTTTGAATAAAAAGGTTAACAAGGGTGTGGTACAAATAGTTACTTGCTGGGGTGTTTGTATTATCTGTGGAGTCCAGCCTTTTACAACCTTTCTTTGTGTGTGTGTATGTTGTGTTGTGTGTGTGTGTGTGTGTGTGTGTTGTGTTTTAATGGGGGAGGCTAAGGACTCTATGAATGCATTTTTATTATGGTAAAACAATTCTTTTAAAGGTTAAAAAGGGGGAGGTACAATAGTTACTTACTGGGGTGGTTTTATATAAGTTTTTTGTTATCGATTTTACTCCCTTCTTTTATCAGAATTTCTGCAAAACAACTTTACAAGTTAAAAGTTTGTCTATAAAAGAAAATAGTTTTGATCATCGTTAATGTGGCATACAATGCCATACCATACAATACCATAATCCATACCATACCATACCATTCTATACCATACCATACCATATTCCATACCATACCATACCATACATACCATACCATACCATACCACACCATACCATACCATACCGTATTGTTTATAGCCCTGCCGACAACGAAAGCCATATCAAGGCTGTCACCTCATTCAGTTTCAGTGGTTCCAGTATTTTATTTTATTTTTTTATTTTTTTTTTTATACCACTTTATGTCACAGCAGATTTATCTGCGTGAAATTCGGGCTGCTTTCCCCAGGGAGAGCTCGTCACCACAAGTGCAGCGCCTACCCATTATTATTTTTTTCTCCTCAGGATGGTGTCTAAACACGACACCTGTGTGCATGCTGGGTTTTTTTGTTTTTGTTTTTAATAATTTTGTCATCCCTCTTACCGGCACACGATGGCCTGCTCTTCCGAAAGGCGGAACGGGGTTTTAACGTGTGCGCAAGATGTTCTGCATGCGTTCGCACACGGAGCCTCGGTTTATAGTCTCATCCGATTTTTCATTTCAAGTTCAAAACCAACACCTCCTATTACCTTCAAATATTTAACGCCCTCCATCTGAAAAAAACAACAACATTAAATGACTACGTACATCATTTCATTCCTTAAGGCCAATGAACCAGGCTGTGCTGAGGACGCGAGCCATCCTGCTTAATTTATCATCTCAAGATTACAAATAAATTTGGGTGGGGGGTTAAAAGAAGAGAACAAACATTTAAAAGTGCAAAAATATACATTAAAAATACCACTAGGCAAATACCACTGCAGCAGAATGGACATATTGTGCTCATCCCAGTGTTTAAAATCAGTACCCGCAAAATGTCATATATTTAAACAATACTTTTTAACAGATTTGTTCGGGAAAAAGGCACGAGAATGGACTAGAGGGTGGGGGGGGGGGGGCAAAAATAAGCAAGAAAGATGATATAAGGAGAAGGACAAAAACAACGAGATAGAAAAGCGGAAATTTCTAGCACATAATTTCCAAAACGTGGGGATGCTGTTTATGCTGAAAAAGCCCCTGGCATCCCCACGGGCTGTTGATGTGGTGTGGGGTGTGTGCTGGCTTCAAATTGATTAAAGAATGCTCAGAAATCAGGCGTTAAATGACATTACAGAGAGCTGCCTGCAAATGTGGGTGAACATTTGCAATCTTTCAGTCAGTTAACTAGGAGGTTTGTACACAGCATATGATTTTTTTTAAAAAGATATGGACCAAAAGCAACTTATCTGCAGTACATGAAAAATGAGCACAACATACTCTAGCTTGTAGAAGACAATTAAAAAAATATGGCTCCACACATTTTGTTATTTTAGAACAAGAGGAAACAATGTGTTTGACCTCTCTTCTCTTTTCTTTTGAGGGGAAGGGTATGATCTAAAATTTACTGTTTTGATATATTCCCAAGATGTATGCAGCTTGAGTAGTCAACCGAAAATTATAATGCAATCTTCTATCCAAAAAGTCATATCTGAGTATTGTAAGGATAATTAATTAACTGCATGACTCAATACGGTACATGTGTGCGCGTACATGCTGTGTTGTTTGTTTGTGTGTGTGTGTGTTTGTGTGTGGTGTGTGTGAGTGTGTGTGTGTGTGTGTGTGTGTGGTGTGGTGTGTGTGTGTGTGTCAGAGAGAGAGAGAGAGAGAGAGAGAGAGAGAGAGAGAGATCAACTGTGTGTACAGTTTTCTAACCTGATGTGTAATGTAATACATGGTTGGCGAAAATGCATTATTTTGTGAATACAAAAAAACAAAGAAAGATTGGAACAGCTGCAGCTCATGAATAACCTAAAAACGTGGGTGACGCGCAAATCACAGTTATGAAGTGCGGCATATCAGTCCTGTGGTACAAATCTTTGTACTGAACTGATAGTGGTTTAACTTGCTAAAAGAAACAACATAAAGATTGAATAATGATTATTCAGATGATTTTGTCATGCTGTTCAGTGTTCATAGAGTGTTCAGGTCCGAGCATCTGTAGGTATCTACTGGTTTTGTCTTTTTTTGTTTGTTTGTTTGGTCTATTATTCTGGGGCTTTATTTTCAGGATTGTATAAACTGCTCCAACGCTCTCTCAACACACACATATACACACACACGTGTGTGTGTGTGGTGTGTGTGTGTGTGTGTGTGTGGGTGTGTGTGTGTGCACGTGCGCGCAGACACACCACCACTGAGTAGTAACTGTGGAGCACAGAAACGATGTAATGCAAACCTACTGTTCAGTATAACACAGTGTCAAAGGGTCTCTGAATAAAGACATGGCGGAACACCCATACGTTAGGAAAGCAACGTTAGTGTTCTCATGGTGTGAAAACTGACTAGCAAGATGCCTGATAATGGCGAAGACTTATCTTGTCATCTAAGCTTGGGCACAGCAACGTGATCTCAGTTTTGTCATGAAACACACACACACACACACACACACACACACACACACACACACACCAGTGTGCAAATCCAAATCCTCGCGCGCGCGCACGCATACACACACACACACACACACACACACACACACACACACACACACACACAACACACACACACACACACAGCAGTGTACAAATTCAACCACCACCACCCCCACAGAGAGAGAGAGAGAGAGAGGAGAGAGAGAGGAGAGAAGAGAGAGAGAGAGCAGTGTATAAATCCAAACCCTCACACACACACACACACACACACACACACACACACAGCAGTGAACAGATCCAAATCCTCAGTAGCTCAAGGTCGTTTCACTTTAGGTAGCTCCACCGACTACAAAGGCCACAAATCAATACTTTTTGGTCCTTGCATAAAGCTAGTGTATTTGCTTGGTTGTTTCTTTTTTCCTCTATGTAAGACAAACAAGCCTGTACAAAATTATCCATCCACGTGCCCATGGGACTGATGATGATGATGATGATTGTGGGTTTTGTTTTGTTTTTTTACCTTTTTTGGGGGGGTGGGGGGTAATTTTTTCCCATGAAACCATTAGTTGAAGACTAGGTCACGCCAAATCGTAAGAACTCAAGAGAGAGGGGAAAAAAGGTGGAGAGAAGAGAAAGAAGGGGAGAGAGACACAGAGACAGCTAGAGACAGGCAGACAGAAAGAGAGCAAAGAGAGACAGAGAAGGTGGAGGTGGAGAGAGAGAGGAGGGGGGGGGGGAGGACAGGAAAAATCAAACTTCATCATGACAGCCAGGTCAGGTCACAGCTTTGGGCGTATGCATGTGCCAGCATGCAAGGGAGGGAGGATGGGAAACGGTGGGGGCAAGAGAGAGAGAGAGAGAGAGAGAGAGAGAGAGAGAGACAGGAGAGAGAGAGACAGAGAGAGAGAGAGACGACAGAGAGATAGAGAGACAGAGAGATATAGAGACAAAAGATAGAGAGACAGAGACGGAGGTGGAGAGAGAAAAAGAGAGAGAGACAGAGAGAGAGAGGGGGAGGGAGAGACAGAGAGAGAGAGTCTCCTTCACCCCCCCCCCCCCCCTCCTCTCCACACACAGACACCAACAAACAGAGAAGATAGAGAGAAAAAAACAGAAAAAAAGGCTATTGGTGTTCTCCCTCTCCTGCAGCAGAACGCACGCCTGTTATCCTGTCTCGCTGCCTAATGTCACACAATAACGACCTCGCTTCGCCTTCGTGACCCAGTTAACGGTCACTGACCTAGTTGCAACTTTCCCGACATCCTTTTTCTATTTTTTTGTTTTTTTCGCTACGGGTCGTGTGCTGGTTAAAAAAGGAGGGAAGAGGATGTGGTGGTGTGAGGGGGGGGGGGGGGGATGGAAAATGGTGATTTTTTTTTTTTTAGGTTTGTTGTTGTTGGAAAAATAAGAAGGGGGGAAGGAAGAAGTAAACAGCCCGCTTGACAACGAGCTTTTGTTTAGCATAGTTGTTTTTTTTATTTTCCCTCTAGCCGATCCTGGTTTTCATCATTTTTGTTAGTTTTGGAGTGAAAAGATGTTTTCAGAAATAGAACACCTCGAGGTCGAACGGTCATTGGACTCAAAATGGTGTACTGTGGGGGTTGGGTAAAAATTCCTGTTTTTTTGCGTCATTTGTTTACGTGTGTGTGTGTGTGTCACCATATTATTTCTCACCAACGTAGAAACTAGAAGACATTTAAAAAATAAAAAGGATATAAAAGGAGTGCCAATTTAAAAGATAGAGTAAAGGAGAAGAGGAAAAAAAAACTATGAGATTGGACCACGTGAAGAAAAAATGGAAATAGTACAATTTTGTTTGCAAAGAGAATCGTATATTCTCGTTAAATAAAATTTACGACCGAAAGTCTGTACTTCCTTCTGATTAGATAAAAACCTCAGGGTTGTGTGTTCTATCGCGTGTTAGGTGGACGCAATGTAAAGAATATCCTGTACTGTCACCCTCCCCACCCCCCCTCTCCTCTCTCTCTCCCCTGAAGGTGCACGTGCAAGCTAGGAGGGGATTAGGAGGGGAGGGAATCCCATGATATGTCACCTGTGGGTATGGGTGGTCCCCTCCCATAGGAACCCACCGACCTGGTATGGGTGGGTTTGTTTTTTGAAATGAAAAAAAATCCCTAAAGTTTGTATAAGTGCCGTGCCAAGATCAAAAAGAAGAACAACAAAACAGTTTTCTCTCTTCCCTCCTCCCCCTCCCTCCCTCCCTTAGGGCTGAAGACAATGGGATAATGGCTTTTCAGAACTGTTTAAACCTTCCTTCCCCCTGTAATCTATCATCACACACGCACATGCATTGAAGTAAGAGTGTGTGTATGTGGTGTGTGTGTGCGCGCGCGCGCGTCTCTCCTGTACATACTACACACACACACACACACACACACACACACACACACACACACACAACACACACGTCAGTGCGCTTGTCTTTTTTTTATTGCCTCAATCCGTTTTTGTCCCAAAATGAGTAGGTGTGGGATTAGCGTTTAGGTGCAAAATAGTCTGATTGGTTTAACAGACTCGGAACAAAATTTCATCAGCATCGTCATCTATCCCCCCCCCTCTCTCTCTCTCTCTCTCTCTCTCTCTCTCTCTCTCTCTCTCAACACACACACACACACACACACACACACACACACACACATGCGATCTCCATTATTCTTCTACCATTGCAGCAGGCTGGCTCAAAGCAGCTTCAGAAAAAACTGGGGGCTGACCTATTTTTTCTCTGCCCCTGAAGCCGCGGCGTCAATGAACGTGTTGCAAAACGCCAGTATGGTCTCTTGCGGGTGTCAAATTCTAGATTTTCTCAGAATGTCGGAACACTTTTTCACTGTTGAATGTTGTTTGCTGTGGTAGTAAGCCTCTTTAGATTAATATAGTGGGAATGTGTTTGTCAAGTAGTGGTGGAAGATTAAAAAACAAACAAACAAAAAAACAGCGACCAGTGAAATCAGATTTTACAACATACAGGACCAGGATCTTGTCATATCACTTTAAATCTTTTTACAATAACATTGATTGGAGTGTGTGTGTGTGTGTGTGTGTGTGTGTGTGTGTGTGTGTGTTGTGTGTGTGTGTGTGTGTGTGTGTGTGTTTTTTTAATGCAGCCAGGGAAACAAACAAAAATGAATTAAGGATTGTCTGATGAGCAAAAAGTAGTTAGAAAGAGAAAAAAAACGACAAAAAAGAAATTTCCCGTTCTTCTGCTAGAGCTCCAAGGTTCAGCAATGATGAGATTGTGCGTAGCAAATGGCTGTGCTCACCATCAAGGTAACCGCATTCTGACTTCAGAGATGTATATTGGGCATGTTCGTGTTTCCTTAACCCATCAAAGGCTGACATGAATTACTGAATCTTTGACGTGCATAATTTGATCTACTGCATATGTATATATCGAAGGGAATTAAGGTCATGGCAGGTCTGCACTTAAAGTCGACCTAGGAGATCATAAAAATTCACGCCCTTGATTCTCCAGGCGCTGCTGAGTTTTGAACCCACGACTTTATAAACCCATGGGGTTGAGGTGGAATGGTCTCAACCATTGGGCTGTGGTGTCCCTCGAATTCTTTACATGTTTGAGTATGTACATCTGGGGCTTCACCACCCCCCCCCCCCCCCCCAAAAAAAAAAGAAACAAACAACGAAACAAAGCAAAACTCAAAACAAAATGCCAGGGGCATTTTGTAAAATAGCAACATGGCTTTCAAAAAAATTGGACAGTGTTTGGGTTTTTTTGTTTCCAATTGAAATGTTTAACAAAGATGTGATAGAGACTGACAGGCGGAGATAGCGCATTTTAGCACTTTTTTAAAAAACAATGGAACTCTGGTTCATCTTTTTTCTGTTCTTTAACAATGGTATTTTAAAATGTTATTGCCCTGCAGATTGACTTTTTCCGTGTTTTTCTTTCAAAATCATTTTTTTGTACGGATTACAACAACTTTTTTTCTTCAAGCAAAACTCTCTTTAAGTGGTCTGGTACCCAATAACCAATTCTATATTTGACAAAACTTTGGCTTTAAAAAACACTTCAATTTGGATTTCTTTTTCTATTTTTTATACTTTTCTTTTAAAACAAAATTTAACGTTTCGGCTGGGAGTGAGTCCCTTATCAGTTATACTTTAATTATTGTTACTTTGAATGATGTGTTTCATGTTCGAACAACCGTAATTTATACCTATAAATACTTCTTATTGCTCTTTCTTTTACCAGGAGTCAAGTGCCTACCTCTGTTCCATGTGTTTATCACTCTGTGTGTGTGTGTGTTTGTGTGTGTGTGTGTATGTGTGTGCGTGCGTGCGTGCTGTGTGTGCGTGCGTGGGTGCATAAGTGTCTTCACAACTTGAATTCCACGCAAATAAAAGTGCAAGAACAAATTATTCTATAATCACTGCTCAGGAACAAACCATTTTTATTTCCATTTCAGCAGATAAGCACTAATTGGTACCTATGTAACATGAGTCTAAGATTTACACAAAAAGAGGCAAAGTCATTCTGGAGGAACCTTTCAAGACAGCAAAAGCAAAAATATGTTCTGCACAACAGGTTTACCCGCAGGGTGCTTACTGAAAATACCACCCTCTGAATAATAGTTGGGGTTTATTTGTTTGATTTGTTAATATGCCAGGAGGACCATTGCTAGACTTCTTCTTCAGTGGGTGCTTATGTTGGGATTTTTTCCAGATTAAATGATACACAGATGCCCCCTGTACAAAATATATTTCGTGCACGTTATGACACCCACAGCAACAAAAGAGTTGTCTGTCCATAGTGAAATCTGTAGAGAAAAGATCACTTGCACAGGAATCACAAGGGAAACAAATCCACATAATGACAGTAATTTTTTTTTAAAGAAGAATAAAAGATAAACAAATCGCTTTTCTCTTGTGGGGAAGCTTTCTTCTCAGGGAGAGTAGTCCAAGTTTTACGCGGAGAAATCTGTCAGTACCAAAAGTGGTATACAATTTTCTTGACAGGTTTCAGCAGAGTCTTTTTTTTAATCATTGTCTGAAACGATGGATATAGTGTGTTTTGATTGAGATCATTCAAGTATGTTTCTTTAATCAGTGACTTGATCCAGGTGTTTAAATTTGGGGTGGGGTGGGTTTTTTGTTGTTGTTGTTTTTGCTTTTAATTTTCTTTTTTTTTCTTTTTTTAGGGGGGGGTATTGTTGGCTTGGTTTTTTGGGGTTTGAGAGGTTTGTTGTGTCCTCTGTTTGCTTTGTGTTGTTTTGGTTTTGGTTTTGTTGTTGTTGCTGTTTTTGGTTGAAGTTGTTTTGTGTGTGTGTGTGTGTGTGTGTGTGTGTGTGTGTGTGTGTGTTGTGTGTGTGTGTGTGTGTGTGTGTGTGTGTGTGTGTGTGTGCTTGTTGTTGTTGTTATTGTTGTTGTTGTTTGTTTTTTTTTGGGGGGGGCGTCTTAACACACTAAGGATTTGTGGAGATCAAAGTTGAAAGTAATCACATCGTGATGTCCCTCACTCACTGCTGTCATCCCGCCTGATGGATTCAATCCATCGTATTGTTTCTTACTACCTCACTCATTGTCCTAGCCATCGGGAGTCTTGGATATTGTCACTGATACTGTCATTATCAGCATGTTTGTAGTTGCCACAGTTTGTCATCATCACAATATTTTCTACTGCTAGTACAGAGTATGTCATCATTGCTTTTGTGACAGTCGGGGATTGTTTTTATCACAACACTTGTGACTGCTGAGAAAGACAGAAGTCATTGTCCTGTTTTCATGATTGTCATCAGTGATTGTATCATCACTCCAGTAGGTGCTGACCTGAATAATCTTATCTAAAATTATCTCGTCTGCATTTGTTTTGTTATTGTAATTAATACACTGACAATGCCTTTGCCCAAGAGTTTTTTTTATTGCCATAGTAAAAAAAAAAAAAAAAAAAAAAAAAAAAAAAGTGCGACATGGTGGAAGCAGCAGTAGCTTCTGATTTTAAGTGCCCATGTGTTAAATCAAATGGATCTTTATTGATGGAAAAAGATAAAGTTTACACAACTTTTTTTTTCATCCTGCATATTGTATGCGTGTGAGTGTGTGTGAGTGTGTGTGTGTGTGTGTGTGTGTGTGTGTGTGTGTGTGTGTGTGTGTGTGTGTGTGTGTGTGTGTGTGTGCACGCACGCACGCACGCACGCACATTCCCATGCTAGTAAGAATTGAGGATTAGTACTTTCAGGAAGGTATATGTGCATGATTGCACTGCATGTAATGCATTCGAATTACGGATGCTTCTAACAAAATCTGAAGAAATAATACGTGAGATGGTTACTTATCAGACTTACACGAGGTTACATCAACCAGAGGCTACACTGAACAACAAAAACGTAGGACCTTTACTGTGCTAGATTTTCGGACCTACTGTAATATCTTGACTTTTTTCTTTTTATCGTTATTTTTATGGGTGTTCTTTTTATCAGAATTCATTCTCTTGTGCATACTTCTCACTGCCTACTTTTTTGCTATGCATATATATTTTTTAACATAATTGTTCATCTACATTTTGTTCTTACCTTTACATCAAAACTGCCTGTTTAATTGCAGTGACTTTTGAAGGTATGATCTAAAACAACTATTTGTTGTAACAAGAGTTTCCAGACATTTTGCTTTTACAGTTTGAGCAAATTGATGTGTAACAGCTGCCAATTATAAAGACTTAGCCTTTTATTGCTGTTGAGCATACACTAAGATTTTAGATTGTTGTCCTCTTTTGTAAGTGTGTATTTGTATGAGTTTCTGTATAAAACTTAGTTTAAACCGTGTCTTGACAGTAGCAGCAGCATTGATGATGCTGATAACAGTGATGCAAATGATGATGTCAAGGATAACAAACAGCAATTGATAATAATGATAAGAAGAAAAAGGCTGATTGTAATGATGAATACCGTAAATGATGATTTTTTTTTAAAAAACCCAGTTGTAATGATGCACAGCAAAATCAATTAAGGAACTGTTATCAACATAGTCTTGCGTCACCAACTGACTCAGGCGTAAGGAAATTAACGCCATCATCATGAACATGACAAACATGCAACAAATAAAAAAAATTGATATCTTGGCAACTCTGTGGGTCATCCTTCCTCCATAAATGTACACCCTCAAGTGCTCTTGCAAAGAGGAAGTCTACGAACAAAAGTCAAGCATAGGACCAGAGAGTAAATTGAAAAAGAAACCCTTTCTGTGGGGTCTGTTAGACACTGTGATCCAGAAAGTTACACCAATCATTAGAAATGTGGGATCCTGTTTTATCATAAAGCCATTTTTGGACCCAATGTCGCCTAAACACACACACACACACACACACACACACACACACACACACACACACACACACACACACACAGATGTGTAAACTATGATCCTGTTTCGTCATAAAGTCATACAGAGGAAGAGAGAGACAGTGGGGGGGAGGGGGGGGGCTGGAGGAAGATGTGATTACACTAGATAGATGATAAACCAGCAAAACACAATATCATGGTGAACAACAGGGCTATAACACACGGACCCCTGTAACACAAAGCGTGCTCTCGGCTCATATCCTGAATGATGTTTCCTGTGTTAAGTACAATCAAAAGTTGTTTTTTTTATCTTTTCTTCCATCCCTATTTTCCAAAAAAAGTGATAAGCAATACAACCTCCATGCTAATCAAGAACAGACAAAAACACGAACTGTGCAGAGAAAGGCAGCAAATATTCAGTTATAAATGTGTGACATACATTGATGCAAACAAGAACGTATGCTTACATTTTTGGAGAATGTGTGTTACCATAGTTTTGCTTGCTGGCTCCCTCCCTCTCTCTCTCTCTCTCTCTCTGGGAGCTCTCTCCCCTCTCTCTCTCTCTCTGGGAGCTCTCTCTCCAAGCTCTCTCTCTCTCTCTCTCTCTCTCTCTCTCGCTGAGGCACGCAGTTGCTGCGACCCAGTGAACTCTTGCGTGGGTCACGCTGTCAGTCCAGTGCAGATGACCTTCAACTGACGAGGCCAGCAGGAAAGTTGGAAAACAGGGATGGGACAAGGACTTGTCCCGGGACTGTGTAAGAACAATTAGGCCCCATGCTGCTCCACTAAACACTGTTTTAACGGTCTGTTTTTATCACGTCAGTACCACCTATATTCCTTTTTTGGGAAATGTGGGGTTGTGTCATTCCATCCCCTAACGTTTCTGCAATGTCCTGTCTACATATATTATGTTAATGTGTTCTACATTATTTATCAAATCGTGATATACACTTCTCTTTTTTTGGGGGGAGGGGGTGTGACACCCAGAGAGAGAGAGAGACAGAGACACACACACCTGCAGGCGCGCCGGCGCGCACACACACACACTGTTCTCTAATATGTGGGCATCTATCTATTTATTCTCATATGCCCTTCCCTTAAACAAGAATCCATCGTTATTGCATGTTACATATAAATAAAACAAAATTTCATTTCTGATGGTCATGAATCGCCACCAGGTTTGAAAACAATTCCACCTGGCCATTTTGGATAGCAAATTCCCTATGTGAAAGCTACAACAGACATCTGCTCTATCCTAAAAGCTTTATTCACTAGCGGTTATTCACTACTGGGTGTGTTGGTTGTACATGAGGGGAGCGAGCACTGGAGCTGTGTTTGTTGGAGCTTCATGCCCAACTCTACACTGTCTGCAAAGCACAGTCCTGGGGGAGCTGGTTTGGATCAATACGGTGTCACTAGAGAGTGTGGCAGTACTAAAAGTTTAAAACACTGCAAATTTGTGAAAAGGACTTTTTCCCAACTGGAGGTGACGGGATCAAAGCCCAGGACAGTTGTGGGCCTAGGATGTTGATCAGAAAATGCTAAACTAACCGCCAGAACTTCCAGTGCGATTTTCACACGGCACAAGTCACTTGTCCTTGGGATATTGATCCAAATCATTCACTTGAAGCTTTTCCTCTGAGAAAAGCGGACTTTTGCTTCAGTTTAGCATGGAACTGAAACATTCTCCATTGCAGTCACCGGCGCCTCACGTGATAGCCCAGCAACCAATCAGAAGAGCGACCGGCGTAGACTTTGCCGACTGATGGCGCAGCGGCGCCTTGACCCAGTTGCCTTTGTATGACCCCATTTTTCTCCCTCCCCACTTTTCTTCACCCTCATCCAGGCCCCGCTCGGTGCATTGCCCAATAAAAATCGTGCGAGTAAACAAGTTGCCTGCCAACTCGTGAGTTCTAAAAATATGAGTATGGGGGTGGTGTGCCGGGGGGAGAGGTTGTTGACTGGAGGATGACTGTTGTATAATGCAAATTGTATTATGCATGTGATTTACTTTCCACGTGTCCTGACGTATTTGCATCTTTTTTTTTTTATACTTCTTTTGTTGATAATATTTTGCCATATGTCATACAGGGCGTGGTGGTTTGTTGTGATGTTGATTTTAATAAGCTCGCCTCAGGTTTCTCAAAGCCTGTTTTTCTTCTCCACTTTCTTTTTTTTTGTAAGAAAATAAAATCGAAACCACGTCGACATTGATTTGTCCTTCTACCCCCCCCCCTCCCCTATCCACCACTGTCTCGCTTCTGGTTCGTGTTTTTTTTTTTTTTTGGTAGGGGGAGGGGGGGTGGTACATGATATATAGTTGAACAGTACTTTTTACTGGTTTTAAAGGCATGCTTCAGTACCCTCTGTACTCCTTCAGTCAATTCTGATTGTTTAGGCCCAGCTGTGTTTGTGTTGAAAAGAAGTCTACAGTATAAGATTGTGTGATTGAATACATATGGAAGAACGAGTAAATGTAGAGGGGGAGGGGAGTCACCTTGCTATGACAAAAGGATCACAAAAGGTTATAAAAAAAAATTGCTGGGGATGTGAATCATGGTACATTACTCATATACATGGGAATGGGGGTGGTGGTGTTGTTTGACAGCAATAGTTTTTACAGAAACGAAACAATTCTAGAAACACCCAACACTTTTTTTTAAAGTTACTACTGGAACAGCTAAACACACCACACACACACACACACACACACATTCACACACGCACACAATCACACACACACACACACACACACACACATTCACACACACAACACATTCACACACACCACAACACACACACACACACACACACACACACACACACACACACACACACACACACACACACACACACACACACACACACACACAATCAGAAGAGAAAAGAGAGAGGCTAAACCCACAGAGACAGAATCCTGCTCTATCGTGTAGGAGGCAGCCATTTTGGCCATTGCATCACTGACGTACAGGGTCTCTGCAGTAGTAAGTAGATTTCAACATGTCCTCTACCTCTGGCTGTTCGGTGAGGGAAGTGGCTCTTTCATCAGCTAGGAGGTGATCGAACTAGGCCTTGCTTGCTTTTCGTAGGATCCCCCCTTTCACTGATTATACACAGCTTTCTGTTAGAGAATGCTCACGTCTGGAAACTTTCCCCTCCAAAATCTAACTTGAGTATCAGAAAGTATGTGTACGCAACCAGAGGCTAGTTCGTTCATGAGTTATTATATATATATATATATATATATATATATATATATATATATTGTGTGTGTGTGTGTGTGTGTGTGTGTGTGTGTGTGTGTGTGTGTGTGTGTGTGTGGTGTGATTTTTTCCATCCAATCTTGTTTATAGCCCCACTGACAACAGTGGTCTCATATGGGGATGTCACCTGGTGATTTTTTTTTTACCTCAGAGTAAAACTTTGCAACCATACACCTCACCTATTAAAACAGTATACATTTTTTAAAATCTCATATTAAAACTTAGCAACCATGTACATATTAAAACTTAGCAACCATGTACATATTAAAACAAGGTATAAAATCAACTGTACTGTCGTCCTTGTACCAACGCCTTGGCCAGCCATGAGGGTCAACCCAGGACAGTCAGCCACCAAGTTATGGGAGAACCACCTAAACCACTCATAAAATGAGATTAAAAAACCAAAGCCAAATTTCTTAAAAGCAACCCTGTTCGTAGCAACCAGCAGTGACATCTTCCTTCATACCAGATGGAAATGCCTGATGCTCTCTAGAATATAAAAACAAGAACGTTAAAATTAGTTCAATCAGTATCCATAACCAGCCTTATCTATGGGTGTTTGGGTTAAATAATGTTTATTTATTCAATAACATTATGAACATAATTAGCACAACAACATCAAGCCAGTAACTTATAAAGTGCTCCAAAACATCATCAATATTCACATGGCTGCTTAATGATCCCTACAATGACCAAAAGAAGAAGAAGAAAAAAACAGGCAAAATGACTGGATTGGATAATAACAGCATTAACATGTACAGATAATGAAACAATTGACGATTTTTCCAACAGACAGGTCTACAGCATAAATAAGCAAACGTTTGGAAAAATGCCAGTATCCCTGGCCCTTCAACCCATCAAAACAGTTAAGACATGAAAAGGTCAATGACGACAAAAGAACTAAGGACAAAACAGACATATAAACCAGCAACAAGCTGCAAGATGAGATGAAAGAACACACACAAAAACAAACAGAGAAGCCAATAAGCAAAGCAACATACAAACAAACAAATAAAACATCAAACAAACAAATAAAACATCAACAAACACAGACAAAGACCAGAGAGATAAGTGGAAACAGGTGGAGAAAATGTTAAGTCATGGGAAAGGTTAGTCCAACACTGAGTGTACAGAGCTCAAGGGCGGTTAATTGCCATAGATCAGAGCCAAAACCATGACACACACACACACACACACACACACACACACACACAATTATGAACATATACAAACATCTCTCATGCACACCATGTACATTAATGCAGATACTATTGATACTCATAGCAAAAACAAGCTTTAGAGCTAACAAGGAAATAAGTCAGAGTTCTTTGATTACTAGAACTTCAAGAAGAGACCTTCTTTACCTCTAAGCTAAGCAGTATTTACAATTCATCTGAAGGTCAGGCTCTAATTGTAGTCAAGTGTCAGGAGGAGAAAACAAACGATTGGGGGTTGGGGGGGGGGGGTTGGAGCAGAACCTCCCCCTGGTGACGTTTTCCACCACCACTGGCTTATTAGTGCATGAAGGTCAGGGCTCCCCTGTTTACTGACACCACACACCAACCCTCAGGGACAATGGGGAAGAAAAGAGGGGGGGGGGGGGGGGGTTCTGGGGGAAGGTGGATGGGGGGGGGGGGCTGTCTTATGTAGCTTCAGTTTATTAGTTTTGTTTTCACTCATTGGCTACAAGACTTATCGTTTGAGGCAGCCGAAGGAATTATCGTCCTTGTTTGTGGTTGTTTTTGCTTCTCTCTCTCTCTCTCTCTCTCTCTCTCTCTCTCTCTCTCTCTCTCTGACCCCAATTTCTTACAGCACAACCTTTTACTGTTGCTAGTTTTTTCATGCACACCTCCCCCCCCCCTTTGTTCGTGTGTGTGTGTGTGTGTGTGTGTGTGTGTGTGTGTGTGTGTGTGTGTTGTGTGTGTCTCTCTCTCTCTATCTCTCCTCTCTCTCTCCTCTCTCTCTCTCTCTCTCTCTCTCTCTCTCTCACACACACACACACACACACACACACACAGAGCGTGTGCGCCACACACACACACACACACACACACAACCACACACACACACACACACACACACACACACACACACACACACACACACATATCCCTAAAAAGGTTTACGGGCAAAAACACCATTACAGCCTTTTCTCCCTCAACCATTTTTTGTTGGGGGGGGGGGGGGGGGGGTACTTTGACACTATTCTTGCTATAACCTTGAAAATGAACTATTCCAATTCAGTTTTATTTTGAACCAGTTGTCCCTGTATTTATGGAGTCATTTGTCTGCTTTTGTGCACAGATGTCAATGACACTCACCAAATGGTAGCCATGAATAAAAAATAAAGGGATCAACCATGGTCACATACGGGGCTCAATGAAACCATTGAAAAAGAGAGGGGAGTGGTAATGATGAGAAAGAGGGGGAGGGTGGATGGGTGGGTGTGGGGGGGGGGGATTCAGGTAACAGCAGTTTTGTGAAGCACTGAAAGCAAGGGTTATTGTTTTCAACAGCTTGTGGAGTGGGACAGAAACAAGTACAGACTTGTTGTTTCCTGTCTAATAGAAAAGCAAGTAGAGACTTTTCTGTCGATAGAAGCAAGTAGAGACTTTTCTGTCGATAGAAGCAAGTAGAGGCTTTTCTGTCGATAGAAGCAAGTACAGACTTTTCTGTTGATAGATCCAAGCAAACATTTTCTGTTTCCTGTCCAACAGAAGCAATTAGAGACTTTTCTGTTTCCTGTGGTCATTGAACAAACTGGTGGATTAGATACTGGCCCCCTTTTCTTTGTTGCCTTTGTGAATTTGTCAGTGAGTCATGCATTAAAGTTGTGTTTGCTATCCACTCCTTTTTCTGTTGTCTCTGTTTTGCTCTGTTTTTATCCATATATCCATCTATGCGTTGGTTCATTTCTCATCTAATTTCATTTCCAGTTAATTTTTTTGTTGTTGTCAGGCATATCATTACCATAGACTTTTTTTTAAAAAACTGGGTAAACTCTTACTACTCCCATTTCTTCAGCCTTTAGCCTTTAGAGAGGTAGCGTTGCCCTCCTGGTACGGTAAGTCTATCCCCTTTGTCCTCGTTCTGCTCACCCCTGTCCTGATAACACTGGGAACTACGCGCTATCTACATCTTCCTGCCACACAGCGTGGGCCGATAACAAAGAAAAGAAAAGAAAAGAAAGCCAACTCCAGGGAAAAAAACTAACAGCATAGACAGCGGAGCTGTACTAGGAGTGCAGCACCACAGCGCAGTGTGAACGACCGGTCAGCAGCAGCTATTGTGGAAAACACAAAGCAACCAATCTGAACTGACAGCAATAGAGGTCGTTGACAGACTTTGTCAACATCGAACTCTGACGTCAGAATCAGCGCCTTGAATGTATCTCTGTGTGTGTAGCAGCCTGTAGGCTGATGGTAATCATGATGACCACCTTTGCTTCTCTCTCTTCTCTCTTCTCTTCTCGGCTCTCTGGCACAGTGTCAGTAATGATCACACCATTTCTCGCTGGATTGTAGGCTGTAGCCCCAAATTACATCACCCAGCAAAAATATAGCTTTGGCTGCCAGTCATGGTGAGGCGAGGGGACGGGGGGACGGGGGGGGGGGGGACGGGGGGGGGGGGGGGGGGGGCAGTGAGGTCTCCCAGAATCTGTTTGAAAAGGTGATGTGTTCTGACTTTTTGTTGCTGGAGGTCGACAGCTTGTTGATCTTGGTCACAGGTGGTTTTTTGTCTTGTTTTTGTTGTGTGTTTTTTCGGGGGGTGGGGGGGTGTAATAGTTTGGGGGCTTTTTGATGTTGGTCTTTTTTTTTTTTTTTTTGGGGGGGGGTCCTGGTATGTGCCAAGTTTATTGTACATGTATTGCGATGCATTGTGTTGTGTTTAGTTGTAATGTATTGTTTTGTGTTGTGTTTAGTTGTGATGTCTTGCTTTGTGTTGTATAGAATTGTATATGACGTACAGTCAGGGCAGATTTCTGTATCAACAACCACGACCCATGATCATGACAGCGGGACTTCAGTTCTCTCCCATATCCATTATTTTGTCTGCCTACCAACTTTGATAGAGCTGTATCACATTTCCTTGAACTCTAACTAGGTCTTTCTTGAAGGCTTTTTTTTTTACATCTGGAAATGTCTAGTACACTATGCTGTTGTTTCCGAGTTGGGTTTTTTTTTATATTAAATAATCATACCTTTTTTTCAAAACCTAAAATACTGTCATGAAACAAAATAGGGTAGAACAGAAATAACGTTTATCAAGAAAGCTACATCTTGAGGAAAGCTGCTGTAGGACTGATACAGGAATGTGTGTTCTAGAATGGTACTCTCCCTCTGTACTGCTGTAGCAATAGCCTTCCTCGGGGTAACGGGTTCTGCTACAAAGACTTGGCAGAGGAAGAGTGGGGAACAAGGACTGTAATGAGTAATCATGGTATTGTTGCCAGTGACCTCTCCCTATTGTCTTGGTTTCCATTCCTTGCTGGGAAATCAATCCGCGTTGCCAATAGTCACAGAATACCTTTGTCTGTTCTCTGACAGTCACAATGGAGTCAAAATGCTTGACTAGACTCAAAGACTAGACTAGACTAGACTTGATTAAACTAGACTTTATCCTTCCTTACCGTACCTTATCCTCCTACCTTACCCTAACCTACCCTACTATACTATACTATGCTATACTACGCTATATACATATACTATACTATACTATACTATACTATACTATACTATACTATACTATACTATACTAATACTAAACTATATTCAAATAACTGACTAACCTTCTGATACAATACTGCACTAAACCTATTATTCTATATATACTGCACTAAATCCTTACATAATGTCTATATTTATCATATATCTTTACTTTACTAACTATACTGTACTGTACTGTACTGCACTGCACTGCACTGCACCGCACCGCACCGCACCGCACCGCACCGCACCATACCATACCATACCATACCATACCATACCATACCATACCATACCATACCATACCATACTATACTATACTATACTATACTATACTATCTATACTATACTATACTATACTATACTATACTATACTATACTGTTCAAAGTTATTCAGAAATAAACTAGATCTACCTCTTGATCGAAGCTGCTCGAGGGCTGACAAAAAAAATTATCAGTTCAATATAGCCCCGTCTCTAGCGGGTGGGTGTAGGGGTGTTTTACTGTCCTGTCCGAGAAGTGCCCTGTACATGAAATGTGTTCTGATAAGTGTTGTCATCGCCATTGTCTCTTTATCTTTTGCTAACAATCATTGTATTTTTCCTTTACTGGCATCAGACAGTAACAGTTTCAATTTTACAGAAATTTTTTTCACTCCACACTTACTCCTGTCGGGATAATGATCATTGCTGTGTTACGACGTAACAGCCCCATAATAAATGGCCTCTGCAGTCGCAGGGCTAAAAAAAAACATGATTGGATTGGTTACTTGCTGCTGCAATTACTGCAAACTTACAGCTGCTACTACTACTTCTAATACTGCTACTGCTACTACTATTATTGCTACTACTTCTACTGCTCCAGCTGCTATTACTGCTACTACTAGGGCTATTACTACTAGTATACTACTACAACTTCTACAGCTGCTATTACTGCTACTACTAGGGCTATTACTACTAGTATACTACTACAACTTCTACTACGCTGCTACCACTACTATAACTCCTACTACTACTACTATTACTGTTTGCATCATCTGCTGCAAACTACTACTACTACTACTACTACTACTACTACTACATACTACTACTACTACTACTACTACTACTACTACTTCTACAATTTCTGCCGCTGCTACAACTACTGCTGCTGCTACTTCTTCTCTACTTCTATTACTGATGCTACTACTAAAACTACTGTTGCTGCTGCTTCTACTTCTACTACTACTACTACTGCTGCTGCTGCTGCTACTTACTACTATTACTACTACTACTACTACTACTACTGCTACTACTACTACTGACTGCTGCTGCTGCTGCTGCTGCTGCTGCTGCTGCTGCTGCTACTGCTGCTGCTACTGATGATGATGATGATGATGATGATGATGATGATGATGATGATGATGATATGATGGCCTGGTTCTTTGCATGTGAGGATCATGGAAGAAAAGAGTTTCAGTTTCTACAAGCCTTACTACTATTGCTGCTACTACTTCTTCTACTACTCCTGCTACTGCTGTTGCTACTCTCCCCCTCTTCCTACTACCACTACTACTACAATAAGTTTTATGTAAAACTTGTCTTTGATCTGTTTCCCTGCTTGGGCCTTGAACCCGAGATTTAAGTTGGAAAACAATGTTTTAAGCCTCCGACAAAGCTTTGAAGTCCAAATGAAACTTCTTCTCTGAACCTCAACAACCATTGCTGGAGGTCATAGTCAATCACAATAGGATGCACTCTGGGCCCTTACAGTGTTAATGTAAATGAGTGACAGGATCCTAAAATGTAAATGTGAAGAGGAAGAAAAGAAGGAAAACGCAAACAACCGGCCTGGGGAAAAAAACATCCAAAGATATTTTTTGTCATGTACAAGCTGTGACGTTTATGTATCAGATCAGCGTGTTGTTTTAGGACTGAAATAGGTGCAAAACAGATCCAGGTCGATCCCCATGTTCTGTCCCTAAATATTTAAATCAGTTTCATTCTTCTTTGTCTTATTGGTGTTATCTTTATTTATATTATGTACCTGGATTATTTTACTTCAGGGATAATGGAACAAGCACTCAAGTTCTACATTCATTCCCCCCCCCCCCCCTCCCCTTCTCGTGTACATGGGTTTTATCAATTTTGTCATCCATTCCCATTCCAATGGCTTATTCTTCCGAAAGGCAGAACAAGTTTTAACGTGTGCGTAAGATGTTCTGCATGTGTTCACACACGGGACCTTGGTTTATAGCATTATCCAATGGGCTTTCAGGGGAGTGGAGTCAGTGCCGATGCAACTCCAAGGGGAGTTAATGTTGAACGTCTTGATGCAGTGTAGTGAGCAACAAGAAAAACTAACCTAAGACCCCACAGTCTCCACCTTCAAAAGTGAAGTGATTTTTTCATTGCAGCTTTAATGTTATATAACTCAAGTTATTTTTTAAAAAACCAAGATTGAAACTAGTCACGATCAGGGCTGTATACAATCTTTTAATACTTTGTCTTTGAATTCCTTGGTCTTTAAACTCCGTTTTTTGCCATGTAATTGCCTTATTGTTCGCATCACAAGAAGCAGCAGTAGAAGTAGTAATGTAGTAGTGGTAAGTAGAAGTAGTTGTAGAACATAGTAGTAGTAGTAGTGAGTAGTGTAGTATAGTAGTAGTAGTAGTAGTAGTAGTAGTAGCATTGTATGTAGTAATTAGTAGTAGTAGTAGTAGTAGTAGTAGTATGTAGTAGTTAGTAGTAGTAGTAGTAGTAGTAGTAGTAGTAGTAGTAGTAGTAGTAGTAGTAGTAGTAGTAGTAGTAGTAGTAGTAGTAGTAGTAGTAGTAGTAGTAGTAGTAGTAGTAGTAGTAGTAGTAGTAGTAGTAGAAACTTGCGTTACGGCTTTGTAGTTTGCTATTCAGTCTGTGGAAACAGAACACCATATCAGCTACTACTGGTACTGCCACTACTGCTGCTGCTATTGCTTCTGCTTGGTTTTTGTATGTGTTAGTTTTGTTTTGACAAATGTTTTAAAGCAGTTACGCGTGGACCTGGCACTTAGGTGTGCCTGCATGCGTAGGCGGCATACCCCAATGCTGCATGTCTCTGTGTGTGCTGGCATACAGTAGCGCTGGTGTGAGTTCCAGACTCTTGTCAGTCACTTGTCAGAGTGTGTTTTGACTTGATGCAAATGTGTGTCAGTGCACATGCACATGAACATACGCTTCTTCCGCGTCAGGTGATCACACATATGTTGATTTCAACATACACTGACTTAACTCCCAAACATGACCGTAATTTGAACTAAGAATACTAAATACACACTTACTAAGAATACTCAATACACACTTACCAGTTGCAGACAAACAGAAGTGTAGAACAGCATTGTAGTGTAAAGTGATATAGTTCTAAAAACGCTAAAAAGTATCTGATAAAAAGCATACAAACAAGCAAACAAAAAAAACACACTGATAATAATTGAGGCAAGTGCCGACCAAATGCAGGGAACAAAGTTGTGTGGCCTTTGTAGCCTAACAATGTGACGATTCCTGCACTTGGCTTTCAACATGAAAAATACATTTTAAGTATTGTTACTGTATTTCTGTTTTTTGTTGTTGTTTTACTCCAATGCATATTGCAGTGTACACATAGTGCTTCAATCTACAGAAGAGCAGTATGTAATCATGAATGAACTGATCTGGGGAACAATGCACTGATTTATCATTCAAAGGTTGGTGTGAGTGGTCATTGTTTAATCCACCACTGTCAGATCATAACTTAAGCTGCTGACCAGACACGATTTTGCTCTACATTGCGAAACTCTCGACGCTTTTTAAGCATCTATTTTTAACCACTTAGTACACTGGAGTACGTGTGACCAGCGTGTACAAGGACATTAAAGGGAGTGCTGTGACGAGAGAAGGATGAGGGGGTGGGGGGGGGGGGGGGGCAAGAGGGAGTGAGGGCAAGGGGGGAGGGGGGGGGGTAGAGACGTGGGTGGTGTAGTAGTACATGACCCTGATGTGGCTAAACAAAGCCACTAAAAATACTGGTCATCTACAGGCATGAAGTGGCTACACTGTCACTGCCTGTTGACCTTTTGTTGCCACTACTGAAGATTGCGACAGATAAAGCCGCTCGGCTGGAGTGAGTGAGTGAGCCACTAGTGTTATAGTAGAGCTGTGTGTGGTGTGTGTGTGTGTGTGTGTGTGTCACTGGTTGGTGGCTGCCTGCATGACATGGTCCATTTTCGGTGCAGGGGACAGGATATCCGCTTGACCCCTGTCCACTGCTTTGACAGAAATGGGGATGCTGGGGTCAGTAGGTGGGCGGTAGGGACAGTGGACTTTGAGCGATAGGACCCCCACCACCCACCACCACTATGCCCACCCCGCCCCCTCCATCAACTCACATGCCTTTGTACACGTTTCATAATACCTATACTGAATGTCAGAGGCATAACTGGAAATATCCAGTTTCATGGATGAGGGAGTTACAACCACCCAAGCTTGTTTTGAGCTCATATAGTCACTATACATATTCAAAGACTACCTCTTGCAAAGGCTGAAAGTCCACAACATTGATTGCGCAAGTTCATGTACTGTTGTCATGGAAACAATCCAATATGGCTGCCAAATGTTCAGTCTTTTGACACTTTTAACTGATAGCAGATACAAGTATCGTGTTTTCACAGACATCTTTTATAACCCAAATCCTTAGACTGACTTTAAAATCATCACATCTGAACACAGCAGCTTTTAAGTCAAAACTCATCTCCTAGGTTGGAATGTAGTTACCACAATGGCCCATTAAAAACAAAAGGCTGCATATGCAGAATGTCGCCATTGGTGAACCTCGGAATTCGAGCCGTGAAACAAAACAAAACAAAACAAAACAAACAAAAACAACGACCAAAACAACCTGTAAAATGTCATGCTTTTGGCTTACGTACTCCTGTCTTATCTTGATTCCGGTTTCTGCCCTCTCACCTGGGCTTTAACTTACACAGTCCTACCAGACTCTTTTCATGGCAGGCTCAGAACCAGCACTGCACATGGAATCCTCTGCACTGTTATACCTGCCATGGGCCACAACTGCAGAAAGGGATGTTCTGGATCCTGCTCTCTGTTTCCAAATCGTATTTCACCAGTTCTGTAGGACACATATTCAACTTCTTCTTTTTTAAAGCACATAACTATTTGTTGAATTTCCCCCAGCGCCTGTAAATGGCACTAATAAAATGGTACCTGAAATCGTGTGATTAATTGTCGTACTTATTGCAATTTCCACAAGTTTTAGAAAATACACAAAAACCAACTGGATGTATGCCTTGCCTGCTCTGGACGAAATTTAACTTAAAAACACACCAGACTTTCCTGCTGTTATCACAAGAAAATGTACTTTAAAATGGTTTCTCCTGTTACTTTCTGTCGTTCTTTATCCTACGGAATCATTGGCCACGTGACTCTTAATTTCACATTTTGATATTATACGATGACTTTAAATTTGAAGTCCTATTCCAAAAAAAAATATTCCTCTTTTCTTCTTCTTCTTCTTCTTTTTCTTCTTCTTCTTCTTCTTCTTCTTCTTCTTCTTCACATTTTGATATTATACGATGACTTTAAATTTGAAGTCCTATTCCAAAAAAAATTTCCTCTTCTTCTTCTTCTTCGTCTTCGTCTTCTTCTCTTCTGTCTTCGTCGTCTTCTTCTTCTTCTCAATGGAATAATAGGTTGTGTTAGATTTATCCTTTGATGTTGTCGAGTTGTGAGTGCATCTTATCTAATATATCAACCAGTCTGGCCAAAGTGCCGTGACGAGAAGGAATAAATCTGCCGAGTCTTTTACTGCAGAATCACCAGGGTGCAAACTTGCTGAGGAGAAGAAAGCATGTTATCAGCTGACAAGAATGAATGTGATATTTCATGTATACGTCTCTCTACAACTTCACCAACGCAACTAAAAAAAAAAAAAAAAAAAAAAAAAATATTGGTTGATAATTGTGACATATTTCTTTTGAGACTATCTTTTTGTAAAAGGACTTGGTTGTGTGTTATGTGTGTGTGTGTGTGTGTGTGTGTGTGTGTGTGTGTGTGTGTGTGTGTGTGTGTGTGTGTGTGTGTGTGTGTGTGTGTGTGTGTGTTTCATTTGTAAGATGGATAGCTCAGTCTCTGTGACAAAGGCAGCTGTAGCTACAATTCCTCCCAGTCTCCATAGAGCTTCTTGGCCACTGGGGTGATAGGGGTCAGGACAGATTTTTTTCGGAATGTCCCATGTAACGGGCAGGACTGGTACATGTGGGTAAAGGATTTAAAGGGGCTGTTTCCTCAAAATATAGGAAATTTTGATTGACTCAAACTTCCGTTGAAGACCAGCTTGTAGATCTTTCATATATATGATAATCCTGCCAAAAGGCAGTCAGTTTATTGTGTATGGGGTCAGGTTCTGTTGCTGTCTTCATACTCGGATTACGAACATCTTCATTATGAGGAGAAGTCAGTGTAATATCACTTATTATTTCCAAAATCAAATAAAAGGATCTCGGCAAACTGTCATTTCATTTTAAAGAGCAGACTGTGAATTATTGTGTGTTTTGAAAATATCAGCCTTTACTTCGTTTGCATATCAGAATAGCTATCACTAATGAAAATGGGAGAGAGGAATCCATTTGAGCCCGTTATTTCCTTTTTCAGGAAAGATTAAAACAGTTTTTCACCCTTTTATTTTCTCTCCGTATCTAAACCTGTCATATTTGCACTCAATCCTATACATAATTTTTTCCTTTTAATTATTTTTATTTATTTATTTAGTATTTTTTGGGGGGTTGTTTTTGTTTGTTTGTTTGTTTTGCTTTAAGGAAGATTAAAAACGTAAAGCAGTGAACTTATCTTTACTCAGGAATCTTACAGACCAAAGTACACAGCAAAAACACAATCTTTCAGCGTCAGTTATGCCAGAGGAGGTCGTCAGGTCAAATTCTTTATGATTAAAAAAAACGCAAACAATTTGGGCTCGCTCTCTCTCTCTCTCTCTCTCTCTCTCCTCTCTCTCTCTCTCTCTCTCTCTCTCTCTCTCTCTCTCTCTCTCTCTCTCTCTCTCTCTCATAGAGGGCGCGGGCGTGTGTGTAAGGATATGAAGAATGGTGGATAAAAGATTACCTCGTGTAGCCAATAACATGTGGGTTGACTTTGACTGAAGAGGTAATACGAAATGAAAAATTAATGTCCAGGTTTCCTAGGTACATTATAAACTGTTCAATATAGTCATGATTGTACGAACAAACCCTGTGTTCAAGACAATAGATAAGTCTTACGTAATTTCACACACACACACACACACACACACACACACACACACACACACACACACACACACACACACACACACACACCACACACACACACACACACATCACCACACCACTCACTCACTCACTCACTCACTCTCAATCATTCAGGACCATAACGACTACATCCTGCACTGTCACTATCATCTTATCATTTCCTGCTTGTGCTGCACAGTGTGCGTGCGCATCAGTGGCAAGAATAAGATTTTCGGTTTGAAAATACCGAAAATTATGATTTTATAAGCATAGAATTTTTTTTTTTATATAAGGTTGGTTGTATGAATGGATATGGAGAGCGGCAGTTATAGTTATGGTTGATCATACAGATAATTATAGCTTTACATGACATATTGAAAATCTTACCTTATGCAATAGAGTGTAAACTTATTAACCATACATCGATGTGTGTGTGTGTGTGTGTGTGTGTGTGTGTGTGTGTGTGTGTGTGTGTGTGTGTGTGTGTGTGTGTGTGTGTGTGTGTGTGTGTGTGTGTGTGTGTGTGTGTGTGTGTGTGTTTTGACATTTTTTAAAGGATAAAAACTATGTCCTTTTTATCTAGTAAAGTGGCGTTTTCGTTAATTACAGCAACGAAAGAAGTGTTTTTTTTCATGTTTTCTCTTTTACTTTGTTTTATTGAATTCCAAATTCATTGTTTGCTTTACCAATTTCGGTGCTATAAAAATTCCATGTACTGTTTATTACTAATATAGTTATTATTATTATTATTATTTTATTATTATTTTTTTATTATTCATTAATTTATTATTATATTATATTATTATCATCGGTGATGGTGTTGTTGTTGTTGTTGTTGTTGTTGTTGTTGTTGTTATTATTATTTTTTATTATTATTATTATTACTGTCATTGTAATCATTGCTATATATATTGTTGCTGTGTCGTCGTTATCATTGTTAGTATTATTTCGATCAGTACTATTATTATCATCAGTATTTTTAGCAGTAGTAGTAGTATCACTATTATCATCATTATTATTGAGTGCAGACTAGCACTCGTCCCAGATTTTTTTTTTTTTTTTTTTAGCAATCCTGTCCTTTCCAAGCCTTCTCTGGACTGTCCCTCTCCTCTCCCCCGTCCTCCCCCCCCCCCCCTTTTTTTTTTTTCCTTCCATCTCTCATCGTTTTTAGATGATTTTCTTTTCAGTTTCAGTCTCTTCAAAGTTAGCTTGCATGTTAGGATTTGTCTGTTTGTTTGTTTGGCAATTTCTTCAAAGACCACCTATAATCATCTGCAAGTTATACATTTCCTCTTCCCTGTGTTTTGTTTTTGTTTCTTTTTTTATCGTTCTGTTGCATAGCCAACAGTAAAATCAACACTAACACACACACACACACACACACACACACACACACACACACACACACACACACACACACACACACACACACACACACACACAACAGCGAGAGAGAGAGAGAGGGGGGGGGGCTCTTTAATAACCGTTAACTTTGGCAATTCCGAAATAACTGAGCTAGAATTTCCAGAACTATTGTAGAAATATCTACTTGACAGTTTGCAGAAGTATAAAAAATATCAGTTTGATATAATTTGATACTTTCAGAAGGAGTGTGTGTGTGTGTGTGTGTGTGTGTGTGTGTGTGTGTGTGTGTGTGTGTGTGTGTGTGTGTGTGTGTGTGTGTGTGTGTGTGTGTGTGTGTGTGTGTGTGTGTGTGAATGCTGCATTTTGAAAAAGACAGCTTTCTTTGAAGCGTTAGGGCTAAAAAGAAAATGTCCATAACTTTTCCTCTATGTACAGCTTTGCGCCGTATATAGAAGTAAATTTAGATAATGAATTGTCATAAGATAGACTACATGTCTCTTACATATTAATTTCGTCATTATTTCGTTTAGTTTACTTGTACATATGTATATATATATATATATATATATATATATATATATATATATATATATTATATATATTATCTGTGTGTGTGTGTGTTGTGTGTGTGTGTGTGTGTGTGTGTGTGTGTGTGTGTGTGTGTGTGTGTGGTGTGTGTGTTTTCGTTTACTTTTTCTTCAATAGATATAGAATTTTTCATTAACACTAAACAAATTTATTTTTGACATTTTAGGCGGTAACAGAATCCCTGTATAAATTGAAAATATTGGTTCAACAAAAGGTTAAGATGCACAGATGTGTTCAAAAAGACTGAGGAAAAAAATATTCCCACTTGAAAATATTTTTAATCTGGGCTGTCAGGTAGGTTGTAAAGAATCTGTTATGGGTAATGATTAACTAGATGAATAAATATATTAATGATAAAAAAATAACAAAACAAATAAACAAATGAATAAGTACAGCTGATGATCAATAAGAGGAAGAAAAGTGTGACACACACCTAGGTCAACCTTTTGTTTTATTTGAGTGAAGCACACGTGGTACATTTTGGGGGATTACAACTTTAATGGGTTGGGGTTTTTTTTTCAAAGGAAACAAAAACCTTTCTTAAACTGTGTTAAAATGTTCGATAAACAACAGCAGGCTTTTAAACATTGTAAACGAAATGAAATTATGACGAAATTAGAAGCAAAAAGAAAATAATGATTATACACAATGAAATGAGATAAGATTACGTAAGATAAGATAGAAAATTAGTAAAGGTCACACCAGTGCTGTATGGCTGTTTCTATATTGTGACATAATATCGATGGCAAAAGGAACAGAATCAAACTAGCCCAGGTTATGTTCATTGGGTTTACTAACGTATCGGAAAACTTTTTTTTTGAATCTGTAATTCTGTATACAGTATGAAGACAACTTTTTGGTATTTTAAATTTACTGACTTCCGATTGAAAAGGATCGATTTCATGTCAATGAATAAATATAAAATTAACAAAGCACATGAAAGCCGGCACACACTGGGGTATGATTGCAGTGCTGGAGGAGAGAGGAGCTGGGGACAGGGAAAAACAATATGGCCTTCGAACATCAAGCAGCATCACATAAAGAACAGCAGGCATACTCGCAGGCACGTGCACGCACGCGCG
>CM060316.1:25453410-25470266 GCA_030674155.1 Stramonita haemastoma | reverse complement strand
GGCTATACACTTTTACAGTGATATATCTGACAGCACAAAAGCAGTTTCACTTTCAGAAATATCTGAATGGTTTACCACAGGGTTTTTATTTTTATCGGCTCAGCTGGGCTGCATGATCCCTTATTTTACTAGTGGTGATGGCTATAAAAGTAGTTATAATTAAGACAGGACTGAGTAGACATGATTTGATTTTCCTTTCCACACAAGCTTACAAGTAATCATGTGTGAGAGTATGTGTGACTGTGTGTGTACGTACATGACCGAATTCTGTGTGTGTGTGTGTGTGTGTGTGTGTGTGCGTGCGTGCATGTGTGCGTGCGTGCGTGCGTGCGTGCGTGTGTGTGTGGAGAGAGAGACAGGGAGAACAATATATTATAATATATGTGTACGTTGTGTATAATTTCATACCTTTTACTTACTCAGATCTATACTTACCCACATATGATATAGTTATCATGGAAAGATTGTATCTATTTCACTCTGGTATGGCCTCCAGTTTTCTGTCAGCAATCACAAGCGAGTAAGATCAGTATTGCAGTGTCTAGGAGAGAACAAAACTTGTTAACTTCTGTGACATTTGGCGATGTGTGCGTTGTGTATGTGAGAGAGAGAGTGTATGTGTCACTGTGTGTGTGTGTGTGTGTTTTAAAGGATTTCATTAAAGGATTTCATGTAGGTTTCTGTTTCCCCTGATGTGTGAGGTATGAAGGTATTGATTTTTATGTTGTAATGTTATTTGAACATGGCTTCCATCTGACACTTGAGCTAGCAATGCTGTGAGTGAATCTGCAACCTCAACCTTGTCCGACATTTACATCTCTGTGTGTGTTGTGTGTGTGCATGTGTGTGTGTGTGTGTGTGTGTGTGTGTGTGTGTGTGTGTGTGTGTGTGTGTGGTTGTTGTTGTTGTTGTCCTTATTGTTCAATCTAAAATGTATGCACGCTTGGTGAATTTGACTTTTAAAAAAAACACAGTGTTTGCACACACACACACACCCCACTGCACATACACACATGCACACACACACACATGCACACACACACACATGCACCCACTCATGAACTGTGGGCTTGTGTGTGTGTTTGAGTGAGGGAAAAAGAAGTAAAGGGAGGGGGGAGGGGATGGATGGGGCATTTCAGTGGGGTGGAAAAAAACAAACCAAAAAAACCTTGCTCTTACAGCTTTGAGAAAAGGCCATCAAGATTTTACGTATAGTTATAATACACAGTTAGCTTCTTCTATGACATTCAAAATTCGAATATAGTTTGATTATTACTATTGAAAGAGTTGTGTGTACTTTAAAACTTTTCCATCCCAACTTTTCTTTATTTAAAAAAATATAAAGAAAGAAAAGTCACCTACATATACCCATACACTGACAGAGCGATGTAAGCAGTGTTTTCTTGTTGGATCGAACAGGATAACCGGGTTCTGCTGTAGGCCTATGCTGTTAGAAACAGCTTGCATGTTCGATCAGAAGGTGACGTCACTATAAGACTTCCCCTAGGCATTTTTCACCACAAAGCCCTGTAAAAGGTCGTTTTGTTTATGAAGCCCAGTTCCCCCTAAATCTTGACTAATGTCACATCCATCGCAATAGAAGACATCCCCCATGGGGCAGCGAAGAAGCCGGGAGATGACATTTTGCGTCGTTGGCTGCAGCCAAAGTGCCGGAGACCTAGTGACATTTCTCTTGAGATTTGTTTGGCTAAGAGGCTGCATCCTTTGCAGGGCCTCTCTCGCGTGGAGCGGGGAAGGAAGATGTAGGTCAGTGTCACACAATGTGGGCTCTCCCGGTGCCTTACTTTCCATGCTCACTTGGCGCTTGAGCAGACGAGAGAGCAGTCGCTGCCAGTTCAGTTCAAGCAAGCGGTTGTGTCATAGACCGTATGATATAAGAGACTGGCTGGACAGGAGGGCTATTTTTTGTGGTCAGGCAGCTGGACTCCTGTGGGGTTGTTTGTGGGAGACCTTTTGACCTGGCTCAATAGAGTGAAGATTGAATAATTTGTTTTTGTTTTTGTGGACTTTTTCTGTGGAAAAGGAGTAGAAATAAAAAACAAACAGTGGATTTGCTTCTTAGACCCAGTGTGAAGAGCATGGGTTCTCTAACTGAAGGTATGGCTTTTTCTAGTTCTATTGTGTTTCAAAATGTGAGCATTTTAAAGTAGCCAGGCATGTATTTCATTTAAAGAAAGTTTTTTTGTGAAGTGTATTTTGAGATTTGATCTCTTGCATTCCAGTAATAATATGAAGAATAGATGAGAATTGATCTCCATTTGCACATTCTCTGGAGTTTAACTTATTTTTTTAAATTTTGTAGTTGGGGAATTTTTTTTATTTGGTTTCTTTTTCTTAATTGAACCTTTCTCTCCTTTTCTTGCTGCTGTAGCCTAATAGATATTGTGAAATCTAAAGAAAAATGTAGATCATTAAAAAAAATAAATAATTTTGGGTGATGAAAATTTTAGTGATAGTAACTAAGTAGAAGGTATTTTGTATTTGTAATGAATGGATAAAGAGTTATCTATATGACTAGGCCTATATAGCAAACATTTCAATAAAAGAAACATAATATTTTGAGACATTCTAAAGATAGTAACCCAACACACACACACACACACACACACACACACACACACACACACGCACGCACGCACGCACGCACAATGAACAAAAGGAAAATAAAACCCCAACCGAATAGAAAAGTATTGTTGATTTTAGACGAGAATGGGTTTAGTAGGTCTCTGGGTTAGTGTGTCCTGACAAAGCGCTGCACATGTTAGGCCTTCAAGCACACTGTCCAATCAGAAATGGTGCGCACTTCAATTCGGGAAGAAAAAGCAGTGTCGGGGTTGAAAAATGGGATCAGTGGAAAAAGTCCTGTGTGCTTACACTCATAAACTATCTGGCAGTAAAGTTTGAAGATTGATCAGCTGACGTACATAGCCTCAGGGTTGGAAAATGAAATCAAGTGGTGAAGTTTGTACGTGTGTAAGAGGGGGGGGTCTTGTCGGTCAGTTAAAACATCTTTATTTCCTAAGACAAAAAAATAACTAACAAGTCAAGTCAAGTCAAGTCAAAATGATCTTTATTGAGGGTAAAAGATTAAGTTTACACAACTTTTTTTCATCCTGCCCTCACAAAAAAAAAATCATAAAATCATCAGAGTGAGTATGTTTTACAAAGTTATTCACTTTTTCCATCAATTTGTGAGTATGTGTGTCGTTTTATTTTGTGTTTTTCAGTGTTGTAGAACTATATACCAGGACCTCTTGCATGGTATTGATCCATATGTACAAAATATTGTTACTATACAGTATCTTGTAGCTGAAATTGAAATGTGTAAGAATACACATGTTCTTCTTGGTGAGACATGTGTTAAATTGCATTCACGAACATAACCACAAAGATGAAACAACCATCTGACTCAAAAATTGTTTCCAGCAATAAGCCCCCCCCCCCCCCCCTCCTCCTAGAAAAGACCAAAGACTAACAAACAAGGTTTGTGTGCATGCTGTTCAGTATATCACTGTTGTTCATAAGACACAGAACTGAACAGAAAATGGAAAAGTGTCAAGGAGGTCTTGCAGTTAATTGGAACTTTGTCCGGTAGTAAAGTGATGATGATGACAGTCATGACAGTGATGTGATGGGTGTGGGCGATGTGTTGCAATTTGATGGATACCGTGCTGTGTCGGGTGTGTGGGATAAAGCCAGTGGTTCACTACGGGTCCTGCTTGCGAAGGATGAGGTGATGGGGGATTGTGACCTGGTCTTTTTTCTTTTACTTTTGTCTTTAATACGTTTCCATGCTTAGAAGTTTGTTGGGATTGGCTGCCAGTTTTTGTCTTTTCTTTTTCCTTTAACTTTTTCTTTATGCTTAAATGTTTTTTTTGCTCCTATTTCTGTCTTTTCTTTTCCTACTTGTTCTTTATTCATTGTCTCTGTCTCTCTGTTCTCTCGTCCTCTCTCTCTCTCTCTCTCTCTCTCTCTCTCTCTCTCTCTCTCTCTCCTCTCTCTCTCTCTCGTTTTGACTCTCCTTCCCCTCTTCCTCTTTATCTCTTTTTTTTTTTTTCTTCCCTGCCTTCTTCCCAACTAGCCTAGTTTTTTTTTCAGTGTGTGTGTGTGACTGTATGAAACGGTATGATTGTATAACACGGCAGTATGTATGCATGTGTCATTGTGTTTGCCTGTCCTAAACAATAGTTTCTTTCTTATCACTTGGACTATTATGTGCAATGAGATAAAAAAAGAGAATGTAGTTTGAGTATAAACCTTGACTGTTAAGCATATGTATATATATATATATATATACTTTTTTTTTTTTTTTTTTTTTTTTTTTTTTTACTGAACGTGACGTGTTCTTATGATTGACAAAATGACAATGGATGATTAAATCTAATACGGAATCATGGATATTAACAAACAACTGTTTAGAGCAGACTTTTTTGAATATCCACAGTGCTGTGTGTGTGCTCACAAAAAGTGTTTCAAATGAAACATGTAATTCATTGTAAAGTATCTTTTGCTTCAGTTCACCTTCCCTTGGATGTCTCCTTTAAGCATTTTTTTTCCCGTTTCAGTCATTTAGGCATTATGTGTACATTAGGCATGCATGCACACCTTAAAAGTTAACTGAACACACATTACCTGTGTGTTGGAAGAACTTGTGATGCACACATATGGAAATTCATACATAATTTGTTTCTTCCCTTCCTCCAACTGCATTCATACACTCTTGCAAGCATGCCTACTCTTTTTTCTTCTTCCCTCTCTTTCTCTTTCTTTATCTCTGTCTCTCAATTATCAACCCCCCCCCCCCCCCCCCCACCAAAAAAAAAAACAACCCATCCCAACAACAACTAAACAAAAAATATCCATGCCCCTTCCACCCTTCTTTCTTTTCCCCCAGAACATTCAACTTTTAAAACTTGAACAGTAATGGGTTGTGTGGATGGAGACTATTAATAAACTAAAATAAAGTGTAGATTTCATTATTTCTCAGAAATGTTGAAGAATCCTGTCTTATGCTTGCAGGGGTTCTTCCGTCGCAGCATACAACAGAAAATCCAATATCGACCATGTTTGAAGAACCAGCAGTGCAATATTATGCGCGTCAACCGCAACCGATGTCAATATTGCAGGTGATTATTTTTGTTTATATATGCCTTAGTTTAATTCATTCCTTCAAAATGTCAGAAAATATGATCAAACTGATTGACATTGACCAACATATATAGTTTTTGCAAATTCATTTGTTTTTTGTTGTTCAGTGCAATCACAATGCCAATTTAAATCAAGTCGAATATGAAAAAAAAATTGAGGGTGGGGGGGGATTTCAGCTGATTTTTTAAAAAAGAATGTGAATCACTTCAAATAGCTTCAAACATATGCAAGATTTCTGCTTTCTTTTTTCTGTTCTTGCAAATGCTGTAGGTAATTTGTTTAACTTTTTAAAACTGCTTTTTTAAAATCTCAAGAAATGTGTTTTGTTTTGAGTTTCCAGAAAAGACTGGTTGTTGTTTAGGTTGTTTGTTTGAAGAATCTCAAGGACATGATGGATTTTGTTTTTGTCTGTTTCAGATTAAAAAAGTGTATTTCAGTGGGCATGTCAAGAGATGGTGAGTATGAAGTGTTTCTCTGCATACATTTAGCACATACTGTTATGATAGATAGTCTTCATGGATGCAGAACTTTTAGAAATTAAGAAGTTAAGCTTTACTTGGTGAGTTAAATTCATTGAAATATAAAGTACTTTGCCTTCAGCTTTCTTTTTACATTTTTTTTTTAAAAAATCAGTTCACAACAGGAAAAGGAGCAAGTGCACATGTAACAGTTTGTCAGTCTACTTTCTTTATGGCTAATGTATTTTACTTCTGCACTTTTTTCCAATGTTATGTTAACCACTTAATGTGTGAAGAAACGGACAGTAGGCTAACAAGAAAAAGAACATTGTAATTTCAACGAGGTGTAATACTAATTCATAGCTGAAAGATAGAAAAGTTCAAGTGGGAAGAATTTGTCCTTAAATTGCACCCAAAAATATTAACTTTTCTTTGCAGTCAGAAAGTGGCTCTCCATTGTATGACAAGAAGTCTTTTACTTTTCACTGTAGTCAGAATGATGATATTAATGTAGCTTTGAAACTGCTGTTATATAATCATATTCAGCTGTCTGATGGAAGAATGCCTTTGCACATTCCAGCTGTTCGGTTTGGACGAGTCCCAAGAAAGAGAAGATGCGCATCATCGAGCAGATGCAGCGCGTGAACTCGCAGTCCCAGTCCAATGCCCTGTCGTCGCTGCTGCAAGACGAGCATGATGTGGTGCAGTCTGTGATCAGCGCTCACCAGAAGACCTGCGAACTGTCCCTCAGCCGGGTGGTTCAGATGAGGAGCCAGGCTCTACAGCACAGTGGTTATATTAACTGCCCAGCCAACATGGTGAGAAGCCCTCCTGCTTCTGGATTCTGTGAAAGAAAGAAAAGAACTCCGCACTTAATGGTGGTAGTTTAGTGGGAGTGTACGTACATGTGTGTACATATAATTATGCAAAGTGACTTGCTTTACTGATTAGGTCGAACTTGAATTCGGACTAGCAAAAAAGCATGACATGGCAGAGAATGTCTTTATGCAGAGAAATTGAGCTGACCAGCTGCACTAGTTATTTTTTTGTGCCCGCAGATATGTTAAAAATCCTGTTGATCCACAATTTAGAACAAATGAAAGGGGTTAACTATTTTGATAAAAGGTGGATGTAATACTGTTAGATTTTGGGTGATCTTCCTCATGGTTTGCTATGTTGAACTTGAAGATTAGCTGCTTGAACTTTTTTGGGGGGAGGGGGTTAAACACAAGATATGCAGGGTAGAACTTTATTCTATTTTGCCAAATATGGTTTATTATTTTTTTTTATAGATTTTTTCCTTCTTTTTTGTTGATATCACTATTCCGACACAGGTCATTACTGCATTACTTTGACCTAAGTCGACTCTTCATCAGTTTTACATGAGTAGTTGTGGGATGGTGGTTATAGTCGTTTAGCCTTAATGGGCAAGCTGTTAGTGTATTGTCTGTGCTTTGTGTTGTTGCAGGCTTGTCCTCTGAACAACCACCTGGCTCAGGATGCCAACAAAAATGATCTGGATGAGTTCTCCGAGAGTTTCACACCTGCCATCAAATCAGTTGTGGACTTTGCCAAAGGCATCCCAGGGTTCACGCTTCTCAACCAAGATGATCAGGTCACTTTGCTCAAGGTAGGTGTACCCCACAGTCATTTATGTAGAATATTTTGTATGGTAATACCATGTATTAGTCTGTGTCTGCGTACCAATATGTGTTTGTGATAGCATGCAGATGAGCAGGTGTTATGGGGATCATAAATGTGAAAGTTGATAGAGGCTAGTGACTAGGTTGGTACAAAGAATACCTGGTTTGGGGAAAGTCTTAGCCTAGGAAAGATCTGATCGTTTATCAACTTGACATGTTAAAAGTGCTGGAATTTACTTGAGAATATTGATGCATGTTTTCACTTGCATATACACTTGCAGGTGTCAATGAACTTTCAACTTTTTTGTTGTAAAAAAAAAAAAAGATTCATGAGCAATGCTGTGACATTGTCATTGAGTGACAAATGGGTGCTGTGCCATGTGTTTTAGGCTGGAACATTTGAAGTGTTGCTGGTGCGTCTGGCCTGTCTCTTTGACCCTGAGACCAGCACCATGATGTTCACCGGGGGACATCTGTACCGACGAAATCCATCGACTGTGAGTAACAGTTTCTTTGTCCTGGTTCATCAGATACTCTGATGTATGCGTGCACATACATATGCGTGTGTCCTCAATCATCTAATGCATGCACATGCATGTGTATGCTCATAAGGATGCTCACACGCACATGTACAAACACATTGATAATACCTTGAGAATAATTGTAGATGAGAAGAATATTTTTGATGTCTGTCATTAAGAATGTTTTCTATTATAAGACTGATAAAAAAGATTAAAAACAAAAATGGAAATACCTGTATAAGATTTTTTTTTTTTTCATTATCTCGGGAGAGGAAATATTTCTTGCACTGCAGTTTTTTAAAAGATATCTTCAGTTTTGGACTGAAAAAATAAACCAGCTACAAAAAGCCAGGTATTACAAGATTAGCAAAAGAAGTTTTATCTGAAGAAAGCATTTTGAAGCATTGACAGCCTCCTTGTATAATATAAGTTTTGGTTTTTAAAATGGAAATCATCCCAGATAAACCCAGCCTAAGGTTAACACGCTACATGGCAAAGTTTGGGTGGTGCAGGTGACGACAGGGGAAGGGTTCCTCCTGGACTCCATGTTTGACTTTGCGGAGCGCTTCAACAAGATGTACCTGACTGACGAGGAGCTGGCCCTCTTCTCCGCCATCGTGCTGCTCTCTCCAGGTATGTAGGAGCTGGCTCTCTCTGGGGAGGAAAATAATGAGAGCCTGATAGGGCTGTACTAATGCAGGATTGATGGATAGCATTGATCATGATGTCAGCATCCCATGTGATCACAGCGCTGTAAGAATGGACTTTGGGTGGGTTGTTATCCGTGGAAAATATGAGCGTACAGGGGAGTAGTAACACCATCTGTGGATAATTTGACCCCTCTTTCCACACCCCCCACCCCACCCCCCCCAATGAGAACTTTGTGACCAGATCTGAAGAAAAGTGGCATTGAACCGTCGGAATTCTAAAGGTGTCTGTTGTTGTTTATGATTTATTGACTCAATAAAAATGCTATGAAAGAAAATAATTATAACTACTGCAGATCTTTTTTTTTCACTTCATAAGTGTAAGGGGTACAGTTATGTAGGGAGGGAAGCCAGTTCTGATGCTCTCAAGGTGGCATATAGTGTGTGTTTGTGTGTGGCACAGATCGGCCAGGTCTTCGGAACTTGGAGCAAGTGGAGCGCATCCAGAGCAAGCTGACGCAGGCACTGCAGAACATGATCAACCTCAACCACAAGGAAGACTCCACTCTCTTTGCCAAACTGCTCATGAAGTCTTCAGACCTACGCACCCTGAACACTCTGCACTCCGAAAAATCCATTGGTAAGCAAGAGAAGATCCATGGGAGAAGGGTGAAGATTTCTGTTAGCCTGTTGTTGACATCTTGGAAACTGTTCATTTCAATAAACATGAACTGCCAAACCCTGTCCAGCCAGACTGCTCTGCATTTAGAGGCCAAATGAATTGCATGGGTGTAACTCTGCAGTCATTTAATGAGAAACTTGTCTTTTGAAAATCCAGCTATGACAGTAAACAATAAAATGGAATTTTCACTGGTTGAGACAAATAAAACATCTGATTTACATAAGGTACCATCAGACTTTTTGTTGTAATTTTCAAATTTCTGACCATGTTCCTTGCCATGGGCCTGAATAACTCACGCATGACATGAGCATCTGTATATTTATACACACACCCTTCCACAAAGACACAACATGAAAAACCTCCTGTATGTTTGCAGGTCAGACCACTCCTCGATTTGAGAGACGAGAGCGCCACAACACTGAGGAATCCGACATGGATTTCCAGGACTCCATGAGTGCTGTGTAAGTTTTGCTGTGGGTTTGCAGACTGAATGGGAAAAGTGCTTTGGTAGCAGTAAAGGTGGGAAACAGGTGTGTTGAACTTCTTTAGAATTGATGTTAATGCAGTGTACATAATGAAAGATTATTGATTAAAAAAAAAGTTTCCAGTTTTTCTCTTGTCAAATTCATCAGGGGTTAAAATGGTTTTTAAAGGGTCTTTTCATAGCTTGTAATAAGATGTAGTGGAGCTCTATAGAAAAAAAAACTTACACATTTTATCAAGTTTGCTTTGACTTAGCAGAAAGTTGTGGAATAAACAGAACTTTTTTGTTGTTGTTGTCTAGCCTTTGAAAACAGAAATTATGGTTGGGAGTTGATGTTTCATCTAGGGAAGTTATCAGATTAGGATTGTTTTAAATGCAAAAAAGAAAAAAGAAGAAGATATATGAATTTTATCATATCTTTGTTTTCTTCCCTTTCTTTTTTGATGTTGTGAAATAAAGCATTCTAGGCTGTGACTGTGATGGGTACCGGGTGTTTTTGCAGGTCTGGCCGTTCCTCCCCCACCCCATCTGAAGTGTCCAACATGACGTACACGTCAGGGTCGTTCAGTGACACGTGTTCCCTGGAGAGCGGCAGCATCGGGCCCCTGTCTTCCCAGAGGATCCCTCTGGAGGCAGCAGCACACCAGCAGGTCAGTCAATGGACACATCAAATCAAATCAAATTCTTTGGTTGGCAGTAACAAACACTCACTCTTGTAGGAACTCTTAGTGACTGCAAGCTTGGAGTCTTGTTTCAACATGGACTTTTTTTTTTATTACTCCTTTGCCATAAATGGTGGCCTGGGTGCGGGTCTTGTGGATGATGGGACAAACTTAAGGTCCAGTATGCAACATGTATTTAGGTGTGTAAAAACAACATGGAAAAGAAAAAAGAAAAAAAACTTTTTTTTAAAAAACCAACAAAAACCAGTAGACTTGTACAGGTTGTGATCAAATAGTTTTTAGTGTTTTCTTGGACATATATTATAATGAAAGAACAACTCCCCCCACCCCCCACCTGAAAAGTTGAGGCATTCAAGAGCTGTTTGCAAAGCATGACTTGTCACCTGTTCTGTTGCGTGCAGGTGGTGTTGCGCACTCCCTATGGGACATTTTACCGGGAGGAGATGAGTGGCTTCTATGGCCTGGTGCCCGATCAGCCACGACGCCGCTGCAACACCTGGACAGGGACACCCTCACCCGCCCCCGCCTCCACACCATCGAGGAGGGCAACCGCCGCCGCTACACGCTGGACAGGGACTACATCAACAAGATGGTGAACAGGCTCAGTGACAAGCTAGAAAAGAGGACAGCCATCCGAGGCGACAGCGTCCCTCCTTCCATCTCCTCCAGCGCGGCCTCCAGCCCCATTCCAGAAGAGTACGGTGGTGCCAGCAACTTTATCCCCATCTCCACCGCCGAACAGACCCTGGGCATGACCCGCACCTCTCCTGTGGCCAACCCTGAAGCCCTGATGGGCCAGCCCTACGGGTCCTCCCCGTCCTCGCCCCGACCCAGGTCCGGGTCTTTCGGCACGGATGACTACGAGCAGCGGCGGCGGTGCTACAGCTTCCACCTGAACAGTGAGGGGCGGGCCTCCCGCCAGGCGCTGCACCAGAAGATGATGGTGGCCGAGCGGGAGCGCCACTCCCCGGAGACGCAGCACTACCTGTGTGCGGAGCAGAGGCGCGGCAGCATCGGGGCAGCCTGTGGCCTGCACGCCAGGAAGAGGTCTCTGCTGGTGGACAGGCACCCCTCCTACCTCGCCTGCTCCCCCGATGGTCTGCGGCAGAATGTGACCGAGAAGCGAATGCTGTCGTCTGTGGCAGGAGTTAAGGTGTGTTTCATGGTGTTATGTGCAGGTGTAAAGGTGTGTTTTGTGGTAGTATGTGTGGGTGTAAAAGTGTTTTATGGTGTTATATGTGTCTGGGTTCTTGTCTTCATGGACAGGGTGTGGATAAAGGAGATTTGTATGTCATTATTTATTTCTGCTTCACAATGTTCCTTGTAATTCCAGCTATTAAAATGGTATTGAAATCTAATGATGTTTACACTTACTGTCTGGAGATTTGCATGGTTTGATTTCATTAAATACTCTGCTATCCAGAATCAGGAAAATTTTAGAACTGAAACTTGCTTGATGTGAATAAAAGGAATATATGCTAGCGCTAATTTGCATATATGTCACACCTTAGGAAGCTGAGCCATTTCATGTTTATGAATTTATGTGATTGACTGATTTGATGCCAGAGCTGTGTGTTGGATGTCCCTGGAACTGAAGGGTATGTGTCTTTGTTTCAGCACATGATGTCGGAGGCTCCAATCTATGGAAGGACCCTAACCCCAACTCCCTCAGCCCCAACATGATGCAGCGCCGGGCAGTTCCCACAGGATCCCTGGGGTTCAGTCCTCCAGCCTCCGTGTTCTCCAACATCAGTCCCCCGGGCAGTGAAGACGGCTCTGTGTGCTCCCAGTCAGACCTCAGAGCCCAGCCTGTCGCCAAAGTGGAGGGTGCTCCCGTGGCCTCAGCCACAGTCACCAGCAAGGACGTGGGCAAACATTCCATCCGAGAACTGATCGTCCCCGGCATCCAGAACCCGCCTGTGGGGTTACTGGGCGTCTCACCACACCAGGAGTCGGAAGGTCAGAGTGAAACATTCGGACACAAGAAGTTTGACAAGTTCCGCAAAACCCCGGTGGCCAGCACAGGGGAAGAGGTGAGCAGCAGTGAGCGAGACCAAGCGAGCGGAGCCGAGCGGCCGACTGCCAGGAGGTGGACATGAAGGAAGAGGAGGGGGAGGCAGCTGGGTCCCGAACCTCCCCCATGACCCACCCCGACTCCTCCAGCAGCAGCAGCTCTGTCATGGACGGGGCAGACAGAAACATTCCAAACGCTCCGCGAAAGATGCCCACCCCAACCTCCTGGCCTATCTCAATTCCCCGGCACAGGCAGGCAATGCAGGGCCGTCCTCCTCCTCCTCCTATGTCCCTTCTTCCTCGTACTCTGCGTATCCATGGCAGATGGTGCCAGCTCAGCAGCAGCCTGTGGGTAAAGAGGGTGCCTCCTCCATGCTATCGTCTGTGGTGTCCACACAGCAAACCCTGGTGGAGGCAGCTTGGTGGACAAGAACAGCAGCAAGGAACAGCTGCATGCTGCCACCATGTCCAACCTGAAGGAGAAGTTGATGCGCAAGTTTGACAGCTCGGAGAACCTGCACAAGCTTTCCGCCGTGGCCAGTGCGTGTCTGCAGCTACAGCTTCGTGTGAGTGTTCCTGTGGTGCTCTGGTTCATTCAGACATTGTGCCGTGTATACTGGGGAAGTTAACTTTAGTTGACCTGTTATTTCAAGTTATAACATAGACTTTTTCTTAAATGGGCCACCTTAATTTCCTGATTGTTGTGACAGGAGGAAGCATATTGAAGGACTATTGTTCCAGTAAAAATGTATTGTAGTTGAATGTTTTTCCTTTAGTAATTACAGCTGGGAGTTTGTAGTTGTTGCATTTTCCATTTATCTTTTCACACCTCAGCTGTATTTGAACTAGTTTATTCACATTTTACCAAATCGTTGTTTTTGCCAATGAACATACTGCAGAGTGTTTAATGGAATACACCCATGTTTTTTCAGTGTTGGACAGTGAGCTGAAGCGAGAGCGGCAGTCCCCGGAAGCGCTGGAAGCGTCGTCGTCAACGTCGTCCTGTCACCCCAGCCCCCCCAGCAACAGTCCAGTCACCACCTCCTCTGCCCCCGCCCCCGTGCAGGCCCCCACAGCCATGATGCTGCCCCCTCCCCCCTCCATGCACCCTGCGGTCTACCACACCCTGCTGAGCTCCCAGCTGGGGCTGCAGGGGCTGAGGCCCCCTGTGGTGACCACCCAGCACCTGGCGGGGCTGCAGCAGCAGTTTGCCCAGCTGCTGGCCACGGCTCCGGGCGGCCAGCCCCCCCGCACGTGCGCTGTCTCCTCCTCGCCAGTGCCATGGAGTCCTCAGGCCTTCCCCTGCTGAGGCACTGGCCCAGGCTGCTGTGGGAACCGCCATGAACAATCCAAGGTGAGAAGTGGTGACACAATCAGGTCTGATGTGGATTGTGGTGAAATGATGGGGAGCTGGTAGTATGGGAAATTGTGAGAGTCTGTATTGATTTGTTGGTATGGAAAAAGAATGATGCTAAAGTTGAAATGTGTTAGGGTATTAATGATCATTAATAAAGGGCTTTTACCTGAAGATATTCCAAAGCAGTTGAAGCATGTTTTCTGGCAAAATGTAGTAGTGGTCACAAATCAGGAGGAGGCAGCATTTTTATGGCTGATCATACCAAGTTGCACTATCAGTATCTTCATCGTTTGTGTTCACAAGTCACACAAAGACATGGTTTCAGTACCAGGTTTGGTTATTTATTTTTTGGGGGAACATTTCAAATTCTGCACTTTCAAAGTATCAAGAGTCCAGCAATGTCATAAAATAAGTAGGATGTAGTTCTCTGTGTTCTTTTTCATTGGGCCGAAAAAGTTATAAGACTGTTACATTAAATAATTTATTTACAGCAAAAGTTTTTACTACCTATTCATATAGATACACCAACCATTCTGAACCACCATTAATGTAGCCACATTCCAACTTAGAGGATGGTTTCTAAACAAATGTGCATGTGTTTTGTTTTTTTAAGTGATCCATTCCAACTGGTACAAACTGTTGCAACATGAAAACTGACAGGTTGTTGGCTGTTTTGTTTGTTGCCAGACTTGAAGTGTCCAGCCATCTCAGCCAGAGTGAAGCAGTCCAAGAATGCACCATGTCCACTCCTGTCCCTGCTCGGTGTAGTCCTGGCGCTGGTGCCTCGTTTCCTCGCATGAGACATACCTTCAAGTGCAGGGAAAGAACTGGGAGAAGCTCAACATATGTGCATCCACACAAAGCTTACACATGCACACAAACTTGCTTGCACACACACACGCACACCGCACACACAACCACACACACACGCACACACACATGCTCACCCACACACATGTGCATCCACACAAAACTTACACATGCACACAAACTTGCTTGCACACAACACACACGCACGCATGCACTCACACACATGCACACACACATCACACACACACACACACACACACACACACACACACAACACACACACACACACACACACACACACACACACACACACACACACACACACACACACACACACACACACACACACACACACGATGAGCTGTGGGGATGAAGTTAAAACTTGACCAGCTGTGAAGTTGACTATTATGACCTTTCATTATGATGTGATGAACGCCAGACCATGGAGCTAAAAACAACTTATAAACATGTCTTTCTCAGTTTAAACTAGTGTTCTGTGATACAGGACAGAGAGATTGAAGGTGCACAGTTTCACATTTTTGAGTTGTTCTGTGTTATTTGTGATTCATTTTTGTTAAAAAAGCTGACCAGAGTTCTAAACATTTTATCCCAACATACTCATGTTAAGCATGCATTTTCTTTGTGCTTGCATTAACGCATGGATTAACAAACGTGCATGCAGACACGCATATATGCATGGGTACACATATGCACGCACACACACACACACACACACACAGTGCTTGCAATATTGAAAACTGTATGTGTTCCGTTTTTCTTTTAATGGCCTTTCATGTTTGATTTGAGGGGTAATATTTTACAGTTATTTAAATTATGAATGATTTTTTTTTTCTGATTATGTTTATGTCAAGATGGTTCTGCTATAAACTGCCAGGCAAAATACACAGGTGTAGCCTATTGCCATTTCTTACCTTATGGAATCTCTGAGTCTGTCACATGTTTGAGAACGAGTCGATTGTATCATATACTTTCACTTTTTTTTCCCCCTGTCTTCTTTCACCCCACAATTTCATATTTATTGCATTCCTTTACAGTGTTCATTTCTTATTTACATTTTAACGGAGTTGTTCTTGTTTGTGTGATTATCTCTCAAAAGAAAAAAAATGGTGTTGTTTCAGATCTTTTAAATATTGCATCCTTTCATCATCATCATATTTTTTGTTCTGATTTTCATTTTGTTGTCTTTTATATTCATGTTTTTCTATTTATAACATTATTTTTTCTGACTTGCATTGTTTTCTGTCATTGTGTCCTTTTTTATCTGATTGTCATTACATCCTTTTTTATCTGATTGTCATTTTATCTGACATTATCCTTTTTTATCTGATTGTCATTACATCCTTTTTTATCTGATTGTCATTACATCCTTTTCTTAGCATTAAATATGTTTGAATTTTTTTCTTATCTATAGATTATTGTGTCCTTGCCTGCCTTTTTTTTCTTTTTTTGGGGGGCAACGTTAATTGATATTTACCTTTAATCATTTTTTGTCTTGAATACATGATCTTATTTTGTCATGACCAGAACATTTTCATGAATTTGGTTGTTGGTGGCTTGATGTTGTTTGAGGTGGCAGAAGCTGCTGGCTCCTGTGTTGGTTGGCTGCTGTCTGTTCACCCAGTCTCGTCCTCTCATCGATGCACAACTCTGTTCTCTCAATCAAAGGAAAAATCCTGCTCCTGTTGGTACTCATATCCTGAGTGAGAGAGTGTGCTCTGCAAGAGGAAGCTATCTCTGCAATGTTGAAAACTTGAGGGAATTACCTTGTGGCCTCTGCAATGCCCATGGTCTGTGACCTGAGAGGTACGGTGATTGTCTTAACCTGTTGCTTGCTGTGGTCTGAAGTGTGGTGGTAGTTCTTCTCTTTGTTGAAAGCCCTAAATGCGTGAGGGTGGTGGGTGGTCACTGTCATCTGGGCTGTAAACGTCTAATGCATCATCAGACTGGCTGTGCTGTCCTTTGGCATAGCTTTTCATGCAATGTGTTTCTAGACCATTTTTGCTTAAAACTTCAAAAATATTTATAAAAGTTCCCAGGATCTGCCAAGTATAGTAGATTTAGTTGAAAAGATAGGCTTGTGCAGAATCTGTTACGGACATTTCATCAGTACAGGAGTAAACTTGGTAACAAGTGAAACTGACTGTAAGAGATTCGGCACAAGATAATCGCTTCTGTTAGAGAGTTTCAACTTTGCACTGACAACTCAGTGGCCTTCATGCAGTCAGTTTGTTTCCGTTATCACTGTTATCCCGATGTATGCTTCATCTTCGTTCTGATTCATTTATTTTCTTCATTTTCTTTCTTCTTCATGGGTGGAAGCTAAGGCTTCACTTTGTTCCGGTTCATTGTTAATCAAGTTTATTCTGTG
>CM060316.1:25423410-25445910 GCA_030674155.1 Stramonita haemastoma | reverse complement strand
GTGCGTGTGTGGCGTGTGAATGTGTGGCGTCGTGGTGTTCTCCCAGAGAAGGAGTTACAAAGTTGAAAACAGGAAGCAGGACATACAGGTCAGGCTGACACTAAGGCAAAATGTGTAGAAATTGCTGCTCAGGAAGATCTTTCCTTCAAAACATGTCTGCGTTGCCTACCCGTCCGTTTCCCTCTAATTCAGTTTATGCTGAACAACAACGTCCGGTTTGTTCTGCTGTGGAAAGCAAAATATAAACAGCTGTGTCCTGCTGCCGTAAAAAAAATTGTCTGAAAGCAAGTAGTGTCTATGTCCATAGTGTATGTAATCAATTTGACAAAACACAAATTTCCCTAGATATTTTTCAAAGAGGAGCTCCGATAATCAATACAAGCCATAATAATGTGTCATACTAGCAGCAACAGTAGGACATCCAGAGGTCAAGATGTGGATGCTCACTCACCCCCCCCCCCCCCCTTCCCCCTCCTCTTCTACCTGAGTGCAAGAAGTGAGGGCCGAAGCACTTGCTACTACAAGAGAGCATGTCCTAAGTTCTTTGAAGACCTTCCGCCACTCCAGTTTCTTTTTTCAAAGCACATTCTTTCTTATGATCGGAGAGTGCTTGTGGTTTGATAGCTGGTCTTGGAAGGTAGGGGGGGAGGAGGAGAGAGAGAGAGAGAGAGAGAGAGAGAGAGAGAGAGAGAGAGAGAGAGAGAGAGAGAGAGAAAAGAGTGGAGACTCTCTGTGCGTAATGACCACTTTTGATAAGACTATGGTCGTAGATTTCAAGATGTGATTCTTCCGGGTAAGAATACATAAGCCGAATAAAGTATACACGTAGGCAGGCATAACACAATGCGCTTAGGTAAAAACACCACGCATCTTTGGAGGAAGAGGAGTTACGACCAGTGGCATGTAAGATTTCTTTTCTGGTTCCTCTAGTGCTCCGCGGTTCACCAATGGTGAGATTTTTGCGTATGCGACTGTGCCCCCCCCCCCCCTCCCCCCGTCCACACCACCACCACCATCACTCGCAACCGCCATTAATTTAGGTAGCCGCATTCCGATTTGGGGGATGTGTGTAGGATACAATAGTTAAGCAGCATATACCCGAGCATCATGTCTGGCAGGCGCACCGACTAACGCAACTGATGAAGCAGTTGATGCCTCTGCCAAGTGCCTGATGCATGGAGCAGATAATGGAATATCTGCTCAGTGCCAAATAGTCCCCCCATTAAGCCTGCAAACAATCGTCCATCACAAAAAAGAATTAATTGGCGACGGAAAAAGAACTGGAGCAGCGGAAAGTCTGCAAGAGAACTTGGAAGTCCTTTTGTAGCAAAGGGAACTCCATGCTCTCTACTTTGATTTTGACAGAATTTATTCAAGAAAGGCATCACAAGAACACAAGCATAACCTCAATAAGTAAACTTATAATAGTCCTGTCATCGTTACATACACACGTTGTGACGAATGATTTCACTGCAATTGCAACAGAAAGTGATTCCTATGCTATCATTGATTATTGTATATTACATATTATGTAATTAAGTAAATGTAATGAAAACAATCGTTTCAAATGGGCATGCAATTTATCAACAAGTCACCTGTTTTGACAGCTGTTCAAAAGGATGTAGGCGTAGGCCTATACAAAAATAAAAGACTGCAATATTGATAAAGATAAGCTAATCTTCTCGCATGCGAGGAACATGAGAGAAAAGGAAATGGTTTCAGTGTCTACAAGTCTTCTGAGGACTGAAGGGGCTGATGTGTGAGAAGCACATTCTGTGGCATGCTGGGCAGATGAGAGGAAAGGATCTGGAACTGTTGATGCCTGTTCCTTTGATCCCTCTTTCCGCCTCTTACGCTTTTCTTTTGCCGTGTTGCTTTTCTTAAGAACTGTCTTTGGTAAAACCCACATGAAAACTGCGAACTTTAAGAAATCATCGTCAGCAGAAATATTGGACTACAGAATGTGTACAACATTGGCGGAGATTTCCTCTCGATAAAAACAAAACAAAATTTCGCAAAATCATTGCACTTCAGCCAGCAGAAACTACGTATCTGACATGATAATTGTGTTTGCTTGGGTGTCGGCTGCCCAGCCTCTGTCAAAGAGATCGATAATTTGTTCGCCTGCTCGCTTCATCCTGCAGAAATCGATAAAGAGCAGCGCTCAGGTTTCGATTAGCACTTGTAACCGCTATCTGGTGGTGTGACGTCATACTTATTACCTGATCTTGAGGATGGGGGAAAGGGGATGCTTGGTTGCTGAACGTTGTTGGTGTCACTACACAGTGCTTGCTCGCGCGTCTTGTTATAAAAATAGATCTTGACCGAGTTGTATCCGGTTTGCTTATTGACTTTGTTGGTTGAATGTTGTATCAAAGTAGATAATTGTTTTTTTGTTCACTTTCTTTTTTTTTCTCAAGATCAAATATCTTCCAGGTATGGAAAAAAAAACACCTGCAAACATTCAACAAATCACAGTTTTAAATGGATCAGAAATGGAAGTAAATGCCAGGAGGTGGATATAGCCTGGTGGTGAGAACGTGTACACTTGTGAACTGACGGCCCGGGATCGAAGCACCAGGGAGGTGCCTGTTTTGGGAATTTTACCCTGGAGTTAACATCAGTACTCGCTCCACTCCTCAAAAAGTCCTTTGGATGAGACTATAGACCGAGGCCCCATGTGTGAATGCACACAGAACACTTTGTGCACACGTTTATAATCCATTCCGCCTTTTGAAAGAGTAGGCCATTTCGTGCCGGTAAGAACAGATGACTTTTTTTGGGGGGAAGGGGGGGGGGGGTAGAGGCATGTGCACAATCTGAATTCGGCTACCTCAAATGGTGGGTAAAAACGATGCCATGTGCAAACTTCCACCATTTGTGACCCTCACAGGTCTAACCGAGGATCGAAAAACAAAAAAAGAAGAGTTCATACTAAATAACAAAAATGTTCATTGACACCAGCCCCATGGCGCAGAGGTTAGTGCCTTGGATACAGAACGGGAGGTCACAGGTTCGAGCCCCATTGTCATTTTTCTGACTCAGCCCGGCTCCTACCGAGAGTGAGTTTTCTATGGACTTATTGGGAAGTCCGGGACCACTGGGATCATCAACTTTGTGATTTTGAGAGTGTTGTTCAAATTACCTGATCAACACTGCAGGTGTCTGTATTGCTCGGGCCTGGTTGTCGCTGGGATATGTTATGATAAGTTGGAGTGCAGTCCTGTTAAGTAGACTCAAACTCATGCAATTCCATACCAGCATCATTTCATCATCCTCATGCATCACCTTAAATCATTACGCAACAACAGAAAATTGTCTCTGATTCAGTGGCTCTCGTTGCTTGTCCATGGTCAGCTCAGTTATGGTTTCCTTTACACTTCTGTACTGGGGTGAATCTGTGTCGCATACATACATACATACATACATACAAAAGCTTCAGGATAGAAGCGAAAATTTGCAGATGTTTGTATTTTTGTATTTTGTATTTGTATTTTGTACCACTGTATGTCACAGAAGATTTCTCTGCCTGAAATTCGGGCTGCTCTGCCCGGGGAGAGCACGTCGCCACAAGTGCAGCGCCTACCCATTTTTTTTCTTTTTCCTGCATTCAACTGTATTTTGTTTCCCTATCAGAGTGGCTTTTTTCTACGTAATTTTACCAGAGTCAACCCCCTTGTTGCCGTGGGTTCTTTTACGTGCGCTAAGTAGTGATGTGTAACACACGGGAACTCGGTTTATCGTCTCATCCAAAAGACTAGCGCCCAGACCACCACTCAGGGTCTAATGGATGGGGACAAAGTTTTGGGCCCATACGGGTACGAACCACCGCACACTCCGACCCAGACTTTTGCTTTCTAGGCAAGGCACGTTACCACCTAGACCACCGATCCATTAGCAAGAAAGGAAGAAATAAAGCTGAACACAGTTGTGTTTTTATTAATACATACATACATACATACATACATACATACATACATACATACATACTACATACAATACATACATACATACATACATACATAATAATACATACATACATACATACATACATACATACATACATACAACATACATACATACATACATACATACATACATACATACATATAGAAAGGTAGATATAACTCTGCTGCATATAATGTAAGCAGATCCATCGTTTATATTTTTTTCTAGATCACGTTTTCAATAACTGTACTCCAGTCCCCTCAAATGTTCAACGCATTTACAACAGACGTCAACATTAAACAAGCATTTCGTAACAATTGTCTCCCTAAGGTCACCATGGCATTTTGATGACAACATTGCAATTTCCAAGACCCCCACCCCATCCGGGGCCTCATGTCTTCCCCCCCCCCCCCCCCCCCCCCCTTGTCTTAGCTTCCAGGGCCATCCTAACCTCTACACCTGCATGCCCCTGAGAGAATGGACTAGCCTGTCCTACCTGCTGGAAGGAAGGAAGTGGAATGGTTCACTCGGAAGAAAATGTCACCGGCTGTCGCCCACAGTGGCATGTTAGCTTTTATGGAGTTTATAGATGGCCGTGGGACGCGGTGCAGAGACGAAGCCAGATTTACTGCTACTTGGTGGCTTAAAAATAACCTTCAGAGACAGCTGCTTTATGTGTTTTATAATTACGCACACACGCAACTTCCTCACAAACTCGCCCACTCATTTTAATTTCATTCTTTCCATCCGTCACCCCCATGCGCCCCCCACGCATACATTCCCCGATATTTTCACCTCTCGAGTAAAAGAGTAAGGAGGGTTGTTTTTGTTGTTGAAGGTCAACGGAAATGTTTTATTATTATCGGATTTTGTCTTCAGTGATGAGATGATAACCAAGATTCTGTGTCAGTAAAGCGTGCATTTTGCACAAGTCAAAGGATCTATGGCAATAAGTGAGTTGTCCTTTGCAAAATTTCTGCAGAAAAAACCCAACCAACTACCATTCTTGGCAAAGGCAAATGTAGGCCTGCAAGCGGGAAGGAGGATAAACCTCAAAAAAAAAGTTCCTGTTGCTAGGAGAGAGGATTGGGCCAGCACATTTCACTCTAACATCTATGTTTGAACAAGAAAACGCAATGCAGTGACAACTGGAGACAAAACAACACAGTAGTTCTTATAGTGTATTTCAGCCTGATCGATAGCAATTGCTCAGCGTACTGAAAACTCATTTTCAAAACCAACAACAACGACTGAATCAAACAACTAAGGAATTATCCAAAAGCACACAGACAACAATTGGTAATCTACAACAAAGACAAGTGGAAAAAAAAAAAACATCCTTATTCATTCCGAAACATCAATTATTCACACTGTTTGGTCTACGTAAATATGGAGAATTATTAGCTGTGGCTGTTTTCCTAGTTCCATGGCCAGATTGCTGAATGCTGAATTAAAAACGTTTCAGTGTCTTGAAAAGCCTGGCAGCAGCATCAAGGTGAGTGGAGGAGGGGGGGGGTGGGGGGCGGGGCGGGGGCCTTGGGAGACAGCTCAGAGGTCAGAGTAAGTTGGCTGAGACCAGCGGGCAGACCTGCTACAGAGCCACAAGTATAGAAGACCAGCAATACATATCGCTTCCAATAAGGGAACACAGAGAAGAAATCAGTCATTATCATCATCATCTCATCATCATCATCATCATCATCATCATCATCATCCTGACGATTAACAATACCATCAATTCCTTGACCTAGAAGGCCGGTTTTTTGTTTGATTCTTCTTCTTCTTCTTGGTGTTTAAGAGAGAGCTGTGACGTGTCACGTGACCAAACCACGCCAGCTTCCTCCTCTTCGTAACAACCGAGAGTTCTAGTGGCCCAGTTTTCGTGATCGATGAGTCAGCAATACAATGGAATCTTGTCATCTTCACTCACCTACAGGCAGGAAATGTGTTCAATTCTTAATCGTTAAAAGGCATGGCTTCATTCTCTACCCTCACCTCTCTTTAGAACAGCTTCTCTTTTTGATCATTCCTACAGGCGATGATGAGTATTATCTTCAGTCATTACACGTTGAGATTAACTGGCCTTTCAAAGTGTTGTTGTTGAGGCTATGTCAAAGTTCCAGAGGAGATTTCTGATATTTGAACTATACCTTCATACTGCCAGACCTTGACCTACCAAAGCTATGTCCCAGACATCAAGACAGGATTAAGAATTTAGCATAGCCAGGAAGAAGAAAGATATGTCCTTAACGTGTGAGCAGATATTCTTCATGCATTCACACATGAGATCTTGGGGGTTTTTTGGTGTCGTCCGAATACGTTTCCTGGGACTAGAGTCCGTATGTGTACACCCTGGGGTAAATCTTCTTAAACGAACACTTCAGTGGCGACTCGAACCCCTGTCTTTACGTTGCCTTCATATCACGATTTCGACCTCTAATTATTAGGCTACCTTACTCCAGAGACAACCATTGTATAACCAGCAATATTCAACCAGCTTCAAGCCAACCAACAAGTCTACCAGCAACGCTGCTGTAGGAAAACATAAAACCAATCCACCCACAACCAGCCAACGTTACGAACCAGCCTATAGCAGTCTACTAATCAGTTTACTTGCCAGTCAGTTCGCCAAGCAAGTAAGCGAACAAACAAACATGCAAGCAAGCTAGCGGCCAGCTAAACACCATGTAATCAACAAAAAGGATGAACAAATCGAAAAATCAACCCCCCAAAGAATCCAAAATAAATTAGCATAAAAACCATCTTCGACCAGACTACCAACCAACCACCAACCAACCAACCAACCAACCAACTTCTGATTACTTTCTTGTAAGGAACAGAAAATTTAGCCCAGCGTATATGCAACTAACCAGCCAACCAACAAACCAACCAACCAACAAACCAACCAACCAACCAATCGCCCAACCAACCAACCAGCCAGCGACCTAATCTACCAACCAATAATTTCATATGAAATGAAAGAACTTAACCCAAAGAACAAGTAAATCTCGAACCAACCAACCAACCAACCAGCTTGCCAGCCAACTAGATATCCAGTCAGCGAGCGAGCCAGTCAGCGAGCGAACCAGCTAACATATAAAAATTCCATGTAGATTAAGAAAATAAAATCAACCCATAAAACAAACAAATCTGGAACCAACCAACCAACCATCCATCCAAACCAGCCAGCCAACAAAACAAAACAAAACTAACCAAACAAACAACTACCTAACCATCAACCTAACATACATACGAAAAGAACAACAACAACAACAAAAAACGAATGAATTACCAAAAAAAAAAAATTCTTTTAACAAACTTTATGTGCAATTACCTACCAGCAGAAAATCTTTACACCCGGTAACAAAAACGCGATAAAAAGATCAAAATGCTTAAAACGAAGAGAAAGGACGTAATAACATTCATGGACTTTTTTCTTTGTCAGCTAGGATGGCCTTCGTGACATTTTCCCAGCGCAGACACCAGCGCCAGCTCATGTAGGCGTCTGTATGCAACGTTAAGAGAAGAAGGGTGAAAATAAAAACTTCTGCCAGTAAAGAACAGATGAAAAGAAATGGACAGAACACAGGAGAGAGAGGAACGGTAGGGGGTTAGGGGGTGGGAGAGAGGGGGGGGGGAGTGATGGAGTGGAAGATAAAAATGGGGTTGGGGAAGAGAGAGAGAGAGAGAGAGAGAGAGAGAGAGAGAGAGAGAGAGAGAGGAGAGAGAGAGAGAGAGAGAGAGAGAGAGAATCCGACTGACCGTCCAACCAACAGACAGACAAAGACAGAGATAAAAAATAAAGTAGAACACACACACACACACACACACACACACACACACACACACACACACACACACACACACACACACACACACAAAAATGACGGGAGACGGAGACACACACAGAGACAGTGACACAGAGAGAGAGACAGAGACAAAATGACGAGACGAGAGAGAGAGAGAGGGGAGAGAGAGAGAGAGAGAGAGAGAGAGAGAGAGAGAGAGAGAGAGAGAGAGAAGAGGTGTGTGTGTGTGTGTGTGTGTCAGACAGACAGACAGACAGACAGAAAAATAGACAGACAGATAGACAGACAGAGAGAGAAAGAAAAGAGGGTTTGAAAGGAAAAGCTGGAACTACATACAGCAGGCTTGCAGCAGTATCCAAAGTGTGCTAGCTAGAGGCTTCGTTATGGGTGACCGTGTCAGTGGGTTCCGCCTCTGCAGCAATAAAAACCCTTGGCGGGTTATCGATTTCTTTATTCTTTCTTCTTTTTTTTTTCTTTTTTTTTTAACAAGGTGTTGATGGAATCAGGGTTTCATCTCTCTTGTCTCTGATGTCTGTCTTTGTCTTGTCTTGTCTTGTTTTTGTCTTGTCTTGTTTTGTCTTTGTCTGTCTGACTGTCTCTCTTAGTAGAAGGAGGGTATTTTGATAGAGTGTGTGTGTGTGTGTGTGGTGTGTGTGTGTGTGTGTGTGTGTGTGTGTGTGTGTGTGTGTGTGTGTGTGTGTGTGTGTTTTGTGTGTCGTTGTGTGTGTGTGTGTGTGTTGTATGTGTGGTGCGTGCGTGATGTGTGTGTGTGTGCGTGGTATGTGTGTGTTGTGCGTGTGTGTTGTGTGTGCGTGCGTGCGTGCATGGTGTGTGTGCGTGCGTTGTGTTTGTATGTGTGCATACATATAGTGTACATGTGTTGTAGTGTCTACTGCATGTCCCACAACCTGCGTGCATGCGTGTGGCGTATTGCATGAGCAGGCGAGCTGGTAAGCCCATCCTGTTATGTGAGCCATGATGATAGAACAGTGCGGGTGGAGACATGAGCGGCGAGCGTGTAGCACTGTAGGAGAGAGAGAGAGAGGAGGAGAGAGGAGAGAGAGAGAGAGAGAGAGTATTGGCAAAGTTCGATTTTGCCCCCACAAATTGTCTTGTTTTTAGTTTGTGTTCTTTGCTCGCTTTTGTTTGTTCTGGTTGCCAGCGTTCGCTTTTCTTCCACTGCAGCAACCAACGTCTTCCAAACCAACATCTTCCACGGTCTTCCAGACCTACATCTTCCACATCTTCCAACGTTGTGCTGGAAACTAGGAACAGGTCGTTCCAAAAATGTTTACAGCAATTTCATATGTTATTTTATGGGATTATTTATTTTCCGTTTTAGCGATGTCATACTTTATCTTATTGATTTTCTTTTTCTTTTTGAAGCTTCTGCTAACTCCTCGTGTTATATTTTACAACCCCGACCCGTTTTTATTTTCCTCCACTTATGCAAGGTTTGCTTGTGTGCTAGCCTTTGAATTCATCCTTGTATTGCAGAACACGAAACGCCATCAGTATTATGTCCTGCCGCTGTATGGCTACCCACTGGTGAAGAATCTGCATGAGTGTGATTCCTTTGGGTGTAGGTAGGGGGGGGGGGCTGTTTTGTTGTTTTGTTTCGTGGGTTTTTTGTTTGTTTTGTTTTTGGTTGGTTGATTAGGTTTTATTGATGTTGCCTTGTTTTTGTTTGGAGTTTGGATTTTGGTTTGTTTTTTTTTTTTTTGGGGGGGGTTTGTTTGTTTTTTCTTGTTTTTTTTTTGGGGGGGGGGTCGGTTATTTTTTTTAATTGGTTTCAGACAAAAATTGGACCCAGAGTCTCTGATTGTCTAGTGGACGGGTTACTTTAAGACCGACCTCCAGCCACATGTTTTTAATCCTGTTTTCAATTTAAAACTTACACAACTGCTATGAAATAATGATACAGCCGCTTTTTTGTTTGTTTGGGATTTTTTTTATATATTTGTTTTGCCTTTCATATACAAGACAGCAAGACACTGGAAACGTGGTCGTATCTGTGTCAGACTGCAAATGAAGAAAACGGCCTTTAGCATTTCGCCAGCTCTTCTTAAGATCAAGTTATTAGCAGAACAATTCATTGTCTGTGCCGATACTGACTGCAGGCATTTCATGTGAATTACACACACGCACGCACGCACGCACACACACACGCGCACACACACGCCACACACACACACACACACACACACACACACCACACACACACACACACACACACACACCACACACACACACACACACACACACAAAAAAAAGTGGGGCACTGGGCCAACACGAAGGTCAATGCAGGAGTAGGTTACCACAGCTGGCCCGCAGGATCCCAGACAACTATTTCATTTTTCTTGAGGGCAGATGAAATCTTCCCAAGAGAAAAAAAACAAACCCAAACAAACAAAAAACAAAAAGAAAAAACCCCAGAAGATGATAACAAGCCAAATTAATAGTGCGTTGTAAGAGTTAAATTGTTTTAATCCAGATTTTCATGGAATGTAATTATGATGAGAAGTAGGTGAACCTTGGTTTAAAAACTACAGGTAACGAACTGCAAAGCTTTAAGTCATTGTCTGTGAAATGTTTTTGTAAGGAGTGGGTCGTGTGTACAGTTCGTTCGTCTGGGAGTGATGTTTGCAAATTCTTTTTCTTCTTCTTCGTCGAACACTCAGACAGTAACTATTGTTGTCCTGTCATATGAGCGAAAATGCGTTGCGCTGCCGTTAAGTGCCTGGAAAATCAGGCCCAGCGCATCCCGACTTCGGCATGGGATGAGAATAAGTAATTCTAGAAAAAAGGACAGGAGGATGGACAAAGAAGGCAGAACATAGACAAGAAGGAGGCAACAGGAAGAAAGGGAAGAAGGCAGAAACGAAGAGAGTGATAGAAAAGAGGGAGTTCCTAGCACGGATTTTCCAGAAGGTGGGGATGATATCCATACTGACATTCTCCGGCATCTCTACAAGGGAAATGCTTGCGAACAAAATCAAAGGAAGCTGCATGCTTTTCATTTCTTTCACTGGTCCCTTTGCTGTTGTGCTTTTTTCAGATCCCATGTGTCATCATTCTGGCCTAACAGATCATTGCTGTAGATTGCTTATCACTGGCTGTCCACACCACTTCATAGAGAATCGCTATGAAGGTTTGACATACCCCCAGCATGGTTAATTCCCGGAGCTAAAAAGAGAAGATGATATCGATCATCACGTTATTTCTGTCCGCACTCTATTGGATGTCCATTTCGGCATGTAGCCTTATCGGTGTATAACTGCCTGCCATCTCTAATTATGACACAGCGCATCTGCACATCACAATATAGAGACAGTTTAAACTTCAGAAGAACTTTGATCAGGTTTTGTTTTTTTCTTCTTTATTCATCTGCTAGAACTCCGAGGTTGGCCATCGGTGAGATTTTTGCCTGTCCTACCTTTTTTTTTCTTCTCCCTATCTTTCCCACAAAGGTCGTCACATTTGTATAACGGAAATGATTTCTAAGCACGACACCAGAGACATCAGTAGGCATGTGTGAGTGTGTGTGGGGGCGGGGGGGGGGGGGGGTATTTTTAAATTTTATTTCTCATCCATTCATCCATTGTTACAAGCACGCAATGGCCCTCTTATTTGAAAGGTAGATTGATTTAAACATGTTAGATTGTCTCCGCATGTATTTATGTAGGAGTCTTCAGCTTTTATGTCTTATCTGAAGGACTGGAAAGAAGGGAGGGTGGGGTGGAGGGGGAACCAACGACGCCACAAATGTTGGCAGTGACGGGGAAGTCTGTTCCAACTCTTGGCAGGGGAGACAAGAGTCGAACTGGCAATCCCGGATCATGCGCGTCACATATCTTATTCACCAACTCCACCAGCCCTTAGATCTGCTGAAATTTTCTCTTTTTTATTTTCTATTTTTGGGGTTTTCTTCAAACAAAAATGTCGTCATTAATTTTCGTCACATACTTTCATTAGTAATTTTTTTCTTTTAACATTTGGTTCCGTCTGTCTGGGGCACATCCTCAATATCTCATTGATTCATATTCGTTTTATTGTTGTTGTTATTGTTTTTTTCTTGGGAGGGGAGTATTTTTTGTTGTTGTTGTTCCTTTTGTCTTGGTCCAAAAATCCAAGCTAAAACCTTTTTCCTCGAATTTTTTTTTTAAAAATTAGGTCACAAAATGACCATCTACAGAAATGGGCAGAGCAAAAGATTTTGGTTAAATATTCCCTTTTTTAAGTGATAAAAGAGGACATTTTAACACATGAAGGCATTGCGAAATGGAACTTTCCTGTGACAGATGGTGATATACTCGGAGCATGGGGGCGGGATAGCCTAGCGGTTAGACCTTTGCACTCGAGATTCGACAGCCAAGGATCGTGCCCAGGGTCAAGCCCCCACCCAGACGCCAGTTCAAGGAGATTTTTCCTCTGGAGATGACATCAGCACCGACTCCGCTCCCAGAATGTCCTTTGGGTGAGACTAAAACCGAGGCCCCGAGTCTGAACACAGTGAACATTCTTGCGCAGCATGTTAAAGTCCGTTTGCCTTATGGAAGGTAGACATTCCTGCCGGTAAGAACGGAAACAAAATAACAAAACTCATGCACTCTGGTGCCGTATTAGACATCATCCCCGAAGTTGGAATTAACACCTTTATGGTGGGCAAGACACAAACCTACCAGGGGGGAAATTCGAACCTCCAGCCGAGGAAAGAAGAAAAAAACCCAACCAAATGACCGACCCTAAAAAAAGAAAAAGTATGTGAACCTATTTCCTGACCTTAAAAAATGAGAAAAGAAAATCAAAACCATTGAGATGGATAAACATTTAGCTGAAGGTTATGCAAAATCTAAAAAATATTTTGCAAAATCCAAGTAATGAGACTCTCATCTGTGAGAATAATTTTTTTAATACTGAATATCGTAAGAATCTTTGAATGAAACGGATTCAACCTTCTTCATTTGACAAACGGTGAGGATTTCTGAACAAGTACTCTTAAGATCAAGAGCACCGAAGTGGAATGGTTTCAAAATAAGCTTCGTTTGATTCTGTAGTTTGAGAAATGGAAGGGAGGACTGAAGGTGCTAGCAGTTAGGACAGCATTATTTTTCCCCAAAGCGTCTATTACGTTTCAGGTCTCGAGAGATTCCGGCTCTGCGCGCTATTCTGGCCGCTTTTTCTTCGGATATATGCCTCTCCACAGGACTGTGCCTCCCAGTTTTGCGCCTTTTTTTCTGCCTGCGTTTATACTTAGTTTTCTATGATAGTGAGAGAAGGGGGGGGGGGGGGGGGGGTGTCTACAGAAATTGCCAGGGACAACGTGACCGTGTGTTGTTTTGTTTGGTTGTACCCGAGTTCTTAGGTGCGCTTTCATATTGTGCGTGGGATTTTTGGTTTGTCGTCTGCAACAAGCATAAAACCACCTGCACCACTCATTGATCACAGGGTATGTGAAGAAGTATGATTTTGAAAACAGTTTGAACCCGAGACCTTCTGCTTTCTATCCGAAAGTGTTACCACTTGGCCACAGGTTCATACACATCCGTATGACATGTAAGGTGGTTAACTCAGGCAAGTGCGGACGTTTTCTTGGAGCAATAGCTTTTATTATTTGCTTGCTTGCTTGTTTGTCTATGCAAGTGTGCCCGATGACCCTCTCAACTTAAGGTTATGTAAGATCAACAGCAGAGTTGTTCATGCCAACACTGCTCATATGTACTAATAATTTGGTCGCATACGCAAAATCTCACCATTAGTGAACCTTAGAGCTCTAGCCGAGGAACGAAAACAAAAAAGGTACAAATAGATTGTTTACAATGGTCAGTTACTTGTTTACTGTTTACACAGCTAATCACAATGTAAAAAACAAACAGAAAAACACAAATGGACACGTCTTTTTTATGTGGCTAAGAAGACATATGCCAACATGCACAAATACAATCACAACAAATACGACTTGTCTAATCTTGGAAACGAATTGAAAACAAATTGTAAGCTGCCATTTTGAAGTCAGTGGGCTGCAAGTTTCCATTTTGAGCCAGAGTGACATTTTGTAGATCTATTTTGGTAAAGGTTCCATCACAGAAGGAAAAAAACTCAGTGCTGTAGCAAACAGTGTGCTGATTGTTTCCCCTTTTGGTACACACAAAAATTCCTTGTTGATCTTTTTCGTAGAAAGTTACGTCAAGTGACGTCACTCCCAAGTGACTATAATTAGCTAGTTCCATGGTTTGTTTGTGACCAGCCCTAACCAGATATCTGCCCCTCTTTTATCCATTCTCTCTTTCTCCATACATTTCTTTCTTTCTTTCTCCATACATTTTTGTCTTTTTTGCTCTCCTACTCTTTCACCTGCTCCTCCTCCTCCTCCTTTTTCTTCTGAACAGTTTTTTGTTGTTTTTGATAAATCCTCTGCCTTTCTCCCATCATGGCCATTTTATCGATTGTTGTCAGTATTTTTTCTCTCTTGGCTCCTTTATTCATCAGTTTCTTTATTTCTTATGTTTTGAAGGTCACCTCACGAAGGAAATAAAAAGTAAAATCAGTTTGATGTAGTAGCCAAAGAATTGAACAATTTGTAAGAATAGGCAGGCACACTCAGGCACATAAGTTCACGCAAAATTGAAATATATTTTGATCATGAGTGTCTGAATGTTTACATTTTTACCCTATAATTGTAAACAAGATAAATGTAACCAATAGTTTTTCAGAGTTATAAATGATAACAGGAAACCATAGATTCGACCTAGGAACGTATCGTTGAGGCCCACTCTTGGATCCTCGTAGGCATCCCTCAGTCTCGGAAGACCATGAAGTCGCGCTCTAGGCTCTAGAGCGCGAAGCCTGGGTAAATAAGTATGGAGGGCAAGCTGTTACCCATGCAGCAGACCCCCCCCCCCCCCCCTTCACGTCGCTGGAATGGTCCATTGAAAAGGCAATCGCCATACGAATGGTCCCAGTGCCGTCAAGGAGCCGCTAGAACGTTGTCATATAGGCCTACGATCCTTCGGCTAGAATTCCCAGGTTCACTTAAGGTGAGATTTTGTGCATGCAACCTCTTTTACCCACCGGTAGGGCTGCCACGTCGGGTATGTATCATGTGTGTCTTTCTTCTAAGCATTCGTTGGGTTAGGCACTGCATTTTTTTTTTATGCCGGTCTCTTTGGCAAGCAGAATTTGCCATAGCCCATCCCTCTTCAAGTATGCAGGCTGGTTATGTTGGTATTTCCGTAACCCACCGAAAGCTAACATGAATTACGGGGTCTTCAACGTGCTTATATGACCGTATGCGTATGTATATATACACGAAAGGAACTGACATACTGGCAGGTCTGCATTAAGTTGACCCGGAGGATCGTAAAAATCCCCAGCCTTAATTTACCAGGCTCAGCTGCCTGTATTCAAATCTATGACTTCATGGACCAACGGGATTGAAGCTCAACGTTCTTATCCACTCTGCTTTAGTGTCCATTATCCATGTCAAAATGTTGCAATTCATTTAATCCTGTCCCCCGATGCAACTAGAGGTCAGATTGCAGAAGATGCAGAGCAGCGCAACCCATCACGTGTTTTCTACAGTCATGTATGGGCATTTTAAGCGCTTTGATTTGTTTTTACAAGATATAGGGCTATACAAATTCCATGTATTATTATTATAATTATTTTTTCCTATCTTGTACACTTTGTGCTGGATGTCTGTTGCAGAAAGAATGCAGTACACGTTGTTTTGTTTTTAGTTAAAAAAATATTACTCTTCGGCGAGGGTCTTTCGCAACTATCTGACCTTCTCTACTTATACATTTTTCAACCATTTGCACCCTGCAGACAGTTACATTGTCTGTAGCCTTTCCTGTTAGACAAAAGCCGCCTGCTGGATGTCATTATTCCCCTCTCCCTGAGAAAACACACACACACACACACACACACACACACACACACACACACACACACACATTTTTTTTTTTTTGGTCCTCTTTCTGCTTGGTAAATTTATCCTGAAATCAACACTCTGATTCAACCTATTTCTTTCACTCTGGTTTAAAGATCCCTCATCCCAAGTTACGTAAAACCCATCAATCTTTACCCTCCTGTGCGTGTACTCTGAGGTGCATCAAGGGTAAAGAGTAGCTGTGTGGTTGTGTAAGTGTAAGAAAGTTGGGAGTTTTGTTTGGGTACTTTGTGTGTGTGTGTGTGGGGGGGGGGGGGGGGGGTTGTTATTTTTTTGCTAGTGTTACTGATGGTGGTAATTTGAAAAACAGCAAAAACAAACAAAAAACTCAGCAGGGTTTTTTTTCATTTGTTGCCGGGTTTTTTTCCTACCTGTGGGACGGAATAGCTTGGTGATCAGAGTGATGCGCTCGTTATCTGCTGACCCGGGTTAGAATCTCGTTCAAGAAGATTTTTTTCCTTTGAAGTTAACACCAGTGCTTACTCCACTTCCCCCAAAAGTCCTTCGGATGAAACTATAAACCGAGGTCATGTGTGCGAACGCTCGCAGAACATATTGCGCGCATGTAAATCAAAACCTGTTCCACTTTTAAGAGTGGGCCATTGTGTGCCGGTGGGAACGGATGGCAAAGTTTACAAAACTGCATACACACGAGTACTGGATTAAAGAAAAACAAAAAACAACCAGATGAGGGCTTATTTCAGTATCCTCGAAATAAAATAGAGTAAAAAAAAAAGAATAGAGCTGTCTTGTTTGTTTGTTTGGTGTTGCTTGTTGTTGGTGGTGATGGTGTTTGGCATAGAAAGACTGAACAGGCAAAGGCGCTTTTTGAGACAGTGTTACTTGTAAGAAAAAACTATCTTTGCCAAGAGGAAAAGTGCTGTCATCACCAACACCGTTCAGACCTTTGTAGAGGGAGGTAATGGCATCCGCCTATTCAGATAGGAACAACAGTTCAAGTTTTACTGTTTTAGCGGCACATCCACATTGCAATTTGCCTTGAATGCATTACATGTCTCCAAGATCGAAATAGAATTCTACCACATCATGGAATCCAAGAAACAGTAATATCGGATAGCGCTGCATAGTTCTCCTCTCTAGAATTCCAAGATGTTTTTTCTTCATGAAATAAGAATTTCGACATATGGCCAGGATTTTTCATTAACTTTTAGGTCAGTGCAATAATAAAGTCAAAGTGGAAAAACGGCTGTAAAGGAAACCCAGGAAAAAGCCTTTTTTCTGCACACTGAGCTGCCGATGCAAGGCTTTATACTTATTAAGAATGAATCATTATTATGAATTTTTGGGGTAGGATTTCTACCCCTCTATTAAATCAGCCTGATTCGACAATTGGGAAGCCAGTCCTTGTGTCTCACTTTGTCAGCCATTTGCAGTGTCATGCTCGAAACAACGGTCTCGATCAATGACAGAAAAACCCAGGAGGGGGGGAAGGGGGCTTGTAGGGGGGGGGGGGTGTTAAGCCATTAAACAACAGCTTGAGAGTTATGAGATCACACCAAAATGGATGAGAAGTTTCTTACTATCCTTATTTGCCAGAAAATCTTATAACTTTTGATTTTTTTTGTACATGTTTAATGTTTGAAAACAACACCTAATCAAATGGTTAATTACAACGAAAAACAGCAACAACATCAACAAAAGTAAAACAATAAAATAAAGCAGTAAAGAGCTCAGGATTGATCTGTAGTGCCAGGCAATTTCAGATTTGGCAATAGAAACTAGACGCAAAAATAGATCCACAGGCTAAATGTACAGCTTTTCTCCATACTTGGCACTGCCTCCAAGCTAAATGTCGAATGTCTGTTTCTTGAAACTAGAACTTTTTTTCATTCATTCATGAAGTCAAGAAATCCTGTTTGTTTATCATCCTCGGATGACTCACAGTGATTCATTTCGTCTGCAGCTGTCAGCGTGTTCTGTAATTACACTTGCCTTCGATAAGCCGACATTTCCGTCTGCCAGACTAACCTTTTGGGACTCCCTCAAGAAGAGGTCCAGGGCTGAAAGAAGGGAGGTAATTTCAGCTTGCTATCTATTTATTGTGCAATCAATGAACGCTTTGGGACCAGGATCGACAGTTTCATGACTGTCAACGTGTATACAGGATGTATTTCTGTGTTATACATCTATTTTTGCCATATTGTTGTACACGTACACTATTTATTATACGGCTAATGAACTAAAGTGCACACACTGGCATACATTCACGGCTAAATTGATTTGATAGGTGTGCATGTGAGGAGGCTCATTCAAAGCATCGACCATACACACGCGCCTGCGTGCACACACACACACACACACACACACACACACACACACACACACACACACACACACACACACAATTTGCTTGTTTGGGGGAGGGGGGGGTGTTGTTGGGGTGTTGTTTTATTTTTTGTATTCCTGTCTGATTTGTTGTTGACAAAGTGGTGCATATTAATGTGGACTCTGATTGTGCATGTTCCCGAAAAGGCCTACATATAGAGCTGTGTGTATTTCACCTAAAGATGTCTCCTAAAAGGACGGCTTGTAAAATTATCCAATGCATTACAATGCAGTATGGTGCAGTGGAATGCAAAGCAATATAATTAAATGCAATATGATGCAACGCAACGGAACACATCGCAAAGCAACACAACACAAATTTATACAGCGCCATACAATGCAAAGAATGCAATCCAGAGCGGTGCAATGAAATGCAATGCAACGAGTTACAATACGGTTAGTTAAAGTCTGCCCCGAGCCTAAGGCTCATCAGTTAAGTTAAGTCTGTCCCGAGCCTAAAGCTCATCAGGCCGGTGCTTATCCCGGTTTCTGTGGCGTTAAGCGACTGAGAGTCATAGACTCCCCCCTGGATAGGACGCCAGTCTATCGCAGGGTTAACCCCCAACACAAGGTTGGTACCCCTTTTACAACTGGGTAGGGTGAGAAAATAGCCGTAAAGTGCATTTTCCAAGGGCACAACGCCATAGCCGAAAGCTGGGATCGAACCCGCAACCTTTAGATTACAAGTCAAACGCCCAAACCACTAGACTACAGCGGCGGCTTACATTACGGTGCGACAGCACAATCTATCATAGAACCAACCGCACAGGAATGCCTATAAGCTAACACGCAATGTATTTCTTCATCTAATACATCTTTGTTTTGTTTTTTTGTGTGTGTGTTTTGTTTGTTGTTATTTTTATTTGTTCCTCGGCTACAGCTCCAATGTTCACCAATGATGATGTTTTTGCGTTGGCAACCGTTTTTAACCAACCATTAAGGTAGCTGCATTCCGACTTTGAGGATAGATACATTTCAAAACTGTACACTGCAGTCCACTGCAGGGCTGTTCAGAGTATTTCAGTACAGTAGGCTTGTAGATGAGTAGACTATAGTACAGTACAATACAATAGGCTTATAGATATGTAGACTATATTACAGTACAATACATTGTCTGTACATTAAATTGCAGCAAAGTGCAATGCATTACCTTTACGTCACAGTGCAGTGCAGCACAGTACAATGCATTACATAACATTTCATTACAGTGCAGTACAATGCGCTACCTTTACATTACTGTGCAGTACAGTACAATGCATTACCTGTACATTACAGTGCAGGACAATGCATTACCTGTACATTACAGTGCAGGAAAATGCATTACTGTACATTACATTACTGTGCAGTACAGTACAGTGCATTACCTGTACATTACAGTGCAGTACAATGCATTACCTGTATATTGCATTACTGTACAGTACATTACATTACTGTACAATGCAGTACAATGCATTACCGTACTGTGCAGTACAATACAATGCATTACATGTACATTACATTACAGTGTAGTACAGTACAATGCATTACCTGTACATTATATTACAGTGCAGTGCAGTGCACCACAATGCATTACCTTTACATTACAGTGCAGTACAGCACAGTGCAATGCATTACCTTTACATTACAGTACAGTGCAGTACAGCACAGTGCAATGCATTACCTTTACATTACAGTACAGTGCAGTACAATACATTACCTGACATTACATTACAGTGCAGTACAATGCATTACCTGTACATACATTACAGTGTAGTACAGCACAGTGCCATGCATTACCTTGACATTACAGTGCAGCACAGTACACTACAATGCACCGCAATAATAGGCAGAACAGTACAATGTGCAGCGCATTGCAGACTAATGCAGCACAGTACAGTGCAGTGCTGTAAAATGCTATGCAGTAGGCCCACTGTACTGTGCAGTACAGCCCCTAACAAGGCCGCACAGTACAGCAACGTATAGAACAGCTCAACACAGTACAGCGCTGGGCTGGACAGTACAGCCCGCAGCGCATTGCAGCTCATGCAGCGCAATGGAATACAACGCAGCAGGCCTACCACATGTAGGCCTACAGTTCGCCACTTAACACTAAAGTACAGGGCAGGGCGGGGCAGGGTAGGGCAAGGCAGGGCAGGGCAGGACAGAGAAGTGCAGCACAGTACAGGGCAGAACTGGACAATAAATGCGCGGCGCGTTGCAGCATAATGCAGCACAATGCCGCAAGCTATGCGGTAGGTCTACCCTTCGATTAATACAGCATGCTGCATACCTACCTACTGCTACTCTGCCAACCGATTCCATACTGCGGGAACAGGATGCGAGGCAGCACAATTCCACACGATAGAAGTGCAGTGTAGGCCCACTGCCATATAGAGGGGACTATTGCAGTACGTGCGCGCGTTTGCACGCCTTGGCTTCAGTACAGCCCCCAGTTCACCCAGCTGTAAATGGGTACCTGCCCATCTTAGGGTCAGGGAAGGTAAAGCAGCGAGGGAGAGGAGATGGGCGCCGCCCTCAATATGCTGGCTCTTAGAGAAGCTGAGGTCTCTGATTCCCACGACCACATAGGTTATGGGACACCTTTACCTTTTTACCTTTTACTGCAGTACATTAAAAACACAATTTATCCCCAAAGTCGGAATGCAGCTACCTTAATGGTGGGTAAAAATGGTTGCATACACAAAATCTCACCATCGGTGAACCTTGAAGTTGTAGCATAGGAACGGGAAAAAAGAAAGAAAAAAAAAGTAAGAGCTTAAGACAGATTGCGATGCAAGCAACGACTCGAGAGTTGATTTTAAATCTTGTTTTAATCTGTGAGGTAGTTGAACAGTTTAAATCTGATACATAATCTTTCTTTCTTTTTACAAAGTGACATCCCAGACATGGCCTCTGCAATCGACAGGGCTATAAACAACATAACTTGATTGGATTGGATTGGATTGGATTGAGGCTCATTAAATCCTTTCAATTCAACATGTTCTTACTGTAACGCTGCAAATATGGAGAAGCACAGTATTTTCTCCGAAGAAACATTAGTATTTGTCTCTTTTTTTTCCCCACAGAATATCAGCTATGATTTGCCGAATACAATAGAAAAGTACACATCAAGCACTCTTCAGGTCACATTTCTGCCAGAGTTATTTGACAATTAGCCTACAGGATAGCTGAAGGACAAACTACAACGCAGTATTCGATCGATTTTTTTAAAGAAGAAAAGAAAAGGGGGGAAAATCCAGATTTTGTATAGAACAAAGGGATCCTAGACAGTCCCCCCCCCCCACACACACACACCTCCGACCACCACCTCTCTCTCTCTCTCTCTCTCTCTCTCGTCCGCTCTCGTTCTCGTTCTCGTTCTCTCCATAAATGATACGAATGCAGATTTTCTCTTTCAACTTCATTTTTAGCAAACTTTTATGTCTTTGTTGATCATGGTTTTTTGGTCTTTTTTTTAGGGGGGGGGGGGGTGGTACCAGTCTAAACACACTCACACGCACGCGTGTAACACACACACACACACGCACGCACGCACGCGCACACACACACACACGCACGCACACACACACACACACACACACACACACACACACACACACACACACACACACACACACACTGTCGAGAGAGACAGACAGACAGACAGACAGACAGAGCTCTGTAGCCTACTGCCTACAGCGAAAATGATAACACTGCACCGACCTTGAGCCTGATGTCATTAAAGGTCTCCTAATATTGCGCAATGAGACTGATGCAGTGTCATTCCAGTTCTCTTTATAACTGCAGCCTGCTTTTATCAGACTCCCTTTAACTACGTCGTTTTCCTATTACTGCCCGTATGAGGACCGGTGAAATCCCCCATCAATACATCAATTAAGTTTCTAAATTCGTTCTACTCCCGCTTTAGGACGTCACAGATAAGGCCCCCCAGTTTCGCGTTGTTTCGCCAACGATCGAAGACCAAGCTGACATTGACGGTATCTCCAGGGCTGTAGTTCTTTTCGCTCTTTTCCAGATTTCAAGGGAAAACTCAAGTGAACCTCCTACACAGATAAGGGCTTCGATCGATAGCTTGTTTTACCATTTGAGGTTACCACGCTCGTGAAGTTGTAAGGAAATTGGAAGAATCCGCTAATGTGGTTGTTATAAAATGTGAAGCTACCATCATGTCAGCTCTTACAGAATGTTGGATCCTACCCACCTACCTACCTATCTACCTACCTACCTATCTGCATTCTTGTGACACCTCCAGCCAGCACAAAAGGTGTTGAAAGTTTAAAAGGTTACACCAGTGGTAGATGGTGTAGAATTTAGATCAAAGAGCGTTGCAGTTGTTATCTTTTGAGCTTACATCATGCTATAGTTGTTGCACAGGAAAAGGGCTATTTCAACGTTTTGGCAAAGATTATCAATGGAGGTGGTTTGAAATTTGGAGTTATCATAATT